>JAJMKA010000004.1:0-215140 GCA_030563805.1 Ruyongia namnaoensis
CAAGCTCAGGTTCTTCAGCTTCTAAGTCCTCTTCAACATTATCTACTTCTTCTGAGAATATAAGTTCAAGTTCAAGTTCAAGTTCAAGTGCAGGTTCTTCAGCTTCTAAATCCTCTTCAACATTATCTACTTCTTCTGAAAATATAAGTTCAAGTTCAAGTTCAAACTCAGATTCAAGCTCAGGTTCTTCAGCTTCTAAGTCCTCTTCAACATTACCTACTTCTAAAATTATAAGCTCAAGTCCAAGCTCAAACTCAGATTCAACTTCGAGTTCAACAACTTCTACTTCATCAAACTCAATGGAAAACAGTTCTTACTTCTTGAGCTCAAGAACAGGTTCAAGTTCCACATATGGATCAACTATAAAGTCTAATATTCCAAGTTCATCTGAAACTTCAATTACTTCTGATAATAGTTCTTCTTCTGTTAGATTAAATATTTCAACCATCTCCTCCAGTTCATCAGAAAATAATAACAATACTTCAAGCTCTGACTTAAATTCAAGTTCACAAAATCCTTCATTAACTTCAACTTCAGCTAGCTCTGAGAACACTTCAAAATCCTCAATTTTTTCAACTGGTTTAAGTTCAAGTTCAAGTTCAGATTCAAATAATACTTTCAAATCAAGTTTTACATTTACTACACTAAGCTCAACTTCAAGTTCAACTGGAAATAATTCTAATACTGTTTCCAGTGGTCCAATTAAATCAAGTTCAAAAGTTACTTCCAATACTTCAACTAATTCCAAGTTAGGATCAACAGTTTCAGAATCTACTGTCAAAACTACTAAATTAAGTGCCTCATCATCAACTTTGGTTACATCAACTACTGATAATGGATCATCTGATAAAGTTTCTAATACTACTGATTCTGATAATTCTTCAACAAAATCAAATACTTCAACTGTTACTCAAAATTCATCTAATAATGAAACTTCCTCTACTTATTCAACAGTCAAGAACGAATCATCATCAAGTTCAAATAATAATAATTCATTAAATGTGAATTCTTCTACTTCAGTAAATGTTGATACAACTTCAAATCCAACTGAAGCAACAACCATAGAAGTTACTTCTTCATCAAACAAAGATTCAGGTGCAAATAAAAGTAATACTGATTCTAACACTCTAACTTTTGAAAGTTCAGAATTGAATAGTTTGAGTACAGTTACTGTTCAGACTTTTATTACAACTACCAAATCATCATCAGAAGTTGCTAACAGTTCAGGTACTGCTGGTTCAGAAAATACATCATCTGTCTCTAGTACAGTAACAGTTTCAAACAATGCAGATGAAAATGCTTCAACTAAGAAAACTACAATGGAAACAGCTGTTCCAACAACTTCATCTTCTGATCAATCAAATTCTGAATCTCAATCATCTGTTTCTGGATCTGAAGCTGGTTCATCTTCAACTCCGGTTATATCATCTTATGAAGCTGCTGGTGTTTCTGTTAAAAGTAATTCTATCTTCACAGGATTATTTATCTGTTTATGTTCTTTATTAATGATTTAGATAAGTGAATGACTTTTCAATTCTTTTCATCTTTATTTTAATTTTATATTTCTATTTATTATTTATTCTTCTTTCCTTTTACTTTGTTAGGTTTGGTTTTATATTCTTTTTAAAGAAAAACTGTCGATGGTTTATCAATTTGTGTTTCTTTATAAATCAATTATTGGTTTGATTGATTTTAAATGGTTCTTAATGATATTTATTTTATGATTTTCTTCTCTTGACTCCCTTTCTTTTATTAATATTTTTTTCTTCTTCCAAACAACATTGTTATCATTGTTATAGTTTTAACAATGTGGATTTTATTTAATTAATGATTGTTTCTACATTTTACATTAACTAGTTGGTTTAACTATTGAAAGTTAATTTTTTGTTCTATTTTTTCATCTCTTTATTATAGTTTTTTTTTAGAGTTCTGTTGTGCTTAATTTTAATTCTTATTATGTTATTATGTTACATTCTTATTTTAAATATACAAATATAGCATTTAAATGTTGATATTCTTATAAATAGGTGCTTTATAACTCCTGTTTTATTAATATAAGTAAGATTAATGATTTTTCGATAATTTTCATTTTCAAAAAATGTTAAAACAAAAATTGATTCAACTAGCCCAAAATTAATGTAAATACTTTAAAAACTTCACAGTATGATATAAATGATCTAAACTTTATAATTATTAAGAAAACAAGTAGTAAAAAAAAATTTTATGGCTACAAAATAGCAAAAATTTATGCCCAACGTGGGGCTCGAACCCACAACCGTACGATTAAGAGTCGTACGCGCTACCGATTGCGCCAGCCAGGCAACTGTTGTGAAAGTTAAATTTAGCCGAAAACCACACAGAGCAGCTATTGATTACGTAAGCAATTACATAAACTGCTTACATAATCCCGATATATTTTTTTTTTCCATTTTTTTTTTCAATTTTCTTTTTTAGTGTAATAAAATTTTGAAATTTTGACATCTTTTATTTGTTTTAATTAATGTTGTTTAGTTACTTTTGTAATTGATTATTGAGTTTATAGACTATAGTTAATGTTACTCAATTATCAATATTCCGTAGTTTACAGTTTATTAGTTTGAAGTGTTTGACGTTTTTTGTAGGCTGGTTCATTACTGAGTAGGCAGACAGCCCTTTGACAGTTCTGAGCCTAGGAGCTAGGTAGAGAGTTAGGTAGAGCCCTCTGCCTAAAACGTTTAAACAGTCGACCGGCTAGCAGATTCCGTGGGTCAAAATGTTTTGAAATGGGTGGGCTGTTTTGATAATTCATTCAGAAATTTTAATTCTTCCTCTTTCATTAACAAACCAGACAGGTGCCAAATCCTCTAATATCATATTCAATTGTGCTACAAGTTATTGCTACTACGTTCATCAGTTCTTCGTTCATTAGCTAGCTCCCATTATTACTGTCCTCTGTTTGCAGTTTGGTACAATATCCATTATTTAATATTCCCTATTTTTTTTTTTCTAAAAGTTTGCAAATATAGAGCTATCTGCCCCAGATAAAAAACATTACTATACCAACTTATAGTACATTTAATAATCATTTGCTACTTTATATACACACAATAACTTTAACTACTGCATATAATTACACTATTTATTATAATATCATTACAAATTTGTCATTTTATCTCCAATTTTTTGCCAATTATTTACCCCTGATATAAGCTTAATTTTAAACAAACTTCACTAAATTATTTATCCATATTCATCTTTTAAATGTCAGATTCTCATACAACAAATAATGGCCATAGACAGGTATCTAATGTTGAAATTGATTGGTTCTTAAGAGGTAAATTACCTACTTCAAACCCAACTCCTATATCAAATTCAATAAGTTTAGAAGAAACAACAAAAGCTGTTCATAAACATGATCAAGAATTAAAAACTTTAAGAGTTAATACTACATCTCCAAAAGAATCAATGCAACCTCTTACTAGATCAAAATCTTATTCTACAGTAGAATCTCCAAAAAAGAAATCTGGATTTTTTAAATCAATATTTGGTAAAAAATCAAAAGAAGAAGAAATTCAACCTCAATCACCTTCAAGAAGTTCATCTTCTGTATCAAGATCAAATACTGCTTCTGCTGATGAATTAAGAAGAGGTAAAGAATCTTCTAAAATAGAGAGAAAAACTTCAAATTCAATTCAAAGATCAAAATCATTATCAAGTTCTGCTTCAACTGATTTAGATCCAAAATTAGAACAATTTTTAAGATATTATCAAGCTAAAGGTCTTGATAAATTATCAAAAGATTTAGCAAATGATAAACCTTCAAGAATAGAAGCAATGACAACTCCTGTATCTCCAAATTCTCCAAGAAGTAAAGGTTCTATTAAAGTTGATGCTTTAGGTAGACCAATTCCTCCTCATCCTGCTCGTGCTCCTTTCCCTCCAGCTATTAAAGTTGCTGAAACTCCTCAATCTGATACTGATTCTTTACAATCAACTGCTTCAACTTCTACACAACAACAACATTCTAAAATTGGTGGATTTTTACGTCGTCGTGGTAATACTGGTTCAACTCCACTATCCATTAATCAAGAAACTTTAAGTTTAATTGATACAACTTCTTCTGATGAAACTACTAGTTCAAAACATATTTCAATCCCTGGTTTAGAAGATTTACCTATTTTAAAAAGAGTATCTTTTGATATTCCTGTATTCTTTAATGATCCTCCACAACAAATTCCTTCAAGAGCTCCAAGAAAAGGTGAAGTTGAAGTTTTAAAAGATGGTAGTATTTTAATTCATAAATTATCTCCTGAAGAAAGAAGAAAAATTTTAGAAGGTAATGGTGGTGGTATAGTTGTTGGTGGTTCTGGTCATTTAAAAATTATTTCTCCAACTTCAAGTGATGAAGAAACTGAAGAACAAATGAAGTTAGATAAGATGGATAATATTAAGATGGATAATATTCATGAAGCTCAAAAACATTCTATTGGTGTTGCAGCCGCAGCTGCAGCTGCTGAAGCAAGAGCTGCATCTTCATCAACTGATTTACAAAGAACTGTTACTAACCATGAAGATGAAGTTGGTGTTGATACTCATGCCACCAAAATTAATGTTGAAAAATTACCTGCAACAACACATAGAAAATCTTCCATATCATCAGTTAAATCAGAAGAAGAAATTTTAGAAAGTGAAGAACAACATGAAATTTATCCACCACAAAACATTAAAGTTCCATTAGATGTATTATATACAAGATGTTGTCATCTTAGAGAAATTTTACCAATTCCTGCTACAATGAAACAAATTAAAGCTGGTTCAGTTGATCCAATTCCAGTTTTACAATTAAGAAATCCCAAACCTTCATTGATTGAAGTTTTAACTTTTAGTGATTTTATTTCTGTTGCTCCAGTTTTATGTGTTTCTTTAGATGGTGTTGAATTATCAATTGATATGCTTAGAGCTCTTTTAAGTAGTTTAGTTTATAAAAAGGAATTAGAAAAATTAACTTTAAGAAATACTCCATTAGATGAAATGGGTTGGAAATTATTATGTTGGTTTTTAACTAAAAATAAAACTTTATCAAGATTAGATTTAACTCAATGTCCATCTATACCCATCAATGTTCAAAAACCTTCAAAAGCTGTTTCAAATATTGTTAGAATGGAATGTAATCCAAATAATAGAAGTGATTTGAATTGGAATTTATTTAATGCTGCTATTGTTTCAAGAAATGGTATGGATGAATTAGTTTTGAATGGTGTTCAAATGAAAGAAAATGAATTTAAAGATTTAATTGAAATGGGTATATCATTAAGAACATCAAAATTAGGTCTTGCTTATAATAATTTATCAGAATTCCAATGTGATGTTTTAGCAAATTCATTAGATTTTTCCAAAATTATTGGTTTAGATTTAGGTTATAATGATCTTAACGGTAAACTTTCAAAATTGATTGATAAATCAAAAAAGAGTGCTGAAACTGCTGAATTAAGATTTATTTCATTAAATTCTGCTAATTTAACTTTAGAAGATGAAGATGTTGAGAATTTATTATCAATTTTTACAAGATTTAAATACTTACGTTATATTGATCTTTCAAATAATAAAAAACTTTTCCCAAAAGTTATTTTAACACTTTCACAAGGTTTACCATTATATAATTCACTTGCAAGATTACATTTAGATTATAATGCTTTATCATCATCTGATATTGTTGCTATTGCTGAAATGATTCCATTATGTAAATCATTAGCTTATGTGTCATTATTAGGTAATCATTTAGATGTTGCATCAGCAACTGCTTTGACTTCAGCTATTAAGACATCGAAATCAGTTATGACTTTAGATATTGATTATAATGAAGTTTCACCTAAATTTAAAGAAAAGATTGGGTTATATTGTGTTCGTAATATGCAAAATCAAGTCTATGATGATAAAGCTGGTACTGGACATGATTTACAAACTTTACAAGATGAATTATCACAGTTGTTATTAAGTGATGATAATAATACTGCTATTGATTCTAAAGTTATTGAAAGTGTTATTCAAAAAGCAAGTGATGCAAGAGAACGTATTCATGATACAATTGAAAAATTATTTGCTTTAAGAATTAAAGGTAAATTAAGTACAGAAGGTAAAGAAACTTTAATTAGATTTTGTTTTATTGATTCATCTATTGAAAAAGGTTTACAATTATTAGATAAGAAACCTGCTATTCATGCTGCTTTAGTTAGACATCATGTATTTTCAGACCGTACCATGAATAGAAGTTCAAGTTATATTGCTACTTCAAGAAATGCAGAATTATTACCATTTGGTTCACATTTAGATCATGATAATGATGAAGTTCATTTAGATGCTGAAGAAATCAAAGAAGAAAGAATTAAAGGTAATTCAGTTACTAAATATTCAAATGATGATGATTTAGCAAGAGTTAAAGATTTGAATAAGATTAAAGAAGAAGCTGAAGTATTAAAACTTGGTGCTAAAATTTCCAAACAAGATATTAAAGACAATTTCTCAAATCAAGAAATTAAAGCTATTGAAGAAATTAGTGGTGATAAATTTAAGGAAGTTTTATTAAATACCCACGATTTAAGTAATGTTGTTAACATTTTAGATACTATGAAATCTAAAGGTTTAGATGTTGAGAATATTTACTCTAGAGGAAACACTCAAAATTCAACACCATCTACTACAAAGACAGCAACACCATCTACTGCAGCTCCTAGTAAACCAAAACCAAAACCAAAGACAAAGTCCAATATAAGTTCTTCTGAAAGTTCATCTGCTTCATCTTCAGGGACAGAATCAGATTCAGGTTCAGATGATGATGGTGAAATGGATGTTGCTTATGATCAAATTCTTGATAACTTAGAAAGAGTTAGAACTGCACGCGAGGAATAGATCCAAATACTAGAATGTGTTATTATTTGCTAGTTTGTCATGTTTATTTTATTTTATTTTTTTTTATTTTTAATATTTTGATGGTATGATTTTTCTCAGATATATTCTTTTTGTGATTTTTTTTCTTAATTATGTTATTTTTTATTCTATGTTTTTTATAAAGACATTGTTTCAGTTCTATGATGAAATATACTGCTAGGTTGTTTCAGTGTTTCATTCAATTTCAATTTACAATAGTATGAGAAAGTGTTAATTATCCATCTATATATCAAAAATAGATATAGATTCCAATTCATTGACCAATCCACTAATGTAAGCTTACAATCGATTATATAATAAAATTCTATATCTATATTTGATCATAACAACATTATAAATTTTTATTCTAAACCTTTATCCATATTTTTTTCTTAACAATATAATATCTTGAAGCTAACCAAGAAGCAGTACCCAATAAAGAAATCATTGAACAATAAACAACAAACATATTATATTCTTTAATAGTTTCAGAACCAATAATTGCACCAGCAATTGGGACTGAGATTAAATTACCAAATGAAACAAAGAAATACATTGTACTAAATCTTGTACCAAATTGTTTTGTTTTTGATATTTGACTTAAACAAACTGGTGTTAATGAAAAAATTGAACTTGTAAAGAAACTAAATGTCATTGCAAAAACATAAAGAGCTGGAATACTATAACCAAATGGTAACCAAACAACTAAACATAAAAGAGTAGCAACAACACTTGTACTTATCATAACATTAAATCTACCCCATTTATCAGCTAAAATATTTGGAACAAATCTACCAAGAATACCAACAACGTTCATCAAAGTAACCATTAAATAAGAATTATCTTCACTAATACCTCTAATTAAACAATATGAAGGAATATAAGTTAAAGCAGTAGTTAAAGACATTTCAGAAAATAGAATAGCTAAAACACAAAACAAGAATCTTTTATCTTTTAAAGCTTTAAAATCAATTGAACTTGTAAAATAACTTGTTAATTGTTTTGAAATTGGCATTCTTTTATATTCTTCATCTTTTGGTAATCTTTCTTTAGTTAAAATAATAGAAATTATTAAACAAAAGGTACAAATAAAAGCTAAAATTCTAATTGCCCATTGATAACCAACATTAACGTATAATTTTCTTAACATTAAAGGGAAAACAATACCACCAACACTACCACCAATAGTACTTATACCAGTAGCAATACCTCTCTTTTTATAGAACCAATGAGTAACACAACCGATTAAAGGTGTCATATTTAGAGCAGTTCCTAAACCAACACAAACACCAAAAGATAAAATGAATTGATAAACTGATTTACATTCAGCAGTTGCAAATAAACCACCAGAGAATAATAAAGTTCCAATAACCATTGGATAAAATCTTCCTAATCTATCAAATAAGGTACCACTAAAAATACATCCAGAAGTTGAAATAGCTAAATAAATAGAGAAAATCCAACCAGTAACAGAAGAAGGAGTATCACTTAATTGATTTGAAGAGATATAAGTTTGTAAAGAACCAATTGAATTTAACAAACCAAAAACGGGTATTAAACCCATAAAAGAACCAAATACAACTGACCAAGCTAATAATCCACCATCTGGGAAATCTGAAGCATCATCTTCATCATCTTCTAATAAATTAGCAGTTTCATGAAATTGAGATGAATTAACATTTTTAATTGTGAATGAAGATTCACCTGGATGTAATTTAATTGAATTATTAGTATTTCTTATACTGTTTATATCATTATTATTACTATTATTTGGATTTAAAACTGATTGTCTTCTAAAACGGGAAATAGGGATTTGAGTAGGATTTGTTGTAACTGATGTTAGATCATTATTAGTATTAGTAATTAAATCATCTTCATTGATATTAGTATTATTTATTATGTCACTTGAATTTATAGGTTTTAAATCCGCACTAATTTTTTCCAAAGCTATACCAGCAGATATATCTTCCTTCATGATGTATATATCAATAATAATGAAAGCTATTGAGTCAAGATCAAATCAATAGTCATAAAATACAGGTTCTTTATGATCTTTTATAGTAGTTTTTGATTTGGGAAGCCACTATAAAAATTTTTCTATCCGAACGCCAACTAAAGCCGACTACTTCCGAACGTCGAAATACAGTCAAAATTCTGTCATCACGTGATTTCAGCCTTATTAAAAAAACGATGAACCCCAACGGGGATTACTAATTGAATGAATTACTCATTGCTTTATAACTGAATATCTTTAAATGCAATAGGACAATCATAATTTATAATTAGAGGTTAAAACTGTATATAAAGACCTTCAATATTCCTCATTTTTTGGTTTGAAATTTTTTATAGGTTAAATTTATTGTTATTCGTTTAATCTTTTAAGCTGGTGGTGATTAATTCAGAATCATATATTGCTTTAAAATATTGAAGTATAAACTCAATATTACAATTAAAATATCTGAATAAAGTGTACTGACAACAATTTATCATTAATATTCAAACATCAATTCATAACCTAATAATGTTGTCCTCAAATTCTGACACCAATGCGATTACATCCACATTAAATAAAAATTTACAAGAAGGACGGGGTCAATTAAATGGGGTTGAAGATTTAAATAAAGATGATATTACAAATTCAAATATAAATATTGATTATTCTTCAAATTCTAATCCTACAGCAAACGACAATATGTATTCAACAACTGACAATATGAACAGTCTTGATAAGAGTACTACTGAAAGTACAACAGATAACTCTCCACAATCTCATCATTCAAGTCTAAGGGATAATAGTAATGGTGAAACTGTACAAGATGATAACGCTTCAATAGCTTATTCTTTAGCACCTGATCAAACTGATATTGAAAATTTATCAAGAATAGCAACAAAGAATTTAGAAATGAGTTATACAGGTATTGATGATGAAGAAGAAAATGAAAAAGATTATGAAGTTAAAATGGAAATTGATGATATTGAAAATATAAATGAAAGAATGTCTTTTCTTAGAAAATGGATAATAGCTATTATTTTATCAATATCTTCAATTTGTGTTACAATGATTTCTTCTGCTTGGTCAATGGCTTCACCTGCAATTATGAAACATTTTGGTATTTCAAGAGAAGTTAGTGTTTTAGGTATTTCTCTTTATATTTGGGGTTTAGGTATTGGTCCAATCCTTTTATCTCCATTAAGTGAATTTTATGGTAGAAAACCTGCTTATATTGGTGGTTTATTCTTTTGTATGTGTTTTGAATTTTTAACTGCATTTTCTCCAAATATTGGTGGTATTCTTTTTGGTAGATTTATGTCAGGTATTTGGGGGTCTGCTTTCTTAAGTGTTGCTGGTGGTTCAATTACTGATATGTTTAAAAAACATGAAATTGGTGTTCCAATGGTTTGCTTTTCTTTAGGTCCATTTATGGGTCCATCATTAGGTCCTTTAGTTTCAGCTTTTATTAATGCATATGTTTATTGGCGTTGGACTTTTTATGTTTTATTAATATTTACTGGTGTTATGTTAGGTTGTTGTTTATTCTTTGTACCTGAAACTTATGTACCTGTTTTATTAATTAAAAAGGCTAAAAGAATTAGATTGGAGACAAATGATGATAGATATTATGCCCCATTAGAAAGAGTTAGAAATGGTAGTCAAATTTTAACTATTTGTATGTCTGCTGCTAAAAGACCATTTTTATTATTAATTTATGATAGAATGATTACAGTTTTATGTTTTTATTCAGGTTTAGTATTAGCTATTATTTATTTATTCTTTGTTGCTTTCCCATATATTTTTAAAACTGTTTGGGGATTCTCAACAATTGGTCAAGGTTTATCATTTTTAGGTTTAATGGTTGGTTTATTTATTGGTGGTTTAACTTCACCTTATTTCCAAAAAGTTTATAATAAAAAAGTTAAAGAAAATGGGAAACCAAAATCTGAATTTAGATTATATCCTTTAATGCTTGGTGGTATTGTTTCTCCAATTGGTTTATTTATTTTTGGTTGGGTATCATTTAGTAAATTACATTGGTTTGGTGCTTTAGTTGGTACAGCAATTTATGCAATTGGTACAAGTTTAGTATTTCAAGGTGTTATGGCTTATACAACTGATGGGTATAGATTATATACAGCTTCTGCTTTAGCTTGTAATTCATTAGTTAGAAGTACAATGGCTGGTGTTTTCCCATTGTTTGGTTTACAAATGTATGAAGCTGTTAATCCAAGATGGGGTTCAACAATTTTAGCTTTTGCAACTCTTGTTATGATACCTTTCCCATTTTTATTTTTTAAATATGGTGAAGCTTTAAGAGCAAAAAGTCCTTATGCTTGGAGTATGGATGATTAATCTTAATATTGACTAGATGTTAAAATTGGTATAGCTTTTAGTAATTATATTTATAGAGACGTTGTTGTAAATAAATTTATCAAATGTAGGATTTATAAATGCAGTAAGTATCTCTATATTAATTTTATTTTTACAAAATATCTATATAAATTAAAATTCTATGAAATGATGAATATGAATGAATAGGCGAGGTTTTAAATTAAACCATCAAAGAAATCTTGAATTAAAATTGCAAGTTTATCATTATCAGGTTCTTGGTTTTCTAATTTTTCAAGATTTAAATCATAAAAATCTTTTGAAATTGCACCAGCATTAAAACGTTTAGTTAAAGTATCATTAACATAACCTTTACCAAATTCTGGATGACCTTGAAAAGTTAATAATTCTTTTGGCTTATAAAAACCTTGAAATTCTGTTGAATCAGTTGAACCAATATTTTTATAACTTTCAATATCTTTAACATGATCATCTGATAATTTAATTGCAATATCTTGATGAACTTCTAATATATTAAAAGAATCATTATTTAAAATATTAATAATTGGTTTTAAAACTTCATCATTATCATCAATTTTAACAGTTTCTAAACCCAATTCCCAACCTTTTGGATTTCTATTAACTTCATAACCTAAACCTCTTGAAATTATTTGATGACCAAAACAAATACCAACAGTTGGTGTACCTTCTTCTAAAATTGCAGTTTTAACAAATTTCAACAAATTTAAAATCCATTCTTGATTATCAAAGGCATCAGATCTTGAACCTGTTATCCAATAACCTTTTATATCCTTTTTATCTTCATCTGTTGGAAATTCATTATGGAAAACGTCAAAAATCTTGAATTCATCATTAAATTTTGGATCTCTATTTTTCTTTAAAACTTGAATAGCTTGATCAGCAAATGAACCATAAGTTGTTAAGATTTCTTCAATATGATCTGCTAATAGAATAGCAATATATGGCATTTCTTTAAATGAATGTTTGAATGTGTGAATTTTAAAGGTTGACGATATTACTTTTATAAGTGTTTCTAATTTCTATAGATTAGATTTCTTTTTTTTTCTTTCAATTTTTTTGTGTGTGGAAACCATGGCAACCATAATTTGTAAATGCTACAAAACCAATCAAGTCAAGCGACTACAACAAAACATCACAAGAATAAAACATATAATAATATAAACTAGGGGGGAAAGACTCTATATAAACATATTGACAATTTGGGAAATACACTTGGGAAAGCGTTTCTTGTAGAGTACAAAAAAGGAGAAACTGTAAATTCAAGTTAAAATACAATAAACACAAAATATTGATAAGATAATAACCATCACTAGATATAATATCATGATTTGTCTTAAACTTCAATGTTTATGACGATGACCATTAAGATTTGAAGTCTTTTCTGATTGTTCTGAATTAGTAGCAATTGTTCTTTCATGAATGAATTTTGTTGTAACTGATGGTACAATTCCTGTACTAATTGTGATATATCTTGTCATTGTATTATATTCTGTAACAATTGAAACTGTATTAGAATCATATTCTTCTTCTTCACTAATTGTTGTTGATTGATAATCTGTAAATGTTATATTCTGTGGAGAACTAGAGACAAGGGTTATTGTTATTGTTAAAAAGAATAAAATTGATTTAAGGAACTTCATTGTTTAAAATTCTAAAAAAAAATTCTTGTAAAATTTTAGAGCATTTGATGATGAACAAAAAAGGATTGTATGACACTAATTAGGAATTGATTTTTGTTTTTTGAAGGAATGGATAGGTTACTGTCTGGAAATTTACCACAAGACATGAACTAGCAAAAAATTTGGAGAAATATTTTCATATTTATATATTGTAGTTTTCTTCTTTTTTATCATTATTACTTTAACATCGATAAATCAACATTAATTCCTTTTTATATGAAATAATTGGGATCTTTTCTTTTGTTATAAAACTTTAATTTGACAGGTTCTTTTTTTCATGCCTTGAATTTTTAATTTTATTGGTTGATAACTTGAAAAAAAATGTTGTAATTGGAGAATATAATGAGCCCTATATTACATCATTCAAAGGTTAAAGGTTAAACAATCAAAAGAGCAATGAGGTATAGTATTACAGTATTACTCCTATAATCTAGAATTCAATAAAAGGAGAATTATCTAATTAAATTTCTCTCGTTTAGGAGTTCAAATTTTTTTTTAAGCGTTAGCATAATTTTTTTTGTGAAGGCGCAAAAAAAAAATTGTGGATGAAAGCGAAAAGAATAGCAACAATTAAAATGTTAAAGACGTTTTTTTAAATGCTTAAAGATACGAGCAATTTGCATATTATAAACAGTAATAGAGATCGATTAGTAACTGATAGACCAAATTTGTCAATTGACTCTTTTAAATTCCCCGTTTGTAGCAAAAAATGGAGAAAAAATTTTTTCATTACAAAAACTTAAAAGAGAATAATATAGAGCATGAATTAAAAAAATTTGTTGAAATCAATAAATCAATTGAAATAAAGAAAATATAATAGATAAAATAGTGAGTTTTATTCTTTTGCTTCTAAAACTTGCTTAACAGGTTCTGGATCATTAATGTATAAATCATGTTCTTGAATATATCTAATAACACTATTTGGTAATAAATATTGAACTGACATACCTCTTCTAATAAATAATCTAACTTTTGTTGAACTAATATCATTATAAATTAATTGTTTAATTACTAAAACATTTCTTCTATGTTCATACATTATATCATGACTTAATAAAAATGAACGAACATCACTACCAGTTCTTTCAACAATTAAACAACCATATCTACCTAATATATGATGTAAATCTTCATCTGCCCAAACATTTGGTTCACCCATACTTTCAATTAAATCACCACCTGCTAATAACATTATTTTAACACCTCTTTTTGAAGTACCATCAGATGTTAAAACACCACCTCTTTTAATATTTATTTCTTCATTAAAATGATCTAAAACTTTAGCAGTTCTTGTATAAGTTGGTTGTAAAGATTCCCAAGCATCAACCATTAACCAACTACTTGTTCTTTCACAAGCTAATTCACACATTCTAACTCTATGTTTTGAATCAGCTAAACCTCTCTTTTTATAATTATCACTAACTGGTGAATAATAACCACCAATAACTTCAAATCTTGTTTGTTCTCTAATTGCATCAATTGCCATTTCAAACATTCTTAAATGTAAATAAGTAATTGGAGAAAATGAACCACAAGCAACAATTACTAAAGGTTGTTTATTATCATTTTTTAATTTTTTAATTAATCTATGAGTTGGAAATTCATAATTTTCAATATTTTTAGCTTGTCTAACAATACCATGAGGTACTTCTTCTAAATCAGCAATTTGATAACTATATACTCTTGGTAAACTACCAGAAGTTATTGGATCCTGAGTTTCAGTTGTTTCTAAAGTTTTTAAACTTTCATTTGTTGTACTTAATTTTACTTTTGATAATTGATCATTTATTTGTTGTTGTTGTTCTTGTTCTTCTAATTCATTTTCATCAGATGAAGATTCACTTGATGATAAAGGTTGTAATTCAGAAGGAATTCTTGGAATTGTATTTTCAAAACTTTGTCTCCTACTTAAACCAATATTTGGAGTTGAAGATTTTGAATTTGTTGAACTTGTATTTTGAGTAGTATTACTAACAGGTGAATTTTGATTATTATTGTTGTTGTGATGTGTATGATGATGGTGATGCTTTTTGTGATGAGAATGATGAGATCTTGGGATTGGAGCATCAATCATATTTGGGATATCAGCTAATACTACAGGAGGTTGAATTGGAATAACTTTTGGTATTTGGGAAGAAGAGGTTAAAGGAGGTTGTGAAGGATGAGGGTTTTCAGAATCTAGAGGTTTAAAATCTGGAGCAAAAGTTGGATCCATATTTGTAAGATCAGTCTAATTGAATATAAATGAAGTTAAAGAGTATTTAAACACCCAATTTCTTTTTGTTGTAGATTTAAAAGTTTTGAAAAGAGTGAAGGTTTTTTTAATTTGAGCGATGATTAATAAAAAAAAAAAAAGGCTGAAATGAATTTCTAAGCTTTTGAAGAAGAGAAATTTAGAGATTGAGATAGTATTTTGTGAGTGTTGATAGTAGTGTTTTGGTATATGTATATCTAGATATAAATAGAATAGATTTAATAATTTAAACAAGGAAAAGAAGTAGATTTATAGCTATTTAATTGGTTTTACAATTTCAATATTTAGCGTTTTTATGACAAATTATATTACACAATGAAAGAAAATTAGAGTTATGAGGTAATTAGTCAACCACAATAGGTAATTAGCAGTAGATGATGAGAAGTATTAGAGAGTATACAGTATATGGTATTAGTACACTTGAAGAACCCATTGACAGTCTACACACCTTCAAAACAATTGACAGATCAAAACTGACAGCGATTTAAAGTTTAACCAATTGTCATCAGTTGATTTCTTTATCTTTTTAATTTTAATTTGACGTCCATTCGATTTTCAACAGCTGCATTTTCTCTCTTTTTATTTTTTTTTTTAATGTCGATAACAAAAATAAACAATAAACCTGATATTTGAACAACACAACACAATTCATTCAACTTTATTACTTTCTAAATCCCTTTCCCCAAAACACTGAGCAATGGATCTACAAGAAAGAATAAGGTATGTTTAATCCGCTCTCATCTCTGTCATTAGGTTTACTTCTTGCTCACTTTGTGGTAAACTGTGAACTGACTAGTTAAATGTCATCTATATACTAACTAATTCAAATAATATTTAGGAAAACAAGAGAAGCTTATCCAACTCTAAGAGAACTAAGACTGGCTGTTCTGAAAGGTGAATACAATGATTCTGTTCCTTACTATTCAAGAAGTTTTCTATGGAAGGTATGTCAAAATTTTTTTAATCTTTAATTTAAAAACTTAGAACTGAGAAGTCATCTCTCCCCTTTACAAAGAAATTACATACTAACAATACAAAACTTAGACTGTTTGTATAAATTCATGTAAAATGGATTTTAAACATCAAGATTTAAAACCAATTCCTGAAAAATATTTATCAGAATCTCATTGTAAATTACAAAAGACTCAACAAAAATCTTTAAATAATCTTGAAGATGAAGATGATGATGATTTAGAATTAAATGATTCTTTAACAAAGGATAAAGATGAAGATGAAATAATGGATGTTATTAAAATGGATGTTGAAAGATTAATTATTGATCCAATTTTTCAAAATGATGATAAAATTAAATTAGATTTATTAACAATTTTATTTAATTATAATAAATTATCACCATATAAACAAGGTTTTCATGAAATTTGTGGATTAATTTATTTACAAATTTATAATGATGATTGTAAAAATATTGAAAATATTAGATTAGAAACTTTTAATTTATTTACAAGTATAATGATTTCAATTGTACCAACATTTTATAATGAAGTTAGATTAATTGATTGGTGTACAGATGATTTTAATACTTTATTAAATATAATTGATCCAAATTTATTTGAATTATTAATTAAAATTAATAGAATTGAATCACAAATTTGGTTAATTAGATGGGTTAGATTATTATTTATTAGAGAATTAGGTTTAAATAATTCTTTAAAAATTATTGATTATTTAATTTGTTTTGATATTCATGATTTATCAAAATTAATACCATTTATTATAATAATTCAATTAATTAAAATTAAAATTAAATTAATTGAATGTGAAGATATGGGAGAAATTTTATATTTATTATTACATTATCCAACAATTCATGAAAATATTGAATATTCAAATGATGAAATTTTTGAATTATTAGATATTTCAATTAAATTATATAAAATTTATAGTAATAATAAAACTATAAATCAAGATAAAGAATTAATTAATAATCAATTAGCAAATTATGGTTTAGCATTAAATAAAAAATTTAATAAAGAAATTCAATGGGAAAAATTAAAAGATTTAGATAGAGTTAAAATGGAATTAAAACTGCAAAGAAGAGTTAGAAATGCATTAAAGAAGAAATCTCCTGTTAAAAAACAACATTAATTATATTCATACTTATATACTTTAGATACATGACATACACATATATATTTAAACTAATATGTAGTAATTAATCTGGGGGAAATATTCACGTGACAATCACATGACATCTGGACACCACCTTTCTTTGAGCAAATTACAGCCAATTAAAATTGCTCTTTTAAGCAAAGATATATATAAAGATCAATTTAACCTTCTTATACAAACCAATACCACATACTAACAATCATATCAACACCTCCACAACTAACCAAACCAAAAAAAAACAGAACGACTTTTTTCTGTAAATGAAAAAAAGCAGACGATTCCAATTTCAGCCAATCACAAAACTCCATTTCAACCAACCAATAATCAAACAACGAAATTAAAAAAAAAAAATCCTAAAAAAAATAAAGAAAAAAAATCACCAAAGAAAAAAAAAGTGAGATGGAAGAAAAAAATAACACATCTTTCTTTTCTTTCTTTAAAACAACAATTTAAACAAAACAAATTCAAAGAATAAAAAGATCTTTCTATTTATTTCATCATTGTCATTCTCCATTAATCTAATATCTTTATTTCATTTCATTACCTGATTTTTTTTTTATACCTTATTAAAAGAAAACCAGTTACCATAATAAAATAAAAATTTAAAATATAAGATTATACAATCACTACATCAAATTTTATTAAACACATTTACTATAAAAAACTACTAGAGTTAATTTAATAGTAATCACTTATTTATAACACAAAAAACAACAAACACTTCACATCTTTTCATAATATAATACAATGTTCTCCCAATCTTTAAGATCTGCATTAAGACAATCAGTTGTCAGAAGTTCAATTCGTCCAACTTTATCAACAAAATCATCTTTACTAATGACAAAGACAAACGTCATCTCATCTGTTAGAACCTATGTTAAACATGAATATGAAGAAACTTATGAAGAATTCACTGATAGATTTGAAAAAGAATTTGAAGAAGCTTATGATTTATTCGAAGTTCAACGTGTTGCTAACAATGCTTTCTCTTACGATTTAGTTCCATCTCCAAAAATCATTGAATGTGCTGTTAGAGCTGCTAGAAGAGTTGATGATTACGCAACTGCCGTTAGAATGTTTGAAGGTTTAAAATACAAAGTTGAAACTCCAGAACAATATCAAGCTTATTTAGATGAATTAAAAGATTTAAGAAAAGAATTAGGTATCACCTTAAAGGAAGATTTATATCCAGAAGTTGAAGGTTCTCATTAAATTATTTAAAAAAAAACCTTAACCCTTTTCTATTTTCAAATTCCATCCTTATAATTCTAAAATAATATATCTTTTTCATTTATTTATTGATAAACTAAACAAAAAAAACAAGAAAAAAATTTAGATGAAAGAATGTATGTGACGTTCTCTCTCTTTAGGATAAGATATATTCCTTTTCACACATCTCACCCTATTACTACAATTTACTATTAACTTATTATAATACTTTTTATTTAATCCACAAATATATAAAGAAAAAAATTTTTGAAAAAAGAAAATAGTGTAGATATCTTTCTGTCTTCCATATCAATCTTCTGAAGAATGGGAATGGAGAATGAAATTGTATGGGCTTTGATATTTATTTAAACCAATTTTGAATCATTCGGGGAACAATAAAATCTTATGATCTTTAAGATTTTGATCTTTAAGATTTTAATAAAGAATTGAACAAACTATTAATACAAATTTGATGAATAAATAAACTGAATTAAATAAATGCTTTCATGTATTTTCTTTCTAACAATATATTAAGACAAAACCAAATTAACGAAAATGCTTTTCTTCTTTTTTTGTTTTCTTTTTTAATGAGATCTAATTAATTTACAAACAACAACAACCTTACAACAGATAAGATTTAATCACTATATTCACCATCTTGTTCTTCATCATCATCTTCTACGAAATCATCAACATGATGTTTCTTTGATCTCTTACTTCCAAAATCATCTTCATCGTCATCATCATCATCATCATATTCTTCACTATCATCACCACCATCTTGTTGACCACCTTTATTGACTTCTTCTGTAGCATCAAACCAATCAGTATAGACATCAACAGGTTTACTTAATGAATTTATAGTTGTTTTAAATGTTTGACCACAAACTTTACAATATAATGATCCAAGATTATTTCTTTTATCTAATGTACATTGTATACTCTTTTCATGATTACAGAATAAACAGTTGAATTGTGTATCTAATTTCTGTACCACTTTCTTAACTGGTTTTCTGGATGACTTCTTCTTGGCCTGTTTAACATAGATTTAGAATTCAATATATGTCTTTTTCCTTTTACTGTCTTTATAATAAGATTCATCAAATCTATAAAAAACAAAGAAGAAAAGAACACATAAATAAATTCATTAAAATAAAATATTAGTATGAATTTCCTAGAATATAAATTGAAATAAATGAATCAAACTTACCATTTTATATGTATATCTATAATTGTTTCTTGAATTTAAATGTTTAATGAAATGATGTTTTGTAATTTTGACATTTGTATTTTGATATTTCGAATTCCGAGGGCTGGAAATTACCCTCTAAACAAAAAAAATTCAAACCCTCGGAATTCTCCAGAAAGATTACATAATCAAAATCAAAATTAGAGAAAAAAATTTTAAAGAGATGAGCAGTAAATTTATTTTAACTCTTTATAAATCAATAAATTAATTTAAAATCAAGAAGAGATGGCTAAGAATACTAAAAGTTCTGGTAAGGTTTCCAAGATAGTCAAGTCTAAACCAAACCAACAATCAAAGAAACCAAAGGGTAAAGTTGTCAAAGCTACTTCCTCAACTGTTGAATCTTTAACTAATGTTGTACCAAAAGATGATGAAGAAGAAGAACAAGAAGAAACTAAAGTTACCAAAACTAAATCTAAACCAACTAAGAAAGTTAATTCAGAATCAAATGGATTAGTTGAATTATCAACTATTGGTAAATCTATTGAAGAATTAAAGAAATTTATTATTAGAAGACAAGAAGAAAATGAAAATTCAAAATCACAATTATTTGAAGATGAATTAGTTAATGAATTACAAATTATTTTTACTAAAAAATCATTATTTACTAATAAAAAACAATTTAAACCAAGATTAATTAATGTTGATTCAATAATTAATAAATCAAAAATTTGTTTATTTATTCGTGATAATTTAATTGATTCAAAAATTTTAGAAGAAATTGAATCAAGTGAATTAAATGAATTAATTGGAGAGATTATTTCTGGTAATGAATTAAAAACAACATATAAACAATTTGAAAAGAGAAGAGAATTAATTAATAAATATGATTTTTTCCTTAGTGATGATCATTTAATTACAAGTTTACCAAAAATTTTAGGTAAAAATTTTTTTGAATCAACAAATAATAAAATACCAATTTCAATTAAAGTTAATTCAAATAATGATAAAACAAAATTTTCAATAAAGACTTGTATAAATCAAATTAAAAAATTTAATCAATCAATTATATATCAATTATCAAGATCAAATAATTTAACTATAAAATTAGGTTCAATTGAAGAAATTAATGTTGAAATTATTGATAAAATTATTAAAAAAATTGCTGAAGAATTTAATAATGAAGATGATAAATTAACAAGTATTTTAATTAAATCAAATCAATCACCATCATTACCTTTATATCAAGTTGATAAGATTTATAATGAAGAAGAAGAATCAAAGGTTGAAAAATCAAAGGAAGTTAATAATAATAATGATAATGAAGAATTAGCCGTTGAATTTGGTTTACCAAAGAATATTAAATTAAGTGGATTTGAAAAAGGTTTATTAGAATTAGCTAATCCATCAGATATTCCAATTTTATTTTCAAATAAGATTAAAAAATCTAAAAAAATTGCTAAAAGAGAAGAAAAGAATAAATTAAAATCTAAAACTGTTGAACCAATTGTTAGTAAAAAAGATGTTAAAATTTTGAAAAAGGGTAAAAAGACAACATCAAAAGTAACTAAGAAATAAATTTAATTTGCTTTAAATTTTTTGCATTTATATAAAAGAAAAGAAAAACCATATATATGAAATCTAGTTGAATTAAAAGAAAAAAAGTTTTATATAATTTTAGAAATAGAGTTTTCATACACATTTTTGTATTTTTAGTATCCATTAAAATATAATATTGAATAATGATAAATTAGGGAATAACTAGCGCCCTTTCAATTTTTTCTTCTCCTGCAGTGGTTTAATAAGTAATGATTTAATAAAAAAATAAGCCAAATAGACAAGTTATTACTAGATTTATTCAATAATCAATACTACAAACTTGAATACAAGCCAGTTAGAGAGGATTTGATTTGAATACGCCGCAATCTTATTCGTTAAAAATGTTTTATTATATTTTTTTCTTATATAAAGATAATTCAAGAATTATTAATACTAAGGTCAATAGAGAATTTTATAGATTGATTCCAGTTAATTGTTGATTGTAGTATTATGGTAATTGAAATACGAACCTTAAGTATTGATTTCAATGGTGATTGGTGAAACCTTCTATACATTAACGGTTTTGGTTTAATGCTTGTTAATATTGGGGATTTTTTTGTTAAACCAAGAGTTCAAAGATTCAAAGATATAGATGAATAATCCATTAGTAACTAATAACCTAATTGTTTAACAGCCAATACGTCAATGGATTTCCAAGATTTATAATTAGATTTATAGCGGATGCAATATGATCAATAATTCAAAACTCTTTTCTAATTATAAAGAGATGTTAAGAGTTGAAGTCTCAAAAAACAGTTGCAAGTCTAACGGTAATACTTCACTAGGTTTTATAACGAGATCTACAAAACATATATATGTTATTTTGCAGAGTTTATGATAAAAATAGTAGTTGTCGATATCTCAATAAATTAAAATTTCTAAAAGTAGAAAGTGGAAAAGTCAATCAGGAGTTTTAAGGACTAAGGGGGCTATAAATGAAAGGTACCCTTACTCTAATGATTTAGCTAATCATATGATGAATCCCCCAAAAGTAAAGTGTAATGGTTATCTCCATCTTCAGTTAATTCAGTTTGTTGAGACTTGAGTGTAGTAATTATTTGTGTTCCTGGTTCCTGAATTTTTTTTGTGTCGCTTGAGAAAAAAAATTTGTATGAGAGAAGAGATGAGATGAAGAACCAATTAGAAGTCGTAGATTAATAAGTGATTGATTATATGACTACATATCGATGATATATGATGTTATGAATGAATAGGAATCAAAAGTGAGCAAATATATATAATTACTTGAACTGAAAGCTCATTTCCAACATTAATAGTTTCTACTAAGTAAATTAATTGAACTTCACTAACAAAATTTGAAGAGTAGGATGAATGCCCTAAGTTTGACGATTTAGCGAGGTATGATGTGTTGAAGTGTTGTGTAATACGTAATAGTGGTAGGCCGCTATATATATATATACTATAATTATAATATAGTTATAATATAAAGAGAAAGATATCGGTGAATATGTCAAAATTAAATTAAATTATGTAATCTGGAAGAAAAAAAGAAAATCTAATTTGAGGTACTTTGATTTACAGAGAATTTTTTAATATGGATTTTTATAGAAGGAAAGTAGGCCATTATACATGTACTTATAACAGGAAGTTGTGCAAGCTTTATACATAGAAGGTTTAGTGATGACTATCAGTAGAGATCTTCAGGAGTACACTTTCTTTGAATTTTGGAGGACGTGGTGACTGGTAGTAATTTTTGTTAACTATGTAAATTTTATATGATAATTACATGTTCTTTAATTACAAGATTACAAGACAAAAATATATGTAAGTAATTATTTAATGTCATCATCGATTGTACTTGATTATCAGTTGATATAATAGATCTCTTAGTTTTTAGTGGAGGTTCAGGGCTAAACACAAATCTAATAATATAGTTGAGTATAATAGAAAGAGGATTGAGGGTTAAGGATTGCATAGACAATTTTACCATTTGACATATAACATTTGACATATATAATTATTTTGAGGTGATCGTTACAAGAGATGAGAGTGTGACATTGTGAGAGATGAGAGAAAGAATAGTTGATCGAAGGACCAGTACTTTGATTTAGAAGTTAAACAAGAAGGTGATGACTGATGAGGTTGATATTTGACAGGTAAAAAATATAAATCAGGAATCAAGAGGTCAAAGTTCAAACTTAAAAAACACAGTCAAACTAAAAACTTTAACTGTTTACAGATCAAACACACAAACTACAAACTACAAACTACAGAACCTATAGAAATCTATCAACTACTAAGACTCTAACATCAATAATTATTGTTGATATCTCTCTTTAAATTTTCAAAATTTTGAGGTAAGAAAATAATTTTACAGATTTTGTTGGAAATAAAAATTGAGAAATGATTTTACTTTGATGCTGCTTTTTGCCTTTTGCTTTTTGCTTTTAAAAGATATATGATGTGGGATTTTAAAGGGATTTCTGCAGTTTTCTAGTTTTCTGGGTTTTGTTTTCTTGTTTTTGTGGGTTTTAAAATTAGAATTGAATCTGCAGTAAAAAAAAGGTTTCTGCCTTTAATATCAACATTTGTATTTGTAAATTGAGTTGAACTGAATAGTAGTGTAGTTGATGATATATCTATATATCTTTTTATATACAGTACAACTAATACACTCCATACTCCACTATCTATCACATCTATCACATCTAAGTTTCAAAACTTAAAGAACAAACAAACCAAAACCCTCAACTCATCAGTATCAGTCATAATTAGTCAGAACTCAGAAATAAATAATCTAAACTCCATTCTTTCTATTACCGCCAGAATATTTTTGTTTTTTAGTGCCAGTTACAACATCTTTAATTCTTTATCAACCAAATTATCAATTGTAGAAGATAGATGAGAATTGAGATGTTACACTACGAATCAACTATAGAACACCTACCCAATTGTTTTCAACCAAAAAGGTTAAGCGAGTAACCGTTTTTAAAATTAAATATCATCAAAATTCAAAATAATATTCAACGTTAATTTTTTGAATGGCGACTCAACAAAAAGAAGAGAAACAAAAAAGCAGAAAAAAATAGCATTTTATCAACAATATAATACTTACATCTTACATACAAATCCTATTGAAGTTACATCTCTTTCTCAACCTTATTTAGTATTTACTATGAATTTACTATGGGAAATACCGAAGAACAAGTACTAGAATGCGAGACACCCACACACCACCGCTTCTATTAAAGAAATTAAGAGAGTCCGTTATGCAGACCGATACATCTTCACTAGGGTTAAAGAATATTCTAAATGTTTAAAAAAGTTCTAAAATGTTTAAAAATGTTCTAAAAAGCCTTCTATACATTAAACATGGGCTAATATTAAATTTCTTTACATGGAAATCTGTCCATTTCCAATACTTTAAATTTGATAACCATCCAATAAAAGTTTGAAAATGGGCTAATTTATGTTGATTTATGCAAATTAAATTTACTTAGTTGCATTTACCTACATTTATTTTTAATTTCGTCAAACACAACAAATTCAGAGAAGGAACTAGAAGATAATTTTTTCCTTCTAGAGTATGTGAATTAGGCGAAGAAGGTATTATTACAACTGGTTATATTAATTAAAATTTTTGAATCTATGAAATATAGAGAGATAGAGTTAGAAGAGAAAGAAGACGAACACCTCTAAAAGTGCAATATTTACTAATTTAGTACTGAACTAAAGTCAGAAATGTTTTATTTTTGAAGATCCTAATTGTCTCTTTTTAAAAAAAAAACCTTCTAAAATAATCTTTTTTTATTCAATTTTATGCAGCATCAATTTTTTTTTTTTTTTTAATTTTCTTTCTTTATTTTTATTTCTTATTTTTTCAATATTTTCGATTTCTTAAAATTTGAATTTATCTGTATTAATTTTTATTTAAATATAATTATAAATCTTCATAAAGTGAACAATATCCATTAATTTTTGTTTACAATCTTTTTACCTATTTTTTTTGGTTTTCTGCTTTTTTCCTGTTGAATTAAATTTATAACAAAAACAAGATATTCAAAACAAATACTCATTACTCAAATACTTAAATTAAGTCTCAGTTTTTCCCCTTTGTTAAAAATCCCCCTATATCAATTTCAATATTCAAGATATATTCAAATTAGATACAATTTTAAAGAAGAAGAAACCTTTTAAAAAAACTAAATTAAACAATTAAATTATATCCTACTACAATTAATTTTTGTTTTTCTCATTATTCAAAATTCAAAATTATATTAAGCTGCTAAAATAAGTTTAAGAATTATAATTCAATACTCAAAATATTTAAACTTCAAATACTTCTTTTCATTCTATATTTAAAATAAGAAGTCAAAAAGAAGAAGAAATTTCTCAAATCTCAAAATTTTTTTAATTCATTTACATCTATATTTAAGAAAAAACTTTTTCTAGAAAAGTGTTGTGTGTTTTGTTTATTTTACTTATATTCATTCACTCTTTTTAAATATTTCATTGCATTTTAAAGATTCATATTCTTCCCTCTTTTTTTATTCTCAAATAAAATCTTTCAAAACTGCTTCAATTAATTACAAATCCAACTGTTATTCAAGACAGCTTTCAACCTTCAAATTCATCAATTATTAATAATCAATCATTAAATTCAAATCTTCCAATAAATTATTCTCAATTATTAATTAACAATAATTCAGATTCTTTATTAAATTCATCTTCATTAAATAATTCCACAATTTCTAATAATAATTTAAATTCAATTGAAACCACAACTAATAATAGTATACTTTCAAATACTAATATTGGTAGTGGTAATCCTTCTTCTGCTCCATCTTCTTCATCTTCATCTGCTCTTGTCCCAACTTCTCATGTCCAAGGTATTCCTCAACCAATGTATGGGTTACCTCAACATCAATTACAACAACAACAACAATTAACTTATTATTCAAATAATACTAATAATAATAATTATATTATAACTACTTCTTCAAAATCAAATACAAGTCCAACAAATTCTTCAATTCCAAGTCCAAGTATAACTAATAATCCTCCAACTGTTATTTATATTGATCAAAAATTAAAAGAATATAATGATAGAGAAAGAAGATTTCATTTAGCAATTGAAGAATCAAAAACAAATAAAGGTGCTTCATTAAATTCAATTGCAACAAAATATAATATTTCAAGAACTACTTTAGCAAGAAGAATTAATGGATTTAAAAATACAAGAAATTCTCATGAAAAGCAACAAAAATTTTCAAATGATGAAGAAATTTTAATTGTTAATAAAATTAATCAATTATTAAGATCAAGTCCAATTATACCACCAAAGAAAGAAATTTTATTAATTTGTCAAAATGTTTTAAGTGATAAATATGTTAGAGAAAATATTCAAAAAGATCGTGAATCATTTTTAAGAGTTGGTAAAAATTGGATTGATAGATTTTTAGAAAGACATAATGATAAATTAATGATTAATTCTTCAACAACTCTTTCAGAATATTATAAATCAGAATATTTACAAAAGAAAAAGGCTAAAGATCCTGCTAATATTAATTCTCAAGCTCAAGCCGCTGCAGCTTCTCAAGTTGTTGTTGCTCAATCTCAAGTTCAAGTTCAACCTTCAACATCTACTGCTTTAGAATTACAACATAATAATGGTTCAAATAGTGATCTTACAACAACTAATTCTTCAACTTCAACTTTAGCAACTTCAATAAATTCAAATAATTCAAATATAAGGCCAAGTTTATCAAATGAATATTCAAATTATCAAGTCGATCAATATAATATACCTCAAATTCAAAAACAAGATTGGAATAATAGAAATTTACAACAACAACAACAATCTCAATATTATTCAACTTATGGTATTTATGATCCAAATCAACAACAACAACGTTTACCTCAACAACAATTATATCAAAATTATCAACAACCTACAAATCAAAATATTTATAGTAATTCTCCAACTCCAAGTACAAATAGTTATTATTCTGATAATACAAGACAACAACAAATTTATCAACAACAACAACAATATTCAAATTATCAACAACCTCCACCACCACCACCACAACAACAACCTTTACAAGCTCCTATTAAACAAGAAAATGATAAACATTCACCAATTTCTAATCATCAATCACCAAAGACTAATTTATCATCAAATTTAAATACACCAAATTTATTACCAAATGTTGGTAGTAATTTAAGAGGTTTAAGTAGTATGGAAAATTCTGAAATTAATTCAAATCCAAGTAATTCAAATACAAGTAATTCAAATTCAACTGCTCCAACTTCAAATAATTCTTCAACTGGTGCTAAATATCCTTTTGAACCTTCTTTACCAACTTTACAACAACCAAATATGGAATCAATTTATCAACAACAACAACAACAAGGTCAACCTCAATATCAATATATGCCAATGAGACAACCAATGTTAACACAATATCCTCAATCTCAACAACATATTCAAATGTCACAACCATTACCTCAACAACAAGGTCAATTTCCTGGTCCTTCAATGATTATGTCTAATGCTACACATCCATATCAATTACCTCCACAACAACAACAACAACAACCGCCACAACAAGCTCAATTGGCAATAACTTATGGTGGTGTTAATAATACAGGTTATGGTTTACCAAATTATCAATAGATTTTCTTTTGTCATTTTAACTGGTTTTTTTGGGAGTTTTTAATTTATCAATAATATTTTTACAAGAAAAATGTGATGGGTTGAAACAAATAATATATATCTATCTATTAATTATGTGAGGACAATTCTATTATTTTCTTTTCAAAACTTTTAAATATAACTTTTTTCAACTGTTTTTCAATATCATCAAAAAAAAAAAGAGAAATAAAACAATTTCAAAATTTCAAATTTATTATAACTTAAAGGGGTGGGCGTTTATTGCTTTTAATGTTTTTATTCTTTATTATTATTCTTATTTTCTTTACTTTAATTTGTGCTTTTTTCAATTCCAACAAAAAAAAAATTACTCTTTATTATGTTTTCCTTTTTTAATAAAAAATTATACTTTAATATTATGACTCTTGATACTTTTCTTTTCTTTGATTTAATTGTTGATCAATTAATAAAAAAAATATTTCAAAATAAATAATATAGATTCTTTATGACTTATTTAAGATTTTTGTAGTTTTATTTTATATTTTATTATTCTTCTTTGCATAATATTCTTTTAATTCTTCATCATCATCTTCATTAATAATATCATCATCTAAATCTGCAAATATAGATTTTGGTGGTAAACTAGTTCTAAAACTTTGAATTGCTTGACCAATTAAATGATCATTTTCACCATTAACAGGATTAAGAATAATTTTTGGTGTATTTTTAGAATTACTATCATTTAAAATAATTTCTAAATTTTCTAATTGATCTAAATTTTTAACATTATTACTATCAGTTTCTAATTCTGATTCAGTTTTATTTGTTGAATATTCAGTATTCATTTGATTTCTTATTAAAAATTCTTTAAATTCTTCATTATTTTGAATCATTAAATCTCTAATTTCTTCATGTGTATAAATTTGTAATTTATTTGGTTCTTCTTCAACTTGATCATAATTAAAATCAATTGGTGGAGATGCAGGTGGAGAAATTAAAAACATTCTTGAATTATCAGGTAATTGTAAAAAATTATCAGTCATATTTGAATTATAATCAAATAATGCAAACCCAATTATAAAATCTTTATCATTTATAATATGATTTGAATTTTTAAAATATTGATAAATTTTAAAACTTGAAGATAATTTATTAAAGATTAATATTATTCTTTTTAAAGATTTTAGAATTAAGAATTGGACAAGATTATCCAATGGAGCTTCATTAGTGTTTGTGGTGGTAGCAGCGGTGATATCAGCAGCTTGTTTATCAGCAGTTTCAGTAGTATTAGAAGCATTAGTTCCATTGTCATTGTTATTTAGGTTAAGTTGATCAGGGTTTAATTGAGTTATTATCTCTTGTTGTAAACTTGTAATGAAGTCCTGGTTGTCCAGAAGTCCATCCTTGAAGTTTGAAATAATCAGAGTATTTCTTATATCCTCCACATCCATTGTACACCTTAGTCTAGAGCAGTAGTTGTAGATCCAGTAACTAGTTTGTTGTTGTTGAAGTAAATTTTCTAGGGGCAAAAACAAAGAATAAATTAGGGCTAAAATATCATGTGAAATTCACGTGATAAACGAAGCCCTAATGGCAGTGGTGTGGCCCCGGAGATTTTTGGTTTTCATCAGTTGACGACGAATTAAAAAAATATAAAAATGCTGTCAGATCCCACAATTTAATTTACTTTCTTTAAGTTTATATATCATTAAAAACTATAGAAATAATGCCAAAGTTAATCCTTGTTCGTCACGGTCAATCTGAATGGAATGAATTGAATTTATTCACTGGTTGGGTCGATGTTAAATTATCTCCAAAAGGTATTGAAGAAGCTAAAAGAGCTGGTGAATTATTAAAAGAATCAGGTTTAAAACCAGATGTTTTATATACTTCAAGATTAACAAGAGCTATCTCAACTGCTAACTTAGCCTTAGAAAGTGCTGGTTTCTCATACATTGATGTCCACAGATCATGGAGATTAAATGAACGTCATTATGGTGCTTTACAAGGTAAAGATAAAGCTGCCACTTTAGAACAATATGGTCCTGAACAATTCAAGACATGGAGAAGATCTTTTGATATCCCACCTCCAGAAATTGAAGCTGATTCAAAATTCTCACAAGCTAATGATGAAAGATATTCAAATGTTGATCCAGCTGTTTTACCAAAGACTGAATCATTAAAATTAGTTATTGATAGAATGTTACCATACTGGCAAGATGTTATTGCTAAAGATTTATTAGAAGGTAAGACCGTTATTATTGCTGCCCATGGTAATTCTTTAAGAGCTTTAGTTAAACATTTAGACAAAATCTCTGATGATGATATTGCTAACTTAAACATCCCAACTGGTATCCCATTAGTTTATGAATTAGATTCTAAATTACAACCAACAAAGGCTGCCTACTACTTAGACCCAGAAGCTGCTGCTGCTGGTGCCGCTGCTGTTGCTGCTCAAGGTGCTAAGAAATAAGTTTCTACTTAGTGATAAGTTAACATTTTGTCTTGAAGATAAAATGTTTTTATCCTTTAATATTTCTTAACCATTTTACAGGAAGATGATTTAAAATATACAAGTATTTATATATAAATTTGATATCAATCGCATTACTGTAGACTATATACTCAACTATCTTAACCCTAATAACTCAAATAACTATCAATGCCAACTCAATCATTAAATAGCAATAATAAAACAACCACATTTTTCGACTATTTTCAACTATTTTCATCACCATAGAAACAAAAAAAAATCCTACACGAGAGAAAAAAAAAGAACGCTTCAAATTTCAAAACAATAACATCAAAACAATAAAAACAATTATTTATTTCATTCATCTATAAAAAAACTTCTTCATTCTTCATTTGCATTTATACCATACATCTTTAGCATTTTAGCATTCATTATAGAGGATAAAATATGTCATATACTTTTAGTTCTAATCCTCAAAAGAGAAAATCAACAATTAATCCATTTGTTAAACCAAAAAAGTTAAAATCAGATTCACAACAATCAACTCTGAATTTCTTTTCAAATAAGAATGTTACTACTACTATAGTTATTGATGATGATGATGATCTTAAAACTGATTTAGCTAAAAGATCAAAGTCTGATATGAGACCTTTAGCTACAACTACACCTTCAACTCTTAATAGAAGTTCATCAACTCCAACTTTTTTTACTGATAAGAGAACAACTTTTACAAATAGTGGTTCTTTTGATGATTCATTTGAAGAAGAATTTGGGATGAAAGTAACTCCTCCAAAGAATTTGAAAAATTCAAAACCTATTGGTTCATTAACTTCAAATAAATCAAATGTACCAAAACCTGTTGTTGGAATTAATGAAAGTAGAAGATCTGCTCCAAGTGGTTCAAGATTAAGTAGTGTTTCATTTAAAGGTTCAAGTCAATCAACATTAGCATTTAATAATCAAAGATTAAATCCTTGGTTTAGTCAAAATTCAAGATCATCTTCATCTTCACAAAAATCTGTGTCATCATCTTCAACTTCACCTTCAACATTCTTTAACTCTCGTTCAGCATCTTCATCTCAAAATAATAATGTCACTAGCTCATCATCACAATCAAATGGTAGTGGTAATATAACCAAGAAATTAAATCCAAGATTAAACTATTTATCAAATATTAAGAAAGACAATACAAATTCTTTTAATGTATCATTAGCAACAGAACAACAAAAAGTTTTAGATTATATAACAAAAGATAAATTAAGTGTTTTCTATACTGGTAGTGCTGGTACAGGTAAATCTTATTTATTAAAAGAAATTGTCAATACATTAGTTAGGAAATATGGTATTAATGCAATTGCAGTTACAGCTTCTACAGGTTTAGCAGCTGTTAATATTGGTGGTATTACAATTAATAGATTCTGTGGGTTTGGTATTGGTGTTGGTGATGTAGGAGCATTGGTTACAAGAGTTAAAAAGAGTAAGGAAGCAATGGAAAGATGGAAAAAATGTAAAGTTTTAATTATTGATGAAGTTTCAATGATTGATGCTGCATTTTTTGATAAATTAGAAGCTGTTTCAAGAGTTATTAGAGGTATAGATAAACCATTTGGTGGTATTCAAGTTATTTTAACAGGTGATTTCTTTCAATTACCACCTGTAAATAAAAATGGTGTTAAATTTGCATTTGAAAGTTCATCATGGCAAAAAGTTGTTAAAAAATCAATTTTATTAAAAGAAGTATTTAGACAAAAAGATCAAGAATTTGTTGATTTATTAAATTCATTAAGAGTGGGTGATATTGATGATGATATGGAATATAAATTTAAACAATTATCAAGAGAAGTTGATTATAAAGATGGTATTCAACCATCTGAATTATTTGCTACAAGAAATGAAGTTGAATATTCAAATTCAAAAAGATTAAATTCATTACCTGGTAAATTACATATTTTTAATTCAACAGATGCAGCAGCTTCACCATTTGCAGCAAAATTATTAGATAGTGTAATGGCAACAAAATCATTAGAATTAAAAGAAGATGCACAAGTTATGATGACCAAGAATATTGATGAAAGATTAGTTAATGGTTCATTAGGAAGAGTTTTAACATTCTTAACCCAAAATATTTATAATAGATGCAATACGGTATATAGATTTGAGGATGATGAAAGTTTGAAAAGTATTAGAATGATTTCTAAATGTATTGGAGAAGAATCTGTTCCATCAGAAGTTCTATCTTTTGCTAATAAACTGTTTAATCCAAGACAGTTGTTAGAAATTTGTGAAGCTTCATTAAATGAAAGGAAGATAGATATTTGCCCAGTTGTTAAATTTGCTATTGGTAAAGGTGAAACTAGAGTTCAATTGGTTGAGAAGCAAACATTTTCAGCAGATGAAGGTGTACCTCTTGATAAAAGTAAGACTACAAGAAATCAATTCCCATTATTATTAGCATGGGCAATATCAATTCATAAATCACAAGGTCAAACATTAGAAAGAGTTAAAGTTGATCTAACCAAAGTATTTGAAAAGGGTCAAGTCTATGTTGCATTATCAAGAGCTGTTTCCAAAGACACTCTACAAATCTTGAACTTTGATAGAAGAAAGATTCATGTAAGTTCAAGAGCTAAAGCATTCTATAAGAGTTTAGAATAACAGTAATAAAACCAAAAGAGGAAATAATACTAGAAACTGTACATCCAAACACCAGAACCCTGCTATTAAATTTTTTTAGTAAACAAATTGTTAAAACTAAAAAAAATCACCTAAAAAACTTTTATAGATTAGTTCTTGGTTCTTTTTCTTTATATAATTTTATTTAATTGAATATAGATATTGTATCAATTGCAACAACTGAACTCTATTGAACTCAATTACACAACAATCTGTTCTTTTAAGTCCGTTTCCCTATTTTAAATCCATTAAAGAAAAAAATATTTCCCACTATTTGTTTTTTCTATTTTTATCTGTTCAAAAATAACTCCTTTGTAAAATTGAAATTGGAAAAGGACAACCAACAATTTATTTATCTTTTTTGTTAATATCAAGTCTTAGAAAATTTATAAATAGAGTACAATAAGTCTTACTGGTCTTTGTCAATTATAAGAAAATTTTCCCATAATAACTGCACTTCCATTCATTATTCACATTTTATTTTTATTATCTATTACTATAACCATTATTTAAATTAAAATATCCCAATCTTTAACAAATGTCTTCATCATTAGAAAATATACCAGAACCTGAACCTGAACGTCAAACTTTCAAAGTATTCCATCAAGATTTCACAATTGATAAAAGATTTGAAGTTATTAAAGAACTTGGTCATGGTGCTTATGGTATTGTTTGTTCTGCAAAATATACTGAAACTCCTGATATTACAGTAGCTATTAAAAAAGTTACAAATATATTTAGTAAAAAAATCTTATGTAAAAGAGCTTTAAGAGAATTAAAATTATTAAGACATTTTAGAGGTCATAAAAATATAACTTGTCTTTATGATCTTGATATTCCAAATAAAGAAAATTTTAATGAAATTTATTTATATGAAGAATTAATGGAATGTGATATGCATCAAATTATAAGATCAAAACAAGCTTTAACAGATTCTCATTATCAAAGTTTTATTTATCAAATCTTATGTGGTCTTAAATATATTCATAGTGCTGATGTTTTACATAGAGATTTAAAACCTGGTAATTTATTAGTTAATGCTGATTGTGAATTAAAAATTTGTGATTTTGGTTTAGCTAGAGGTTATTCTTCAATTCCTGAAAAAAATGCTGGATTTATGACTGAATATGTTGCTACAAGATGGTATAGAGCTCCAGAATTAATGTTAAGTTTACAACAATATACTAAAGCTATTGATATTTGGTCAGTTGGTTGTATCTTTGCTGAATTATTAGGTGGTCAACCAATATTTAGAGGTAAAGATTATGTTGATCAATTAAATCAAATCTTATACGTTGTTGGTACTCCACCAGAAGAAACTTTAACAAGAATTGGTTCTCCAAAAGCTCAAGCTTATGTTAGATCTTTACCATTTATGCCAAAGATTCCATTTAGTAATCTTTACCCAAATGCTACTCCTGTAGCTATTGATTTATTAGATAGAATGTTATGTCTTGATCCAGAAAAGAGAATTACTGTTGAAGAAGCTTTAAATCATCCATATCTTGAAGTTTGGCATGATCCTGCTGAAGAACCAATATGTCCAACAAAATTTGATTTTGCTTCATTTGAAGAAGTTGATGATTTCCCAACAATGAGAACAATGATTTTAGAAGAAGTTCAAAGTTTTAGAAATTTTGTTAGAAAACCTGTTGAAGATCAACAATTAGATTTAACAAATAATACAAATGATGATACCACAACAAATAATGATACTACAATGTCTGGTACAGCTTTACAAGATCAAACACCTTCATCATCAAACTATGATGATGCTATCTCAAGTGATCAAATATTAAATAGTCCAATGGATTTCTTTAATAATACACCAAGTGCTTCAAATTTAAATTTTACTTCAAGTTTTGAAAGTCCAGTTGGTCAAATTGGAATGAGTATTCCATCAAATAATGGTGAATTTAATGCATCAGATTTACCTCCAAGACCACAAGAAAATATTTATTCTGGTGATTTCAAAGAATTAGAACAAGAATTAGAATTTGGTATTGATGGTTTAAATTATAGAGAGTTTGAATTTTAAATTATTTTAACTTTTCTATATATATTCTGTTTGTTTTGTGTGTTGCTTTTTTGTTGATTGTTTTTTCTTTTTTATCACTTCAGTTCATCTCTCTTTCGTATGATTGTCTTGTTTAAAATTTATATAATTAATTTACATGATCTATAATTTTTTTCTTTTTTTAATCTGATTTAGTAATAATATAAATATTTATTAAAATAAGTTCTAAAAGTACATAAATATTAAATCAAGCAAAAACTAATATAATATAACAGCTATTAAGAAATTATTATAACAAAAAGATAATAATGACACCATAAAAGATCAAATAGTAGTAATAATACACCAAATAGGAAAAAGACAAAATATAAAATAGTAAAACAAAAGGAAGAAATCCAATATTAAACCCCCAAAAAAATAAAATAGAATCAAATGAAAAAATCAAAAAATAAGGTAAGAATAATATATTAAAAAAAAATAAAACAACCATCAAAAACCTTTGTTAGGATAATTCATGAATAAAATATAATAACACATTGCAAAAAGGGAAAGATGAAAAAGAAGTGAATAAGATAAATTAGCTGATAATAATAATAATAATATGAAACATAGGAAAACACACAGTCATTAAACCATTAAACAATACATATAGTTAAAATAATATAATACAGGGAAACAATAGTATTATATTTATGAAAGATTTTGTTGTTTGACTAAAGTAATATCAATATTACTTAAATGTGGATCCTCTTTTAAAGGCATATGTTGTTGTGAAGATTGAGTATTCATAGCAACTTGAGTATGATCATGTAAACTGTTATCATATTGTAAGTTTTGTTGTTGGTCATGATCTTGATGATCATCTTGTTGAAGATGACTATTATCTTGATTTGAATAATTATTTGTAAATGGCATATTTTGTTGTAAAATATTTGGAATATTTTGATCAAATGAATTATCATGTTGATTATTATTACCATTATTTAAATCATTATTAATATTATTATTATGATTCATTGACATACCATTACTCTTTGGTAATATACCATGTTTCATTCTTTCTTCTCTCTTCATTTTTCTAGTTTCATTATAAATATCTTCTCTATTAATTAAAATATCTGGGAAAGTTGCTTTTAATAATTTTTCAATAACTAAAGGTTTATTACCTTTTAAATATAATTCTCTAATTTGACGATTAATATCAGGATTTCTTCTTCTTAACATTGGGAAACTTTCATTTAAATTTAATTTATCATGATTATGATCAGCATTTGTAATTCTTAAAGACCATTTTAAAACTTCATCATTTTCATTTCTTTTACAATTAGCAACCATACTAAAAGGACAATTAATTTTTCTTGTTGTTAATTTTCTTTTTCTTTCTTTATCATTAATATTTCTTTTATTTCTATAACTACCACCTAATTCACAAGTAAAATAAATAGCTTTTTCATTTGAATGAGAAATAACAATACCAAACCCATTATCTCTTGCATAAGAATGAATATAAGTAATTAATTCTTCTCTTGAAGAGAAATCACTTTGAGGTTCAGAAGGAGTAAAAATTTGAGGAGGTGTTGTTTGAATTTGACCATTTGTTGCAGCTTGTAAGATAGCAACAGTTGCACTAGTTGAAACATTACCATATTGAGAATTATTTGGTAATAAAGGGTGATGAGATTGTTGATTATGATAATGATCTAATTGTTGACCTACTGATATTAATTGTTGATGATGTGTACTTGGATGAAGAGTATTTGGAGGAGCTTGAGTTGAATAATGAGCTGTATAGTATTGTGATTGATCTAAAGGTTGATATTGTTGTTGAACTTGAGCTTGAACTTGAGTATGAGATTGTGATTGAGGCTGTGATTGAACAAGGTTATTTGAATGTTGATCTTGTTGATGCATCACTTGTTGGCCTTGACTGGAAGATTGGACTAATCCAACGGCTTGAAGAGCACTAGCAGCAGCAGAAGTTGCAGATTGATCTAAACTCATAATTCTTTAATCTAATATTTGTGGGATAGATAAATCAAGAACTGTTAATTAGGAATAAAAGGTTGAATTATGAATTTTTTTATAAAACACTATAAGTTTTCAACAGATTGATGGGAAATATAAAGATGAATATAACTATTATTGAGAGTTATACCTATACTGTAATTATAATTGTTGTGATTGTTAAACTTCCTTTCTTTTGTTAACAAATGCAGATATCTTAAGAGTTAAGAGAAGGGTTGAGTAAGCAAAAAGAAAATGTTTGGAAATCAAAAATTGAAGTGCAAATAACAAGCTTATAACTGTGTCAATAACGAGAAGTGTGAAAAAAAGGTTCTGATAGTTGCAGTCAGTAAAAGCAAATTCAAATTCAGAGAAGAGAATAACAAGAGAAGTAGTGTACAAAACAAAACAAAACAACAAAACAGAAAATTGGTTTTAGCAACATTTTTTTTTTAACTTTTTTTGAGAATTTTTGGTTCGGACAACAAATTCCAGAAAAGGAAATTCCGAGGGTTTAAATTACGTAACCCGGTTTTTAAATTAGCCCTCGGAATTAAATTATTGATTATAATAGTATTTGTGTTCTCTATCACAAGATATCTTTCCTTACAATCATCACACTCCAATTCTCTTCTATATCACTATGGATCACTTCAACGAGATAGAAGAAGGGATAGTAAAGCTCAAACCAGACACAATCCACAACAACAACATCAACAAACGCCATGATTCCTTCAAAAACTTCTTGATGGCTGGTGGTTTAATTGCCCTTATAATTTGGGGTAGTTGTTTCTTAATATTAGCAATCTCTTATTTAAAAGCTTCAAAAGTTAGAGAAGTTGAAATACTGAATAAACTGTTACATGCTAGATCTGGTCTGGAAATTGATGAATTACAATACCCTCTGACTCTTGAAACAAAATCAAATATTGATTATTCCAAAAGATTAACTTTAAATCAAACTAGAGATAAAGAATTCTTACCAAAATTTAAAAGTATTCAATGGATTGCTGAACAAGATTCAATTACTAATGATAAAGGTACTTATGCTGTAAATGATAATGATGTTTATTCAATCAAATCTTATCAAGATGATTCTTATAATAAAATTATCTATAATGGTACTCATATTGAATATTTTGATAAGAAATATAAAATTGATAATTTTAAAACAAGTCCAAATTTAAAATTTGCTTTAATTAGAACAAATACAATTCAACATTGGAGACATTCATCATTTGGGTTTTATTGGATTTTAGATGTTGAAACTCAAAAAATTATTAAATTAGGTAATGAAGATGTTATTGATGATGATAAAATTTCTTTAGCAAAATGGTCACCAACTTCAACTCATATTGCTTATGTTTTAAAAAATAATGTCTTTATTTATTCTTTATTAGATAATACAACAATTCAAAGTTCTTTTGATGGTGATGAAAATATTTTTAATGGTAAACCTGATTGGGTTTATGAAGAAGAAGTTTTTGAATCTGATTCAACAATTTGGTGGAGTCCAAATGGTAAATATTTAACTTATTTAAAATCAAATGATTCAAAAGTTCCTGAATTTCCAATTCCTTATTTTGTTCAAGAAAATTCAAAAACTAATTTATCTTATCCTGAATTAAAAAATATTAAATATCCAAAAGCTGGTTTTAAAAATCCTGATTCATCAATTGTTTTATTTAATTTAAATGATTCAAAAACAAATATTTTAAATTATAATGATGATATAATTACTGAAGTTTTATGGGTTGGCAATGAAAATTTATTATTAAAAACTACAAATAGAGAAAGTGATAATTTAAAAGTTTTATTAATTAATTCAAATTCTTTAAATTTTGAAATTATTAGAAATGAAATTATTGATAAAAATTATTGGTTTGAAATTTCTCATGATACTTTCTTTATTCCATCAAATGAAAAATTAAATATTAAAGATGATGGTTATATTGATACAATTAATGTTAATGGTTTTAATCATTTAGGTTATTTTACTCCTCCAAATAATCCAAAACCAAAAATTTTAACTAGTGGTAATTGGGAAGTTGTTAGTTCTCCAATTGCTTTTGATTTTTCCAAAAATTTACTTTATTTTATTTCAACAAAAGAATCTTCAATTGAAAGACATGTTTATTCATTAAATTTATTAACTACAGAGATTACTCCAATTACTGATGTCAATGATCAAGGTTGGTATTTAACTTCTTTTTCAACTGGTTCAAGATATCTTTCTTTAACTTATAGAGGTCCAAATATTCCTTATCAAAAATTAATTGATCTTTATAATCCTCAAGATTTTAAATATTTAGAAACAAATGATAAATTAAATGATTTATTAAAGAAATTTGATTTACCAACAAAGAAATTTGGTGAATTGCAATTAACTGATGATACAACTAAAGAAACATTTAATGTTAATTATGTTGAAAGATTACCACCAAATTTTGATCCAAAAAAGAAATATCCTTTATTTTTCTTTGTATATGGTGGTCCAAATAGTCAACTGGTTACAAAGACATTTAGTCTTTCATTCCCTGAAGTTGTTGCTTCTCAATTAAATGCAGTTGTTGTAACTGTTGATGGTCGTGGTACTGGGTTTAAAGGTCGTGAATTTAGATCAATTGTTCGTGATAATTTAGGTTATTATGAAGTTTTAGATCAAATATCTGCTGCTCAAGATTGGATTAAACGTGATTATATAAATCAAGAAAGAGTTGCAATCTTTGGTTGGTCTTATGGTGGTTATATGACTTTAAAAACACTTGAAAAGGATTCAGGTAAAACTTTTAAATATGGTATGTCAGTTGCACCAGTTACTGATTGGAAATTATATGATTCAATTTATACTGAACGTTATATGCATACACCTGAAAATAATCCAGATGGATACAAAAATTCCTCAACTTTATACAATGTTGAATCATTAAAGAATGTATCAAGATTTTTATTAATGCATGGTTCAGGTGATGATAATGTTCATGTTCAAAATACTATGCAATTATTAGATAAATTTGATATTAATAACATCAACAATTATGATTTGCATATTTTCCCAGATTCAGACCATGCTATTCGTTATCATTATGCAAATGTTATTGTTTATGATAAATTATTGTTATGGTTGAAGAAAGCATTTAGAGGTGATTATGATCATTATTATTGATTAATAAAGGTTGTAAATTGTAATTGTCGGTTTGCATTTAGCATAAATTACTAAAACATTAAAACATTAAAGATTATACTCATATGGATGTTAATAATACATTTATATAAATTAACTGTTATTGTAGTTTATTTATTATTATGATTGACCGGAACTCGATTTGCCCCCGGAATTTGAAACCTCTAAAAATTTCGAAATTTTGTTGAATCTTTCTTTTCTGATTATGTTTACAAATATTCCCATACAATAAATCTTTTTAACAACAATAATACATCAAACTTTACAAGAATTATTTGAATAAATTAACCTTTATTAGATATTTTATTGAGAGTTTATTCTTATTTCAAACTAATTGAGTTTTATTAAGAGTTATTGTTAGAGAAAATTTAAAATGACTGAAAAAGAGATTACTGGTGAAGAAGTCGCCACCAAGGAAGATCAAAATGGATCAACTCAAAATTCAACCTCAACCACAAATAAAAAGGATGAAAAGAACAAACAAGAGGAATTAAACGAAGAAGATGCTAAATTAAAAAGTGATTTGGATGCCTTAGTTGAAGCTTTACTTGAAACCGATTCTTCTTCATATTCTAAAGCTCTTGATCAATTAAAAGAATCTATTCGTTCATCTACTTCTTCAATGACTGCTGTTCCAAAACCTTTAAAATTCTTACATCCACATTATGAAGAGTTATCTAAAGCTTATGAAAGATGGACTGATAGTGAATTGAAATCAACTTTTGCTGATATTTTATCAGTCTTAAGTATGACACATTCAGATTCAAGTGAACATGAAGCTCTTAAATATAGATTATTATCAAAAGTTGATGATTATGAAAATTGGGGTCATGAATATGTTCGTCATTTAGCTCTAGAAATTGGTGAAGCTACTGAAGAAAACTTAGAAGAAGGTGATGATTCTTCATCTGATAACAAATTTGATGAAGCTGAAATAAATAAAATTACTTTAAAGATTGTTCCATTCTTTTTAAAACATAACCAAGAAGCTGATGCAATTGATCTTTTATTAGAAACAGGTAACATCAGTAAATTACCAGGATTTGTTGACAAGAACATTTATAATAGAGTTTGTTTATATTTGGTTAGTTGTGTCCCATTATTGCCACCTCCAGATGATTTAGAATTCTTACATACTGCATACTCAATTTATCTATCGCATGGTGAATTAACACAAGCTCTTGCTTTAGCTATCAGAATTGATGATGAAGAATTAATTGATGCTGTATTCAATGCAACCAATGATTTAACAGTAAAGAAACAACTTGCTTTATTATTATCAAAACAAAATTCTGCTTACAAGAATGAAGAAGTTCAAGATTTAATCAACAACACTAAATTATCTGAAAAATTCTTATATTTAGCTAAAGAATTAAACTTATTAGATCCAAAATTACCAGAAGATGTTTATAAAACTCATTTAGAAAGTTCACGTTCTGAAACTTCAAATATTGATTCTGCTAAACAAAATTTAGCTTCAAGTTTTGTTAATTCATTCTTAAATTTAGGTTATGGTACTGATAAATTATTAACAGATAATGATAAATGGGTTTATAAAACTAAAGGTGATGGTATGTTATCAACAACTGCTACTATTGGTTCTATTCATCAATGGGATATTGATGCTTTAAACGATTTAGATAAATATTTATATTCACCAGATGATGAAATTAAAGCTGGTGGTTTATTAGGTATGGGTTTAGTCGGTGCTGGTGTTCATGATGATGTTGAATTAGTCTTAGTTTTATTACAAGAATATGTTAAAAACCCAAATAAGAAATTAGCTACATCAGCCATTTTAGGTTTAGCTTTATCTTTCCAAGGTTCACAAAATCCTGATTTATTAGAATTATTATTACCATTAGTATCAGATTTAGATGTTCCATTAGAAGTTTCAACTTTATCTGCTTTAGCTTTAGGTCATGCTTTCGTTGGTACATGTAATGGTGATATTACTTCAACTATTTTACAAACATTATTAGAAAGAGATTTTGAACAATTAAAGAGTCAATGGATTAAATTCTTAGCACTTGGTTTAGGTTTATTATTCATGGGTAAAGCTGAACAAGTTGATGATGTTTTAGATACCATTAAAGCCATTGAACATCCAATTGGTAAATCATTAGAAATTTTAACAAGAATCTGTGCATATGCTGGTACTGGTAACGTTTTAGAAATCCAAGGTTTATTTGAAATTATAACACCAACTGGTCCAGAAGAAGAAAAAGACGAAGATGCTGAAGATGAAGATGAAGATGGTGATGTTGAAGTTGAAGATGCTAAAAAAGAAGCTGCACCAGCTGCTACTACTGAATCAACAGATGCCACTACTGCTACAACCGATTCAAAGAGTGCTGAAACTGAATCAGAAGATGCTTCAGAAACAGAAGAACCAAAAGAAAATGATACTGCATCAGCTGCTTATGCTGTCCTTGGTATTGCTATGATTGCTTTAGGTGAAGATATTGGTAAATCTATGAGTTTACGTCATTATGGTCATATCTTAGATTATGGTAACGACTCTATTCGTCGTGCTGTTCCATTAGGTATTGGTTTATTATCAACTTCAAATCCTCAAGTTAACATTATTGAATCATTATCAAGAATGTCACATGATGCTGATATGGATGTTGCTATCAATGCTATTTTTGCTATGGGTTTGATTGGTACTGGTACCAACAACGCAAGATTATCACAATTATTCAGACAATTAGCTACATATCATAGAGATGCTAATGCATTATTTACAACAAGAATATCACAAGGTTTAACACATTTGGGTAAAGGTACCTTAACATTAAATCCATTTACTACAGAAGGTAGAATATTATCAAAAGTAACATTAGCTTCATTATTAACAGTTGCAGTAGCATTCTTAGATCCAAGTTTCATAATGGAACATCATTATTTCTTATTCTTCTTAAACAGTGCTGCTCGTCCAAGAATGTTAATAACAGTTGATGAAGATTTGAATGAATTACCAGTTACTGTTAGAGTTGGTAAATCTGTTGATATTGTTGGTCAAGCAGGTAATCCAAAGACTATTACTGGTTGGGTAACACAAACTACACCTGTACTATTAGGTTATGGTGAAAAGGCTGAATTGGAAGAAAATAGTGAATACTTAGCATTATCTTCTTTCCTAGATGGTATCGTTATTTTAAAGAAGAATCCAGATTATATAGAGCCAGATACTAAATAATCAATAATTTAAAATTCTGTATACTAATCAAAAGATAATTAATTTTTTTAAGTTTTATAACTATAGTAAGATCAATGATGTTAACGTTTATAATCTAGTTTAATCGCAAGTAACCGAATGCTAAAAATGAATTCCTACAGCAAAAGAAGAAAGAATTTCTAATATAGTTAAATTATGATTATAGGTCTCGTACTAAATAACATGATATTTAGATGAGAATGGTAAATATACAATTATCTGAATGAATAATTTTATGATTTTTATATAAAGTACTAGTGTAGTACCGAATATGTTTAAAAGTTAAGGAGCACTCTAATTTTGATTGACTTTTTTTTATTGAGTAATATAGTAGTTATTGAATAAATTATGCAGTTAAGTTGTCTTAATGTTATAGATATTAAACTTATTTGAAATCTTGAGCTTTACCAGCCATTAATAGACCAACAATTAAACCAAATAAACCTAAGACTGAACCAAAAATTTCAATAACTAAAATTTTAACGAATAAGGAAGAGTCAGCAGCATCAGAAATAGCAGCAGTTGAACCCGTTATACCAACAGCAATACCACAGATTAAGTTACTTAAACCAACAGTGATACCAGCCCAGAATAATGAGTAACCAGTATATAAGTTAGCTTTTGAGTATAGTGTTTCAGCTGGAGCTGATGTCAATTTAGATGAGAAGACAATGGCCATAATTAAACCATAAATGGCGACAACTTCACAGAAAATAATACTAATTAAGTTCTTAGTTGTGATACGTGGAGCTTTAACACCAGCACCAAGAATAGAAGCACCAGTAATGAAGATACCCCAAGCAGCACCAACAACACTTAAACCAATACAGGCACTGATACCTAAATTGGCCCATAGATATGGAGATGTGGTTTCTAAGAATTGACCAAAGTTGAAAGTTTCACCTTGACCAGTTAACAATATATCTATAATATTCAAATTTTTTGTTAATGTTAGTAAGGGGTGCTCGTTATCTTCGATAAAAAGGACTTTAACAGTCGCCATCAAAACCATTACTTACAACCAGCATAAATTGTTACAACAGTAGTCAATAAAGCATTGAATGTTGATTTGAATGAAGGTAACTCGATACCTATCAAGGAGTCACTCATTTTTTGTTTGAATTGATTTGTTGATTTGTTATATTTTGATAAGTTTTCTTTCAAATTTCGATGTTTTTTACTTCGAATTTTTTTTTTTTTACTTCGCATTATGTAAGAAATTACAAATCTAAACGTTTTACAAAACCTGTTTTAATAGTAATGTTGAGAGAGTTTAGAGGATTAACTATTATTATTTATGAGTGGTATACATCTATACTTATAGTTCAGTGACAACAGCACCTTCATAAGCTGGTGTTAGAAGTTTCCAGCGACATGTGATATTTTCTTTGGCAAATCTGTTAACTATTTCATTGGCAATTTCTTCATAATTACCAGTAGCTAAAGCTAAAATGGTTGGACCAGCACCAGATAGACAGATACCTAATAAACCTGGATGAGTCTTTGGTGTAACTGATTGTAAAACTTCAGTTAAACCTGGAATCAAAGTCTTACGGTATGGTTGATGAACTCTATCTTGCATAGCTGGGTAAATTAATTCTGGATCTGGTGGACTTCTAGTTAATGCAGTGGTTAAAACTGCTAATCTTTGTAAATTGAAAATCATATCTTTAGAAGTGTATGCTTGAGGTAAAACACCACGAGACTTTGCTGTGGAAACTTCAAAATTTGGAATGATAGCAATACAATGAATTTCTTTACACCAATCATATTTGATATGACGACCAATGTTATGAGGAGGAATTGGTGGGATTAAACCAGTATCTTTACCACCAGCTGGTTCCGGTAAAACTTCACTTAATGGGATTTCAGCACGTTCCATTTCAGAAGCACTTAAATCACGTAGGTATGAACCAACGAAACCACCCATCATAGCAGCAGTAATATTATCTGGATGACGTTCAATCATTAAACAATAATCTAACATTCTTTGTTTGTCAAAACCTAATTTACCAATTTCGTTACCTAACATAACACCAGCAACAACAGCAGCACCTGATGAACCTAAACCTCTACCTAATGGGATTGGATTCTTGACATGAACTTTAGTACCAACTGGGAAAGCTCTGACTTCATTACAACGTAGAACATATAAAGCTGTACGAGTAATCAAATTTTCATCTGATTTTAAAGGAACATCAGCAGCACCTTCACTGGATGGGTCATATGTGATTAAACAGTTATTTGGGTCAACATTAGTTTCATTGGCATATTGAGAGTCAACAGTGACATCTAATTCCAAATATAAGTTTAAACCTATACCTAAAACATCGAAACCTGGACCAATGTTGGCAGATGATGCTGGGACTGATATTTTGAAATGACGAACCATCTTGATCTTCACAGAATCTTCAATTATTCTACTTAAAACAACTAAATTAAATCATTCGTTCATCTTCAAAATCAACAAATTTTTCCACTTAGTCAACCCTCGGAAATTGAAACTGACTGACTTCAGTACCTCGGAATTCACAAAATCTTAATCAGTTTTTTTCCAATAAAAAACAACTTGGATTTTATTACTTTTACAAATTGAAAAGATCTTGAAGTATAAAAGTCCTTGTGATATGTTGAGAAAAGGGTTTAATTCGAGTTTGATCAGAAGATCTTATTCAACTATAAAAGAAGTATGTTATCAACTCTGTTTTTGCCTCTTTGTGCTTCCGAGCATTTTGGGTTTCTATGAAATATTTACTAACATCTGATTACAGAATTACCAATTATCAACAGTCAGTAATGGTATAAGAGTTGCAACTGATCCATCACCAGGTCATTTTTCTGCATTGGGTCTATACCTTGATGCTGGTTCAAGATATGAAGGTGGTCCAGTTAAAGGTGTCAGTCATATTGTTGATAGACTAGCTTTCAAATCAACCTTGAATACTGATGGTACTAAAATGTTGGAAACTTTGGAATTACTCGGTGGTAATTATATGTGTGCATCATCAAGAGAAGGTATATACTATCAAGCTTCTGTCTTCAATAATGATGTTGAAAAAATGTTTAAATTATTTTCTGAAACTGTTAAAATACCAAAAATCACTGAAGAAGAATTACATGATATCAAATTATCAGCTAGATATGAAATTGAAGAAATTTGGAGAAAACCTGAATTAATATTACCAGAAGTCTTTCATGATACCGCTTATAGTGGTAAAACTTTAGGTAGTCCTTTACTATGTCCATCTGAAAACTTAAGATCAATAACACGTAATTCAATAATGAAATATAGAATGAAACTTTATAATCCAGAAAGTATAGTTGCAGCCTTTGTTGGTATACCTCATGAACAAGCATGTGAATATGTTGAAAAATATATGGGTGATATGAAACAAATAATGCCTAAACCAAGAGTACGTCCTTCACATTATACAGGTGGTGAAGTTTGTTTAGCACCAGCTGTTCCTATTGGTAATGCACCAGAATTAGTATATATTAGTCTTGGTTTTGAAGGTGTTTCTTTAAATGACCCAGATATTTATGCTTTAGCTACTTTACAAACATTATTAGGTGGTGGTGGATCCTTCTCTGCTGGTGGTCCAGGTAAAGGTATGTATTCAAGATTATACACACAAGTCTTGAATCAATTCTACTGGGTTGAAAACTGTACATCATTCAACAATGCTTATAGTGATTCTGGTGTATTTGGTATTTCTGCTGCATGTATACCACAAGCTGCTCCATATATTACAGAAGTTCTTGCAAGACAGTTATCCCAATTATTTAGTTCAGGTCCAGATGGTTTGACTGAAAGAGAAGTACAAAGAGCCAAAAACCAACAACGTTCAACTTTATTAATGAACTTAGAATCAAGAATGGTTGAAGTTGAAGATTTAGGTCGTCAAATCCAAATGTTTGGTCGTAAAATACCTGTTCAACATATGGTTGAAGAAATAGAAAAATTAACACCAGCTGATTTGAAAAGAGTTGCTGAACGTGTTTTGACAGGTAATGTCAATAATGAAGGTAAAGGAACAGGAAAACCAACCATTGTCCTCCAAGGTAACAGAGAAACTTTTGGTGATGTTAACCATGTTCTTGAAGTATATGGTTTAGGAAAGAAGGACTAATAAGGAACGTTATTTTACTAGTCATTAATCCAAAACTGTTATATATCAACAAAAGTGTTTTAGAAATACCAAAAACCATTATCATGTAAATAATTTGAGTATGAAACATAATTAGAAAATTTTAATGTAATGTTAATAATATGATCATAATATTCAATATACACGTAGCTATTGTAAAAAAAATTGTGAAACTACATGGTGATAAAATCATAAAACTTAAAAAATATTGTTCATATTACATTTCATTTAAACAAACATGGGTATTTATATCATTATGTCCTTAAATAAAAATTTCGTCATTAGATAATTGATTCTTTCTGGAAGTCAGTCTATCAAATCTGGCTTTCCATTCTTCCAATTCTTTTTCTAATTCTAAATTATTTTCTTGAAGATGAGCAATCTCTCTTTGATCCTTCTTTATCATCAATTGCGATTTAGAATCAGCACTTTGCCATTTATGGATAGCATCATATAATTCTTGAATCTTGGAATGGTATTTACCTTTATCAGCTTCATGCTTTTGAACCAATTGTGATTGTCTTTGTAATTGTGATTTCAAATCGTCAATATTATGTTCAAGAATCTTGGATGATCTCTTAGTTTCTGTAACTTGGTCAATTTCTTCTTGTAACTTCTCTTCTAGTCCTTTAACCCTCTTGATCCAAATTTCTTCATGATTGATACTTAATCTTTTTTCTAGTTCAGCAACACGATCTTTTAAATTATTGTTGAACATTCCTAGACTCTTATTCTCTTCAAAAATAATAACATTCTTCTGCTTTTCATCTTCAATTAATGAATTCAAATGTTCTTGAGCTTGTTTGGATTTTTTAATATCCATATTTAATAAATCAATATTAGAAATATATTGTTCAATTTGTGTCTTCAAAGATTCTTCTGTATCCCTAGCAATACTACGTTCATTCATGAAAGTTTGATGTTCTTTAGTAATAGTTTGCATCTGTTGTTCTAACATTTTCTTATCTTCTTCCAAAGAATTTCTTTCTTGTATCAATTTTTCAACAGCTTGATTCAAGGTAGTGATCTGCTTCATCAAGGAACCCAATTTTCTTTCAAGATCTTTTTGAGCATCAAGTGATTCATTATGTTTATCTTCTAAATCTTTCATAACTTTGATGTAATGTGTCTTCTCTAGAATCAAATCATTAATTTCTTTACTCTTAGTCTTTTCTAAATTAACAAGATCTAGCTCAAGAGAACCAACATTCTTACGCAATTCAGTTTCATTTCTCATAGAATTATTCAATTTCTCAGTTATGTTTTGAATTTCATTTTCATACTTTTCATTGCTTTGGCTTCTAATCAAACGTTCATGATAGTGGTTGATCTCTTCTTTCAAAATCATATTTGATGTTTCCATCTTTGATATTTGAGTATCCTTTTCTTCAATAACATCTCTCATTTGATTTATGGAAACATTTAACTTGTCTATAACTGACTCATTTGAAGTGGTCTGAACTTGTAATTCAGCATTTGAAGCTTTCAAATCTTCTAATTGTTCTCTAATAAACTTTTCAGCATGTTTGGAAGCTCTAATAGCAGACTCAGCACCTTCTAATTTATTGAAATACTCTTCAGCTCTTGATCTATATAATTTAACACTCTTTGATAAATCTTTATTTTTACTTTGAGTAGCTTCTAAACGAATGCTCATTTTGGTTAATTCTTCCCTAGCTAAATTATTTGATAATGATGTAACATCTTGTGTCTTATAACTAGAAATTATCTTATTAGATTCATCTAACTCTCTCTCCAGCGTAACAACTTGACTCTTCGTAGCAGCTAATTCATCACGAGTAGCAACCAGGGTTTTAGAAACATTTTGGTAGACATTCAATAAGTCCTTATCATGATTACCAGATATTTCAGCAGCAAGATTTTTGTTGGAAATGTTTCTATTTTCTTTCAATATAGCACCTCTAGAAACCTCATTCAGTTGTCTCTCAAGAAGTCTAATTCTAGCTTGACTTGCTTCATATTTTGCTTTAAAATTATCAGTATGATTTGGAACAATTTCATTATTAACTTCTAACCTACGTCTGAATTCAGATGACATATCAGTAGCTCTTTCAAATGTCTTAGTTGCTAAATCTAAATCAATTGTTAAACTTTTGACTTGTTTCTTCAAATCCACATTTTCAGAGTTCAACTTTTCCAGACTTTCATAGACAACAGATGCTGAAGTTGATGAACCATCTTGTGCCTTTAACTTCTTCAGTTGAATTTTAAGTTGTTGTTTATCAAATACTTCAGAGGCCATTCTAGTGTGAATCAATTTCAAATCAGTTTTCAACTTTTGTTTCTCAATTGTTTCCTTCTTTAGTAATGCACTTTGTTCATTAAGTTGAAGTTTCAAACCTGCATATTCTCTTATCAATTCTTCTTTTTCTTGTTGTAATCTTTCAATATTAGTTTCACCACGAGAACCTAATGATCTAGAACGTAGAGTAGATAGTGAACTTTGAGCTGCTCTAAAATCAGTTTCTTTTCTATCTCTTTGTATTTCCTCATTTTTTGCTTTCAATTCTCTGATTTCACTATTCAATGTATGTGAAGAACTCTTTTCAGCAGCTAATTGATCTTGTAACTCTTTAATTTCAAACTTTAACTGTGAAATTTCACTATCATATTTCTGTTTACCACGATTAAAAGTAACTTCATCACTAATTTTACGTTGAAGTAAATCACGTGCTTCCTTAGCTTCATGGTCTAATTGAGAATATTTGGATTTCATTGCATTTAAATCACGTTTAACAGAATGTAGTTCACCTTCAATACCACTTCTTTCATTCTTTAATGCATTTCTCTCATCTTCAATGGATTTGATTTCTTTCAGCTGTCTTTCTAATGTATCTTTGGTCTTTTGTAAAGCTAATTCTTTCTTAGAGGTAACAGCTTCATATTGACTTGATGAATCTTGAAGAGATTTAATTCTATCATGAAGTGTCTTATTTTCATCAACCAAATCTTTGATTTTATTTGTTGAAACCTTATAGCTAGCATTTAATCCAGTAATTTTTGACTGTAGTTCTTTCTGTGTAAGTTCCAGCTTTGATTCAAGTTCTTTGATTTGTGAATCCTTGGATTTCAATAATTTCTTCAACATTACCAACTCTTCTTCAATCTTAGATTTGGAGTCTTCAAATGCAGTATGAGACTTTTTGATATCATTTAAAGAATTTTCCAATTCTTCTATCTTATTAGAAAGCATACTTTTCTCCTTTTCAAGTGTTTCAACAAGTAATTTACCATTCTTCAAATCTTCTTCATATTTAATCAGCTTATCATCAAGCTTATCTTTGGATGTTTTAAATAAATCACGTTCACTTTCTAACTCATTCATATTCTTAATAGTATCTGATAATTTTTGATTCAATTCTTCTTCACGTTTCTTAGATTCAGTCAAATTATCTTCATGTGTCTTCAGTTGTTCCCTCTCTTTAGCAAGTTGGTCACCTAACTGGATCAATTCTTCAGATACAGAAACATGTTTAGCAGATAAATCAGATTTCTCAGCTTCTAATGACTCTAATTTTTGTTCCAGTGATTTAATCTGTTCTGAGATCTGTTTACTTTTAATAACTTGATGTGATGATTCTAATAATGGTTTAACTTTAACATATAAGGAGAACCAAGGATTTTCATTTAGATCATTGTATACTCTGAATGCCTTAGCTAAAACTTGGGAAGCTTGAATCTTTTCTAATTTACGCTTCAAGGAAACTCTCTTCAATTTACCTCTTGAAATAGCCTGAAATTCAGTTATGATCTCCTTTATACGTTCATCTCTCTTCAATTCAAGATCTGCTAACACACCAGCTTTAAAGAAAACTTTGGAGCTACCAACTTTGTATAGGGAAGAATCTAGTTCCATTGAGCTTAAAACTGTAGTACAATTTGTTTTCATACTTGATGTAAAATTATTTTGACTTGACAGAATTTTATATCTTTCAAAGAATTCTTGGAAGAAGATTCTATTTGGGAAACCTGATCTAACAATTCTAATACCTTCTAAAACACCATTGCATTTCAATTGTTCTAGAACTAATTTTCTATCAAATACTTGAGGTTTCTTCTTGTTATTAGGAATAATACATCTAACAAAATGAGGATGGGTATTATTTAATTGATTCAGTAATTCATTTAATTGCTCTTTATGTTTTTGTGCCATTGTTCTAAAAGATGAAGAAGATTTTTTCACTTGAGAATTATCTGATGAATATAGAGCACTGACAAATTTGTTTGATGAAGAAGATAAAACGTTTATAATATTTTCAGCCAATGGATCCTTATTCTTTTCAATCCAACCATCAATTGAATATTCAACATCACCTGCATAATGTTTTAAAGTAAATCTATTTGCAAATTTTGAAGCTTTAAATTTATCACTTGTACCATTACAGCATTGATTTAATTTCTCATAGAATGATTTATCTGATGATTTTGGGACAATACATTCTTCATCAAGAACTGAAAAAATACCAACAGGTTTTTGTTTTTCTATTAAATCAATGGTTTGTTGAAGATCTTGACCAAAATCTATGAAATCCCATTCAATATTTTCTTTTACATATTCTTTTTGTTCCAGAACAAACATATGATGATTGAAGAATTGTTGTAATTTTTCATTAGTATAATTAATACATAACTGTTCAAAAGAATTTTCCTTAAAGATTTCAAAACCAGCTATATCTAAAACACCAATGAAGTTTGAACTTGTTGAATCATGTTCTAAATTTGTATTAACACAGTCAACTAAGAATTTAAATATTTTCTCAAATAAAGATTTTGATAAAGCGTCTAGTGCAAATCTTGCCTGTGTAGCATTCTTACCTTGTTTAACATATTCTCTTCCAGCTTTAACTTTAGGTTTTAAAATTGCTTCATCAAATTCAGATTTTGGAACACCTAATAAATCACATAATGTTTGAGTTGAAGATTTAAAACTAGCTTGTTCTGCCTTTTGTGATGCAAATTCAACATTACCAAGATGTAAAATAACTGCAATAATTTTAAAAATTTCATAATATTGAGTCTTTGGAACACCTACTATATCAAGACCATTTATTAAAGATTTGAAATCAGCTTTATCATCTATTCCAGGTATTTCATAATTTCCTTGGTTTAAATATTCATAATCAGATGGAGACCTTGTTAAATGTAATAATTCTAATTCTTTATCAGATAAACCATTTAATAATTGATAAAAAATATGATAATTTCTTTCTTGTTTTGATTGTTTAACAACTCTTGATTTTTCTAATAAATACCAATCAATATGAGCACCACTAATTTTTCCTGATTTATTAAATTCAATTTTAATAAATTTACCAAATCTTGAAGAATTATTATTTCTAACAGTTTGAGCATTACCAAATGATTCTAAGATTGGATTTGCCTGTATAATTTGTTCTTCAAAAGATTGTTCTTGTTCTTTAGATTGTGATGTATTTGAAGTTATAGCAGCTAAATATTGAATAATTCTTTTTGTATTTTCAGTTTTACCAGCACCAGATTCACCAGTAACTAATATAGATTGATCTCTTTTATCTTTTAATAAATTTCTATAAGTTTCTTCAGTTGCACCAAAAATATGAGGAGACATATCAATCTTTTCTGACTTATGATAATTTTGAGCAATTTGATCAGTATAAATGGCTAACTTCTTATATGGATTAACTGCCACTAAGAAGAGACCAGAATATGTATAGATAGAATCATCTTGGTATCGTATTTCAAGGTTGTTCAAGACAGATGGTTCATTTAGGAATGTCAATTCAGCCATATCATTTGCTCTATCGAACTTCTTAGGGTTGACTTTCTCAACTATAGCAGCTTCATATGTTTCTTCATTACTATCTTCAAATCTTACTTTTACTTGCTTGTCTAATTCTTCCACTATATAACCTTTCTTGAAGACCTCTTTTGAGTCAGGTACCCACACCCAGTCCTTCTCTTCTGATGAATTGGACATAGTATCTGAGTATGTGATTATGCAGTAGTGGTTCTATGAGAGTAGGAAGAAGTAGAAGTAACAACCGCTGAAGTATGAGTAGGTTTTTTTGTTTTGTTTTTATTTTGTTTGTTTTCATTTTTTTGTTTTGATTTTGCCGATTCAAGAACCATGAAATTTTAGTCAGAAATTATGTAATCAAATTATTATTGACACGTATAAAATCTGTCAGCTATATGGTGGTGATAAGGATACAATTTAATCTTCTGACTACAACTTCAAAGTGTGTTCATACTGTATTTATCAAGGTTCAAACAGCTCTAAGGTACATCAGATGTCTCTCTATAAGATAAATGTGCCAGTTGGCCATGCTGGTCTCCCCTATTCGGGTCATTCACTACAACCTGAGTCACCTCCTGTATCTTTACTACTACCATTTGTATCAAGTTCATTAAACAATAATCTAACTTCATTTGATGATGATCATGATTCACAATACTCATTACAGAACAGTGATTCTAAATATATTTCATCTTCCCCATCATATAAATCATTTCATAAACCTGTTAGAAGCTACTTTGATAAATTGCCATTTGAAATTAAATTTAAGATCGCAAATGAATTATCACAATATGACTGTCTGAATTTAATGATTGTTAGTAAAGCATTTCTCAGCTCTTCAACAGCAAGACTTTATAACTCAATAGTTGTGGACCCATCATATTCAAAATTCAATCAAGAATGTTTAGATGATTATTCAAAATATACCTTTATAAAGACAAAATATAGCTTAAAATCATTTCTTAAAATAATTGGTGAAGAAATCCCTTTAATTACAAGTGAACAAAATGATGATGATGATGATAATGATAATGATGATGAGTATGATTCTTATTTTTCTGATATACCTAATGAATCATCACCAAAATTACATTATGGTTCCTTTGTTAAAAAGTTCCAAATTATGGAATTACCTGATGGATTTAATTCTTCTTTTGATTTAAATTTCTTCACTTATATGTCTGTTAAAAAATTAGATCAATTAAGTAAATTTTATTGGAGTTCAGAAGATGAATTAGATTTTGAAATATTGAATAAGTTACCAAATAAGACAATGTTAAATTCATTAAATCTTAATGTTAATTTTAAAAAAGTTTCAAAAGAAGATTTTATATGTCTTCAAAATTTCCAAAATTTGGAAAAATTGGCTATTGAATCATTCTTAAATTCATCAAATCTAAATGAAATATTTAAAAACTTATTAGAAGGTCATAATGGTAGAATTAATTTAAAAATATTAAAACTTTCAAAGTTGAATTCAAGTAATAATTTCATAAAGACACCATCAAGTACTTTACTGGTTTTAACAGATTATATTTTATCCAATGAACCAATAAGATTTTTATCTGAATATGATTTAGAATCAATTAGATCTTTATATAAATTGTTTTCAAATTATGAGAATTCAAGATTAAATCATTTGGAATCATTTTCATTAGATTCAATAATGGTTTCAACTTTAGATGCAGATTTTCTTTCTTCATTTATTGATTTGTCAAAATTAACTCATTTAGAGTTCAAAAATATAACCGAAGTTCAAATGCCTACAAATGTTCATGAACCATTATCAATGAATCAATTGTATGATGTATTAGATGAAGGTTTTTTGATGAGATTGAGTAAACCATTGAGAAATTTGAAAAAATTATATATCGATTATAGGGAAAGTTTAAGAGATACAGTACCAGCTTTTATTTCAAGCCTTGAAGGGTTGGAAGAATTGGATATAACAATTAGATGGAATGTTACCAAACTTTGTTCAATAACTTCATGGAAACAATTATGTTCAAATTATATTCAATCAATTTTATTACATCAAAGAACTTTGAAAAAATTAAGTTTAGATTCAAAAGAAGATTCAGTTTTTTGTGATTTACATAAATTAATATTCACAGATTGTTTATTAGAATTAAGAGAATTAAAGAATTTAGAATCACTTAGATTACATGGTTATTCAGTTCAACCTTGTGCTCCTTTGATAGCAGCAAGTTTGCCAAAGTTGAAGTATTTTGAACTTTTTGGTTCAGGTGCAGGAGGCTCGCCTCATATGGGTTTACAAGTCGTTCATAATGGTGTTTTAGATGAATGGTTAAAAGTTCAACATGTTGCAATTGCCATTAATGAACAGAATAATGGGGTTGAATTCATTAAAGTTGGTAAATGTTTATTTGAGATTAAAGATAAAAAGGCTGTTATTCCTAGAGATGGTTTAGAACATTGGTTTGATAGTAAAGTTAGGGTTCTTTTGGATAGAAAAGATTTTGAATAGTTGTCGTTGATAATGGACTATAAATGATATAGATTAAAGCCTTTGCATTGTTAGATAGATTATTAATAATCTAAAAGATCCAGTTGTGAGTTGGGTGTGTTTTTAAAAATTTCGTTGGTCTTTTTGGTCTTTTAGTAATCAACGTTTGGACAAATTTTAAAAATTGTGGTTTTAGGATTTAGGATATATGACTTTGATTGGTCGATTAAGTTGTATTTTTTTGTTGGTTTGTTGATTTAGCTGGTTATGAATGTTATGAATATATGGGATTTTAATGGTACAATTGATTTGGAATTTGTAAGTTTGTATTTTGTCTAATATTAATAGTATAGTAACAGATAATATCAGACGATAGAAAAACGAAAACCACTACAAAGTACAAACTGTTAACTGGGTATGAAATGTTGAATAATAAGATAATAAGTATTAAAATGTATATGACAAGGATTAATGATGTAATTTAGAAAAAATGGGCAAAAATCAAAATAGTATAAAACATAAAAGTTAAAACATAAACTCTATAAAGACTAACCGAATCAAAAGAAATCATAAAATCAATTTAATGGTTAATGAAAAATGCTAATGATGATTGAGGTGTAAACATTATAAATTAATAAAATTGTAAAGATTAAAATGGAACAAATCTGTCAATAAAATATAATTATGATTATAGGACAACAACAGTAGATAAGATTCTTCAACAAAAACAACGATGATAACGACAGCAGCAACAACTAATAAACAAAGATAAACAAAGCGAGCAAACATATGAATAAGAACAATAACAATAATAACAAGACTAAAACAACATGAGAATAATATAATACATTAAATAAATTAATTTTCCATTATCATCATATTCATATCACATAATAATACAACAAGCACCACCTTCTTTCTTATTTTCTGCTTTTTTAGTATATTGTGAAGCTCTGTTATTTGTTGAAACTTTTTTAACTTGATTAGTTGTTGTTTCTTCGATAATAATTGCTTCTTCTTTAATTTCATCATCATCTTCATCATCAGCTTTAGAATCATGTTCACTTGTAGCAACAGTTGGTTCCTCACTTTGAGCAAGAACTGGTAGTGATACAATTCTCTTATCAATACTATTATTGATTAATTTAATTGAAGATTTATTTGATTTAACTGGGTCAAGTTGTTCTGCTAATTCAATTTTCTTTTGACGATTAGCAAGAATTTCTTCAGTAGCTAAGATAAAAGCTTCATGAACATTATGGAAATCTTTAGCACTTGCCTCTATATAGTGAGAAATTTCTAATTCTTTTGCAAGACTTTCACCTTCAGAACTTGAAACATGTCTGTCTAATTCTCTATCAGTCTTATTACCAATAAGAATACATGGTGGAATATCATTATCATCATAAGATCTGCAAATATTTCTATAATAGTTTGAAATGGTTGAAAAACTTTGCATTGAATCTATTCTGAATAAAAGAATAAATGCATCAGCTTGACTGAATTGGACATCTCTAACAGCAGAATATTCATCTCTTTCAATAGTATCTAAGATTTGTAATCTATAGAAAGAATCATTTAAAACAATTTCTTTTGTATAAATATCTTCAACTTTAGGGTCAAAGTTCTTTGGAAATAAGTTTTGTGTAAATTGTAAAATGAATGAAGATTTACCAACACCTTCTTCACCAACTACACATATTTTAAAAGTGTCATTTACTGGACCTGTCATTGTTATTATTATTTTGGATTTTGATTAATATTAGGGACTAGGGAGAGGTAATGAAGATAATTTGAATTTGATAAGGATAATAGATATGGAAGTAGATGGTTTATCTATGTGATGATTATATTATAAGAATTTAAATTCAATAGATGAGTTGTTAAAAACTTAATGGGTTGTAGGCGTCCAGGAGATATAAGGGGATTTGAAGCTTTTAAAGAGAGGGTATATGGAGTATCTTTAAAGGTGAATCTATGGTAAAGTTGAAATCAGTACTTGAGTTGTTAACAATAAATAAAATATTTGAAGTAACAAAAGTTGAGAACAAAAGAATGGGAATTGAGTATTATAAATAATTGTTTATCTTGGAGAATAATAAATTGAAAAAGTGCAAAATCGATATTCTTTATATAATAAGTACCAGCCATAAATTTTTATCATCTGAGAGATTTCAAAAAAAAAAATAAAAAAAATGTCCATCTGAAAAAAAGAAACGGTCAAAGAAAAAAAAATTTGTCTCAAAAAGAAAGAGATGCGAATTGAGACATTTCGATGCATAAAAACCGTTGAGAGAACATTTTGCAAAGATGTGAAAAATTATATCAAATCCTTGGGCAAATTATAGCTCCTAATATTGTGGGTTCTATAGGTATTTTGATCAGGTTTTGTGACCATAGAGTTACTTGTAGGCTATTCATCTACTCACACGAAAAATCATCTGAATTTTGGTATAACTACAGGGCCTTTAAGTGTTAGTTTTCTAAAAAATTTCTAACTGTCAACTTTCAACTTCAAGCAATAAAAACAAGTTATTGTGGAAAGTATTTACAGATAACCGAAAGATACTTTTACTGAAGGCACTCTAAAGTACTATGAGGAAATCATGTATCAAAAGTAGCAACAGTAGAAGAGCAACTCAACGGCCAACAAGCAGTGAAGCAGCAGAGTACAGCGTTATAAAAAAGGGCTATAAGTTTGATAGAAAATGAAATAATAAAACATATAACATAAATATCATCAAACACATCAACTATAGGTTCACCAGTAATACTATAATTCTATATAACAACATGATCAAATAGATCTTTTGTTTCCTTTTCATTATATCGTACACTTTTAAAGTATGTACTAGTGCTTGTATATCAATTTAACTTGTAAATTTTCAAAAAAAAATTCTACAGTAAAAAGGTTACTATAAAAGTCCAACAAAATATCAAAATATCAATAAATATTAAGAATATTAGCATATATTAAGAATAGAGATCTTCGATTTAGAACTTTAGAACATTCTATTAATGTTCTTTGATCTCTAATAGGATTTAAGGTCACCAAACCCTTTAACACTTCAAACTTCAAACCGTTAAAATCTTTGTACTTGAACTATTTAATACTGAGCTCCACTAGAGCTTCTGTAGATCTACCTATAAGATTTATATATATATCAGATAAACTAGTAGAATAGTAGATATTTGATAATTGATAGTATTAAAATATTTAACAGTCCTGGCGTTTTTGGCTTATCGATTAAGCTAAAGAGCCAAACTAGTATCAAATTGATATTGAAAACTAGTTTAGCATGTGTTATATTTCCTCCATAAGTTAATAGCGCAGTTAAATAGATATAGATTTGAAGGATAAAGGGACAGTTGAATACTTGTTTGATGTTATATAAAGTTTATAAATATTAAAAATCAGATCACATTTATATTGAATTCTTGGAATAATAAAGCATGAACCAATCATAATTGAGAAAGAGTCACTAAAGTCTAAACTAAGAAATATTTTGTATAAAAGATCTTCAAATTAGCTGAGTATAAAAGTCAAAAATAATGAAAAGAAGAAGAGGAAGGGTGTAAGTGTAACATTTTTATGTAAACTGTAAAGATTAAATGTTCATAATAATTAATTAATCTCGAGATTCCACTTTGCAGCGTCGGTCTTATGTTTTGTAGATGGCTTTTGGAAAAAGGAAAAAGACATTTAACTTTTAACTGCGATTTCATTGAAAAAAGGAGAAAGTCCATTGTGAAAATGTCAAAATCAAGTGTGAGTTTTGAATTTTGATAACTTTAAAACTTGAAATATTTGAATACTTGTCAAAAGAAATATAGAAAACTTTTTGCTAAAGACGATAACAGGCAACAGCCGTATATAGTTAAATTTGTGTCCGTCCAAACGTCACAGAATTCTTTCTGGTTTTTACGTTTTTACGATGTAACAGTTGGCTTGAAGTGGTTTGTGGAGAGTCATGATTCATGAAGAATTGTAGGGGTTGTTGAATTGTAAACCACAAATTAAAAAGGCAAAAATAGCTATTCGATCAACACAAATTTTTACCTCTCTTTTAAACCTCTTCTAAACTCCAAAAGTTTCCATCTATTTCTCTTTAAGATCCCCTGCATACAGTTATGGTGTCTGGATGGCACGTGACAAATTTGGACTTCATCAATTAAATAGGTATTATAAGAGGTATTTCGATAGTTTTAAAATTTACTTGGATATAGTTTAACCTCTAGTATTCATATATAGTCTTTACTTGGTGAAATTCGACAAAATTATTTTACATTTTTTAAATTTTGCTATTTTAAAAACTTTTGGAATAGATATAACATAATTCGAAATACCTAAAACCCTAGAAATTAAAAATTAAAAAGTCGATTTTAAGACACTTCCAAATGGTTTGAAACTCTATAAACTTGTACACAATATCTTCTAAACACCAGCTATCTACTGAGCTATAAATTTCCTCGAGATTCCACACCTCTTATCATCAAATCTCTCTCATTTCCTCTATTTGTCCGACGGCTGGTTCCTAGAATTGGGAAGGCCACTCCAGCATTTTTGAAAGATGGACAACAATCAACAACCTCAAAAATTCTTTCTCATCTCATCACAATCAGCTTTTTGTGTCGTTGGTCCAACTCTGAACAATCCCACACAATGCTAGCAAACCCTTTAAAGCTTATAGAACTTTCATGGTACTACTATTGGTGAACACCTGAACAAATGAACAACAGAACAACCACGTAAACAAATACAGATACAGCACTCATTTGTCAGCTATCTCTCCATATATAGCATTTTGTCCCAAAATGTGAGAATCGTGCGATGGTCTACGTCACCTATCAAACTTATTGTTAAATCTTTTCAACTGAGAGAAATCGGTCTTCAATTTACTATAATTGGTGATGTCTTTCATCACCTTACTATTGACTATTGTTATTTATACTGGAAAATTTATGCAGTCATCGTTTTTTTATTATTATATTCATGTACTTCAACATCAAAATTTCCCAAAAAAAACAATAGAAAACCCCAAAATAATAGGACAGGTGATGAATGTTAGCTATGTTGCTATGATACTATAGTTACCTCATCACTAAACCGTTATACTATATATTTTAGATTTTTATTTTACATTGCTATTTTACCATTTTAACCAAAAATAACTCAATAAAATTGTATAATAAATATATGTAAAAAAGATTAATATAACCAGGAATAAAATTAAATAATAAAATAGTCTTTAAAATACATGCTGTAAATGGATATAACAATAATTAAACTGTAATAGTTTTTCCATCACGTTCTTCATTAATTGATCCAGTTTCAATTTTTGGTTCACCTTCTGAAATATGTGATTGAATAACACCTGAACTTGAATCTTTAGTGCCACAATCAAAATCACCATTATGACTTGTAGTAGATTGAACTTCTTCTTTATCTTTCTCTGTAGTTGTTGCAACAGGTTCAGAGTTTGGGATTTTAATTGTACATAATATTAATAATGCTAATGCAACTGCTGCAATTGGAATATAAAGAGTATTTTGAAATCTGCTAGTCAATTCAATTTTATAAGCTGTATCATTCTTTTCAATTCTTAATTCACCTAAGATTGATGAAACAATAGCATTACCAAGACAAAGACCAATTTGACCACCAGTTTGTAAAATTCCTGAAACACTACCTTGTAAATGTAATGGTGTACTTGCAATAATTGCATTCCAATAAACTTGAAAATAAAGATTTGTAAAATAACCTAAAATTGTAAGTGGTACAAATTGATAAATCCAATATGAATTTTTAATTCCATAATTTAATCTTGAAACCCAAATTGACATACCTAAACTAATTAATGGTGAAATTAATAAAAGTTTCTTTAAACCAAATTTTTGTGCTAAATTTTCTCTATAAACTGAAGCACCAATTGTTAAACCAATACTTAATGGTAAAACTTTTAATGAAGCTAATAATGGTGAAGCATTCTCAACATATTCATAATATTGTGTTAATGAAGTCATAACACAAATAAAATTAATATAATATAAACTTGTTGCAGAAAGATATTGAACAACACCAGGAATTTTTAAAACTTCAGCAGGGAAAAGTAATTCTAAATTAACTCTCCAATCATTTTTTAATACTAATAAACTTTCTGAATCTTCTTCACCTTTTAATTCAGGATCAATTTCTTCAATTTCTTTTAATTTCAATTTATATTTATTTTTATAACCTTGAATATAAATCATTTCATAAATAATAACTCCAACAACTGTAAAAAACCCAACAATCAATGGAACATAAGCTTTAGCCTTTTTCCAACTTTCACCACCTTCTGTTAAACCTAAAATAACTAATAATAATCCAATAACTAATAAAAATGCACCTGTATAATCTAAATTTTTAGCTTTCATATTTTTATGAGCTTCAGTTTTATCAATTGGAATAATTAAAAACCAAAGAAATAAAAAGATTGTAAAACTTAATGCAAAAGTAAAATAGAATAAACCTTTATAACCAATACTTGATAATGAAAATGCACCACCAACAACTAAACCTAACCCAAATGCTGATGTAACAGAAACCATTAAAAATGAAATTGCATTTTGTAAACTTTTACCTTGAAAATAATTAGCCGTCAAACTAAAGATTGCAGGAATTAAACCTGAAGCTGCAATACCTTGTAAAGCTCTAAATACAATTAAAACAATGACTTGATTTTCAACAACTGCACAAATTAAAGCAAATATACTTGATAAAAAGATTGAAATTAAAAAGAAAATATGAGGACCTAAAATATCTGTTAATTTACCAGCTAAAATAATAAAAGAACCTAATGTTAAAGCATAACCTGATAAAACCCAAGAAGTTGTTGTTGCTGAAGAACCAAAATGTTCTTGAATTGAAAAAATTGTACTTAATGCACCAGCAACATTAAAATTATCTAATGTTACACCTGCTAATGCTAAACCATATATAAATGTTTTTGATCTTTTTTCAATTGGAATTAATTGTTGTGATTTATGAAATAATGATGATATTGGATTATACATTTTTATTTATATTCTATATGACTTGATGTTTAATATGCAGATAATGATTAATAAAGAATATTGTTGTGATGAAATATAATTGAGATTTTAACCTATATTTATATAATTTGTGACTTAGTAATTAAAAAACTGAGAAGATGGATTATATGAGTCAAATTTCAAATCCCTAAGCTTGTGGTGATGATAATAAACGTTTGTAGTATTCTATTTGTAATGAAATTTAATTCATCAAATATAAAGGGTTTTTATTGCTTATAAATTGCAAATAGCATATCTTTTAGAATGGAAGATGATGGAAAAATGAAGAATTTCTTAGGCTTAAAGTTGACATAATTGCTTGTATTTAGTAGTATATCACCTGAATAACTAATAAATATGACAAATATACCTTCATTACTTAGTTGTAAAGCTTTAAAAGTTGAAAATTTTTTATGGAGTTCCGCCAGGGAGATAGGTATTAGGCGTTAACGGATTTTTCTTTGAAAATTTGGTAGAGTTTGAGTATTTGATTGGTTCAAATTGGATAGTTATGTAGATCTAAATGTGCTGGTCATCTACTGATTGAGTAGATTTCAATAACTTATCTATAGCTCTTTATTTCAGAGTTTTTAGCATGTTTTTATCATAAAAATTTATTAGTTTTTGTTGAAGAAACGGAACTCCATAATGAAAAATTGTTATTTGTAATAAATTTTGTTAAGAAAAAGAAGAAAAAATGGAATTCAGTTTAAGTTTTATTTAAATTAATGGAATTCAGTTTTATAAATTATTTCTATTGATTTCAAAGCCCATGTGAATAATAATTGTTCATTCTAAAATCGTTTATAAATCAGATCAATCCAATATTCCTAGAAGAGTAAATAAAATGTTTGCAGGTTCGTTCAATTAAATTGTTCAAAAGGGGAAAGGCACATATAAAATTCTAAATATACAAAGCCAATTTGATTTAATTATTCTCAAAATAGGAACTGTTATTGATCCATCCCTGATTCCTGTTGATTCCCAGATCCCAGATCATAATTCTCAAATAATAATATTCCTAAATCAAGAATAAATCATAATTCATAAAAGTGAAATAATTTGTGATTCGCGTAATTTTTTGTTCGCGTTCATAAAATTTAAATCAAATTTGTTTAGTTTGTAAACAAAAGCAGTAAAGTAATGATGATCTTGGTTAAATTGACAGTTAATGTCTCTTAATTAAGATAATTTTTGGTAATTTGCGTATGGCGTCCCGGCAACTCAACTTCATTCTGGTCTTCTGGTCTTCTTAATACTGCTCTTGTTATATAGCTAAAGCTGATGAAGTGATGAATAATTCGCTCATATAGTTTATAAAAACATCCCTGTTCCTTACTGACAAAGCCATAACTAAACAGTACTACACAATATAATATAATCCTCGAGGATACCTTCCAATTATCATCCAAAGCATCACCAATTCACCTTTTCTAGTTTTGTAGTACTCCTCAAAATCAAAAACACGATAATTTTTTTTCCAACACGAATAAAAATTTAAACACGTAAACAAACCTACAAAATTACTCCTTCAAAAAGTCTGAAAAACACCAAAAAGCATTCAATTTCTATATTAAAATCAATTCAAAACATTCCTTTCAATTTTCAAATGTTGTTAATTTATTTGTTTATGCAACTAATGTTGTTAAATTGTTGATTCATTTATTAGGTACATTAATTAATTTAATTCCAAAGGGGATCAATGCGAATAATTTGTTTCCTATATTATATTTACAATTGAAATATAAATACTTTCATTATTTCCCATTTATCATTTATAGCTATATTACATTTAACCTTTCTTGGTCATAATAATCTTTGAAATAAGTCCATTCCTTAACTACTTCAAATTAGTTACTTCAGTCACATCAACTGTATTACAACAACAACAAAAATTCACTTCTTTCATTTTAATTCTTTTTTATAAAATTGTTTTAACTATTGTTATTCTTATTAATATCTGATTTTTTTGGCGTTTCTTTCATTTAAAATCAATCTTCAATTCACAATTCTAATTTACAAGTTTTTTCTAAATCAAAATTATGTTAAGTACAATGACTGCTCCAAAATTACCTTCAATTTTAAACAATCATATAAATAACAATTCAACAACTAGAAGTTTACCACCTTTAGCTGATTTATTAAACAATGCAATTGCTCCTCCAATTAATGTTCATCCAATTTCTCCAACTAAAGGTTCAACTGATTTATTCTCTCATAGATTAATTAATACTTCAACACCTCTTAAACCAGCTGTTCGTTCTTTTAGTTTTGAAGAAACTAAATTTACTTTTAATTCAACTGCTCCAACTCAATCAAATATTGCTTTAATTACTCCAAATTCTTCAATCATTTTACCAACTCCAAATTCAAAACCTTTAAATCATGGTAGATCAATGTCAAATTCATCAACTTCTTCAACAATCAATACAACTGTTTCTTCTGCTACAACTGCTGCTACTACTACAAGTGTTGCTGCCATTGACGTTAAAACTCAACAACAACAAGAACAAAACAATTTAACTTCTCCATTAGTTGAAAAGAGATCTTATGCTTTTATCTCTCATTCTCCATCAACTTTCCCATCAAAAGAACCTTCTATTGATAATGCTCAATTAGCAAGAAGAAAGAGAAGAAGAACTTCACCAACTGAATTAGCAATCTTACAATCTGAATTTGAAATTGGTCAAACTCCAAATAGATCAAGAAGAGTTGATATTGCTAAAAGAGTTAATATGACTGAAAAAAATATTCAAATTTGGTTTCAAAATAAAAGACAAAGTATTAGAAAACAAAGTAGTTCAGAAAAAGAAGTTCATCATATTGAACCAATTTATTTACCTCAACATCAACAACAAGAAAATTCAAATCCATTTACAAATACTACTCCAGTTGGTCAAACTTCTGGTACTATTGTATTTACTCCAAACCATCAAATGCCTATTCAACAACAACAACAACAACCACAAACTGTTTATCAAATCAATGGTACTTCAAGTCCTACTAAGACTACTACTACTACTTCAAATAATGTTTTAGTTACACCTGCAAAATCACATTCTCAATCAAATAAATCTCCAGTTAGTGGAGGTTCAACAATTACATTTAGATTAACTACTACTAAAGGTTTACATTCAAGACAATCTTCTGCATCAAGTACAACTTCTTCATCTGCTTTAAACATTGCTGGCAATGGTGAAAAATCTGAATTAACTCCAATTATTTCAAATCAAAGACAAAGACAAAAACCTGTTATGAAAGTTAATCCACTTAAATCATCACCACATAAAGAAAACATCATTATTTATTCATCACCAACTAAAAAGAACAATGCTTCTAATACTACTAATGGTTCAAAAGAAAGAGTTCCATTAAAAGAATTAAGTTTTAATCCAAATATTAAACCATTGAATGGATCACCAATAAAATCAAATTCATTAACTAATATTTTAAATCTTCAATCAATTAGAAAGTAAAATTTACTATTAGTTGATTAATGAATAATGATTAATGATGATGATGATAATAATGACTAAATTATATAAACTATTTTAATGACTCTTAATGATATATAAATGAACTTATGTTTCAATTCTCTTATATACCCATTTTTATAATAAATTATTATGACAGACAATTAATATTGATACGTAGACAAATAAAGAAATTTAATAAGCGAATAATATTGTTACATTGCCTTTATCTATCTCTTTGTACAATATTTAACTTACAAGGTTATAACATATATTTGTCCCATAACTTTATCATGGAGTACTTTGAATTATGGTTCTGCATAAATCTATCAAAATTTTTAATATAGTACAGTTTAAAGAAAAATGTAACAGCCATTACGATTATTAATCTACAATTTAAATAAATTTATTAAAACAATGTAAAAATTTTATTTGTTAACTTTCATTATACAAAATTTTTTGCAAGATTAAACCAATTTTATTTATAAATTATTAATATTATATTCTTTTTAAATTTGTACCCTTTTTTATTTTATTAAAAATTTTTCCAAACCAAGATATAAATAGCTAATTAATAAGATTTGTTTAAACTCTCTTACCACGACGACCAGTGGTCTTGGTATGTTGACCTCTGACACGTAAACCGAAGTAGTGACGAACACCTCTGTGAGCTCTGATTTTCTTTAATCTTTCTAAATCATCACGTAATTTTGATTCTAAGTTGTTAGCTAAGACGTGGTAGTCCTTACCGTCAACGATATCTTTTTGTCTGTTTAAGAACCAGGTTGGAATCTTATATTGAGTTGGGTTTTGTAAGATAGTAACAATACGTTCTAATTCTTCTTGTGATAATTCACCAGCACGTTTAGCTAAATCAACATCAGCCTTCTTACAGACTAAGTTAGCATAACGACGACCAACACCACGAATGGTGGTTAAGGCGTATTGGACCTTGATTTTACCGTCAACGTTAGTGTTTAACAAACTATAATAATAAAAGTTAGTATTAATACTTCTTTAGAAATATGATTTTAAGATTTAATGATGTTTTTATTATTGTTTGGAAAATAGTGTGAATCAATGAAAAATTTAGATATTTGGTTTGGTGTTTATAGTTGATTCTGAATTGATTGTAAAATAAATTATTGATATTGATATTGTTGATGTTGCTTATTCCACTGTTAATGTTTTGAATACCTCTCTTCTTGCTTTAAACTGAATATATGATGATATTTCTTCTCAATATTAAATTTTATAATTTGAACTTTAGGTTTCTCAATAATAATGATGTGATTCTTGTAGTTAACTGATCTAATTTGATTTTCTCTTCATTAAATAGACTGTTTGAATTTAAATACTGTTTATACTATTACTTTTGCCTTTTAAACTTGAATCTTTGTTGATACTTTAATTTCTTTATAAATACAAATTTTAACATGACTTTGACATTGATAATATGACCCAACAACCATTAGATTACACTATTTCCCTACATCATCTCTTGAATGCTATGACATACCGTAAAATGTGTTGGAAGTTACCTTGTTCTTGAACAACTAAAGACATTTTTGATGATTATTAGTATACTTTGGTTAATCTATTAAACTGAAAGAGTCTGTAATTTTTGTATTTTTTGTTTTGTTTGAATTCAGCAAAAAAAATTAATTTTTGTGACTGCGAATTTTTTTAACTTTTTTTTGGTGGAAAATTTGGTGTTCGGATTATTTTGTTTTTGGTTTAGGGCTAATTTGAAGTCACGTGGTAAATAGTATTAGGGCTCATTTAACTTTTTGATAACACTACAAATAACAATTTAATATAATATAACTTATATTTTAGATATCTATATACATTTCATTAAAAGGAATAGAAAAACACATATTTTCTTTAGTTCATTTATCATATCTGTTTATGTTTAACAGTTTATTTTGATTCTTCTTTAACTTCATATTGTGAATCAAATTCATCAGCTTGATAAGTCAAAGTTTCTAAATTATGAGCAGTATCTTTCTTTAAAGTTCTAAAGTTATGGTTAGCACTGAATTTCATGTTATATTGTAAATCTAAATATTTTAATGTATCTAATTCCATAAAGATTTTTTGAGCTCTTAAAATACTACCAATTTGTAAAGCTTCTTGTTGAATAACATCACATCTTTCTTTAGCACCACCAAAACCTGCTGTTGCTTCAAATAAATTCTTTTTGAAACCATTTGTTATAAATAAAAAGATATGATTTTCTAAATTGAATTTTTCAGCCCATCTTTGGAAATATAATGGATCCTTTGTTGGTAAATCTAATTCACCATTTTTAATAATATATAAACCACCTCTTCTGAATTGTTCACTTAAAGCTGATCTGACAGCTAAACCGTATACTCTTTTTGGAAGTTCTGTTTTATGATTAACTGTAGCAGTTTGTGGACCATGATGAGCATGACCACCATCATGTCTAATTGGAGTAGATCTATCACCAACACGAGCTTTACCAGTACCCTTTTGAGGTAATAATTTCTTATTTGAATAACCCATATCATTACGACCTAATAATCTAAAGTTACTTGCACGAGCATTATCAGCATCATAAGTAACAGCACTCCATAATGCATCTGTTCTAATTGGAATATCTAATAAAGATGATGAAGCTGGTTGGAAAGTAACTGGTTCTAAAGTTGGGAATGAACGTACTGTTGTTAAGACATGAGAAGCTGGTTCAACAGCATTTTTGAAATATGGAATAACTGAATCAAGGTATTCTAATTGTTCTTGACCTTCTTCACCTAATAATTTAGCTTTACGTTCAAAACTAATTGATCTTTTGAAACTCAATAAACCAGATTGAGCCTCTACTCTCCCTATTATTCTTGAAAGCATTATTATTAATGTGTTATTAATTAATTATATGAAAGGAATATGTGAATGATATAAGTACAGAATCAATAAACTATTTCAATATTTAATCAAGTATTATTTATTGTTATTCATTCAATTTTGGAAATTTTTCAACAAAAAATAATAACTTTTTTAGGGTCACGTGACTAAATAGGGTTACCCTCAGAGAAAATAGACAGTTTAAACAGTATTATCAACTTGTATTCGAGGATTAAACTTGATAGACATATTAACCATCATCGTAAGTACCATCTACTTGAATACTGTGATAATAACTCTAATATTACAACCACCAGAACAATTTAAATACAGTTTCCCATACTTAAGAAAAATTCAAAATCACGTGCTTCTATTTTTTTTTTTAATTTTTGGCTGCTTAAAATTGCAAATAACATAAGGTCAAATTAATCCAAGATAACAATTTATAAACAATTTAATTTTTTTTTTGGGAAAGGGATACTCTTATAGACTAGTTTCAATTGCTTCAACTCTAATCATATTACACATATCTTTAGTTGGCAATGGCACAAACAGTGATACAGAATGAAGAGAAAGAGAATAAGATCATGGGGAATGGTAACCGTAATTCTAGTATCAAGTACCTAATAGTGGTTATCACAACAATCTTTTTGATAATATGGAATTACAAAGACTCTATCGTAATAACAGATTATAAGAAATTTGGACGTGTTGATCATTCCAATGATATAATAAATGACTCTATTATTACCAATAGTGAAAGTAAAATGAATGATAATAAGGAATCAAATTCAAAACTTGATGAGTTATTAAATAAACATCAATTAAAAATTCAAAGATTAGAAATTACAAATGTTGATGAATATAAAAAATTAGGTTTAACTCCTAATGAACCTTTACAAATAATTACATTTGATGATAATGGTGTTGAAATTGATTCAAAAGTTTTACACGGTAGATTCTTACATATTACTGATATGCACCCTGATGAATATTATAAAGAAGGTTCATTAATTGAAGATTCTTGTCATAAAGGGAAATCAAAGAGAACTATTATAAATGAAGTCGGTGAAGAAATTGAAATTGAAGTAGAAGATGATGATGAATCTGATTTAGATGTTAATATTGAATTTAAACCAAAGGCTTCAAAATATGGTGATGCTTTATTAGGTTGTGATTCTCCAGTACTTTTAACAGAGTCAACATTTGATTGGATTGAAGCAAACTTAAGAGATAAAATTGATTTTGTTATTTGGACTGGTGATAATATTAGACATGATAGTGATAGAAATATACCAAGAACTGAAAATAAAATCTTTGAAATGAATTATAAAATTGCTGATAAATTTACTTCAATCTTTCATAACAAAAATTCTTTAGATCCTAAAAAATTCGATGTTATAGTGGTACCAAGTCTTGGTAATAATGATGTTTATCCTCATAATTTATTTGCTCCAGGTCCAACTTTACAAACTCGTGAAATGTGGCAAATTTGGAAAGATTTTATTCCTGAAGAACAACTTTATATTTTTCAAAGAGGTGCTTATTTCTTTGTTGAAGTTATTCCAAATTCTTTAGCTGTTTTAAGTATAAATACACTCTATATGTTTCAAGGTAATCCTTTAGTTGATAATTGTGATAGTGCTAAAGAACCAGGTTATAAATTATTACAATGGTTAGGTTCAACTTTAGAAGAAGCAAGAAAGAGAAATATTAAAGTTTGGTTATCAGGTCATGTTCCACCAATTCCAAAGAATTATGATATTTCTTGTTATAGAAAATTTGTTATGTGGACTCATGAATATAGAGATATTATTATTGGTGGTGTTTATGGTCATATGAATATTGATCATTTCATTCCTGTTGATTCAACTCAAGCTTATAAATCATTTTATAAAAGTGTTGGTTTAACAATGGAAATTGAAGAAGAAGATGATGAAGAAAATCAACCAACTTTAGAAGAATTATATGAAATTTTTAATGAATTCAAGATTTTAGGTAATGAAGATAAAGCTGAAATAATGGGAGGTCCACCAAGTAATAAAGAGAAATATATGGAATTAGTTCGTGAAACTTTCTATACTAATCTAAAGAATAAAAATAGTTTAAAGAGAAATGAAACTAATAATGAAAGATATGCCATTGTTAATATTGCTGCTTCAATTATTCCAACATTTAATCCAGGTATGAGAATTTGGGAATATAATATTTCTGAAGTTGAAAATGTAATTATGGAAAATAGAGAAAGAAGTTCAAATTTCAAACCATGGTCAGAATTCTTTAAAGAATTAGAAGAACAAATTATAATTGATGAAGAAATTGAAAAATTCATGGGTAATGAAGAAGAACAAGAAATTGAAGAAGATTTTGAAGAAATATTTAAATATAGTTTTAAATTTGATGATAATAATAATGATTATGACGATGAAGATAATGAAATTGATATTGAAAAGAAAAAGAAGAAGAAGAAGAAGAGAAATCCAAAAGATGATGTTACAGTACCAAAACCAAAACCAGTTGATCTTGGATTAGGTCCAGGTTATGTTGCACAAACTTTTAGTCCTTTAAGATATGTTCAATATTATTTAGATTTAAAGAGTGTTAATGAAGGTTCAAAACCATTTGATTTTGAAGTTGAATACGAATCAGATAAAAAACCATATAATATGAAATCATTATTAGTTTCAGATATGATTAAATTAGGTAAGAATTTAGGTAAAAGTATTAATATAGGAGATGGTGAAAAGAATAATAAAATTGGTCAAGATGAAACCAAATTAAAGAAATTATGGGAAAGTTATGTTGAAAGAGCTTTTGCCATGAGTGGATACCATGATACTGATTAGATTTACATTTCTTATTGGACTGGTATAGTAAGTAAGAGTACAAATATATATTCTAATTAATAATATTTCTTTTTTGTAAATAATAATGGTAAAATGCAAGCTAATAGATGATTATTCAATAAAGTCAACTGGTTTTGAATTTTTTCTATTGAAAATATTTTTAAATTTAAAATTCTTTTTATTAATATTGAATAAAGATAAAATATTATCAAATTCATTAGCAATAATAAAAGATAGTAATACTAAAGCACAAACCATATTAATTAAAAATTCTTTAAAATTACCAGTTAAACCACAAGTAATAATTAAGAATAACCAAATAAAGATTGAAATTTTAACAAATTTAGTATTAACGATAGGTTTTGAATTAAATAAACTTGATAAATTATTCTTTTTCATAAACATCATAAAGAATTTCCAACAATAAATAATTCTTAATAACATATTTAAAATATTTGATAAAATTAAACCTTGTAAATCATAATCTAAAAATTTAATTAAGAATAAATTTGAAATCATGAAAATAACACTAAATGAAAACATAAAATAAGTATATTTAACAATTTGATTATTATTAGCAAATGATTGATGAATTGATTCTAAAAGACCATTAAATGCTAAGAATGGTAAATAAACAGTATAATAAGGAATAATAACACTAACTTGATTTGACCAATTTGAACCAACAACGAAATGAATTAAATAAGGAGAATTTAATGGACCAAATATTAATATTAAAATTGATAAATAAGAATAAAATTTTAATAAATTTGAGATTAAATTAATTGATAAATTATAATTATCAAAATTTAATTTTGTTAAGAAATTTCTTGTACTTTCTTCAATTGGTAAGAATAATAATCTTGTTAAAATTGAACCATAATTTGATATTAATGAATAAACACCTTGTTCTTCAATTGTACAAAGATAATTAATAATTAATTTATCACCTTCAGTTAATAAATGTTTAAAAATAATTTGATAAAAGATTTTAACAAAATGTGACAAATTTTTAGAATCAAAATAATTATTATTATTGTTGAAAGGTTTTAATTTAATTGAACAGATTTTCTTAATTAAGAAATCTTTATTAAAATTATAATAATAAAGACCTAATAAAGTTATTGAATGAAATAATTTACCAATTGTAAAAGCTAATATTGAAATTTCATCAAATTGTTTATAATATTTAACAATTATTAAAAAATTAACAATTGATTGAATTATTAAACTTATAGTTTCAATTTTGGATCTTAATTTATAATTTAAATTAAATTGATAAATGTTATAAAAAGGTTCAATTAATAATTCAAAAATAATTGCAAAGAATAATGATATTACTGAATAATTAAATAAATATAGATTTTGAAATTGATCTGAAATCTTTAAATAAATTTGCCAATAAATTAATAAAATTGATAATGGTAAACCAATTAATATTGGTATATAACTTAAATTTATGATTTTTTGATTAACATTTTCATTTCCAAGAGAACCTGTCTTTTCATTTGGTGTTTGTACTGTTGTATTGCTTGATATTCTTTGACAACTTAACCTTATACCTTCTCTACTAAAATATAGACACGTATTCATGATGAATTCAAGATAGAATTGAAGACCAAAATATTTTGGCGTAATATAAGATATTAGAGAATAGTTCAAAACAAAGGTACATATTTTGGACAGAAACTGTGTAATGAATAGTAGAGGTATCCCTATAATGGATTTCTGCACTAGATTGTTATTCATAATGCCTCCAAAACTCCTTCTTTCTTTAATTTAATTTCTTTATTTTAATGTTTTGTTGTTATTTTGAAATTTTTACGATGTATTTTTTTTTTTCGTGAATTTTCAAATTTTGGTTAATTTTGTTGTTAAATTTGTATTTATTTCTTGTTTTTGTTGTTTAATTTTGATTATTTTGAATATTATAGTTATATATAATAGAAGTATATCTAAATATTAAACAATAAGCCAAAAATCCCACTGAAATTCCCATTTGTTTTCAGTTTGTGGGATTTATTAACTTTAAAGAGCCGGAATAATTCTGTCATTTATATCTTTGTGGGTTTTTCTATTAATGAAGTATATCATTAGTTGTTGTTGATATATATATCTTCAGTTGATTAGCTACAGTACTTATTATAATGAACTGAATATTAATTATATATTTTTGTGAATTAAATCAACAACAATAATAACAAATGATAATTTACAAAACTCAAAAGAATATTTTTTTTTTAATTGATATGAAGAAAGTATAATAATATTGATGTTTTTTTTTTTGGTTTTTTAAAAGATGTAAAAGGGTAAAAGGCAAAAAGATAAACTCTAGCAATAATAATCTTTGTTGAAAAGATTTCTATCTCTCTATTCAAAAAAAATTCTAAAAATCTGGTTCAATTGGTTGAATATCCCACATCTTACAATATTCACCAATAGCTCTATCACTACTGAAATAACCTGATCTAGCAGTATTTAAGATACTCATCTTAACCCATTTAACTTTATTCTTATAAGCTAAATCAATTTCATCTTGAAGATTTAAGAATTCTTTAAAATCATCAGAGACTAAATAATGATCATGATATCTAATTGAATCTAATAAAGTTTTATATTCACTTGGATCACCAAATAAACCAAATTCAATTAATTCAAATACTTTAGATAATTCAGTTGGTAATTGAATTGGATTAATAGAATGTTTATGTCTTAAACCTTCAACTTTTTCTGAACGAATACCAAATAAGAAAATATTTTCAGTTAATTCATTTGGTGATTCAGTTTTACCAACTTCATTAGCAATTTCAATATTTGCACCATCTAAAGTACCTAAAATAATACCACCATTTAATGAAAATTTCATATTTGAAGTACCTGAAGCTTCAGTACCAGCAGTACTAATATGTTCTGAAATATCACTAGCTGGAATAATAATTTCAGCTTTTGAAACGTTATAATCTGGAATAAAGACAACTTTTAATAAATCACCAATTTCATCATCATTATTAACAACATCAGCAACTTTATTAATTAATTTAATAATAGTTTTAGCAGTATAATAACCAGGAGCAGCTTTACCACCAAAGATAACAACTCTTGGTTGAATAGTTTCAGCTCTTTTCTTTGGAGTTAATGATTTAATATACCAATATCTATAAATAACTCTAAAGATATTTAATTGTTGACGTTTATATTCATGAATTCTTTTAACTTGAATATCAAATAAAGCACTAGCATCATTAATAACAATACCAGTAGTTTCATAAATTAATTTAATTAATCTTTCTTTATTCTTTGTTTTAACATCAATCCAAGCATCTTGAAAATCTTTATCATCAATAAATTGTTCTAATTTTTCTAAATTTGATAAATTTAATAAAAAATCTTCAGAATCATTTAATTTTGATGAAATTAATTTTGATAATTCAGGATTTGCTAATTTTAACCAACGTCTTGGTGTAATACCATTAGTAACATTACCAAATTTTTTTTCACCATAAATTAAAACAAAATCTTTAAATAATTCATTTTTTAAAATTTCAGAATGTAATTTTGCAACACCATTAACAGTTTTTGAACCAACAATTGCTAAATGAGCCATTCTAATTGATCTTTCACCATCTTCATTAATTAAAGAAACTCTTTTAACTAAACCTGGATAATCAGAAGCTGGGAATTTTGAATCAACATGATTTAAAAATTTCCAATTAATTAAATAAATAATTTCTAAATGTCTTGGTAATAATCTTTCAAATAAAGAAATTGGCCAAGTTTCTAAAGCTTCTGGTAAAACTGTATGATTAGTATAACCAAATACTTGAATAACAATATTCCAAGCTTCATCAAATTCTAATTTTTCAATATCAATTAAAATTCTTTGTAATTCAACAATTGCTAAAGTTGGATGAGTATCATTTAATTGAATTGCAACTTTATCAGGTAATGATTCCCAAGGTAAATTTAATTTTTTAAATCTTCTAATAATATCTTGTAAAGAAGCACAAACCCAAAAATATTGTTGTTTTAATCTTAATTCTTTACCAGCTAAGAAATTATCATTTGGATATAAAACAGCAGTTAATTCTTCAGCTTTTTGAAATAATCTTGTAGCTTCTTGATAATTACCTTCATTAAATTTATTAAAATCAAATACATCAGTTGAAGGGAAAGCAGACCAAAGACGTAAATTATTAGTTGTATTAGTACTAAAACCTGGAATTGGATTATCAAATGGAACAGCTAAAAATACTTCACCTGGAATCCATTCTTGTTCACCATGTTCATTTAATTGAGTATGACCAAAGAATCCAACTGGATATTGTAATTCATGACGTTCAATTTCCCAAGCATTACCGAATTTTAACCAATAATCAGGTTTTTCAACTTGATTACCATTTGAATTAATTGTTTGTTTAAAAATACCAAATCTATATCTTAAAGAATAACCAAAAGAAGGAATATTTTCAGTAGCTAAAGAATCAATAAAACAAGCAGCTAATCTACCAAGACCACCATTACCTAAAGCAGCATCAGATTCTTCATTAATTAAATCTTCTAAATTAAAACCTAATTTTTTAACACCTTCATGAACAATTTCTTTATCATTTAAATTAATTAAAGCATTATCTAAACTTCTACCCATTAAAAATTCAAAGGATAAATAATAAACTCTTTTAGCTTGAGAAGCAGTATGTAATTGTTGAGTTTTATCCCATTTCATAATTAATTTATCACGTAAAGAGAGAGCAGTTGCTTGATAACTTGATAAAGTATCACAATTAATCATAGATCTAGCTAAAGTTGTATGAACATGTTCAATAAATTGTTTTTCAAATTCTAAAGTAGATTCAAAAGGTTTAAATCCATTTTCTTTCCATTCCTTTTGACATTCAATTGAGAAACTTGATAACATTTTTGATAATTCACCTTGTGGTATACCTGAGAGATGTCTTGAATGAAAACGAGGGCGGATAGGAATATCATCATCCTCAACATCTTGATTGTCTACTTGTGCATTGAAGTAACCCATTGTGGTTGGAGTGTAGTGGAATTGGTATGAACTGTATTCAATTGAGAGAGAACCAATTCGAATTGGGTGTTAATTGATATAGATTGATAGATTTTAAGGGATGGTTAACTAAATTCTTTTTATAATTAATAAACCCCCAAAGTGCTGCATCACGTTAGTAACAGTTTTAACCCAATTGGGTAATTACCGAGATAGGAAGGTGGTGTGGTTGTTTTTTTGGATTATGTAATTGATTAGGTAATTGTTTCATTATTAGGTAATTGATTAGGTAATTTGAAATTTGAGATCACGTGATTTATTTTATTACCTCCGTTCAAATAATTTTATCTCCGTCAAAGTCACGTGAACAATTATCTCCGTCTAATATCATCTTATATCCGATTATAAATTATTACAAATCAACTCTTATAAATTTTTATATAAACAATCCAAAATTACAAAATATTTGATAACATTAAAATTACAACAACAACAAAAATTTATATATACTTATGAAAATGGTCAATTAATAATCAAATCAACTGACCACTCCTATAGCAATCAAGTCTATAAATACAAGTCAGTTTTCCCTACTTAATGATTAATTTTAACAACATTAGATTTATACCATTAATATCAAAAGTTGTTATACTATCAATAGTTATAAAAACAATCCAAAATAATTCAAATATATTCTTAAACTATTTACCAACTCCAATAATTGATTATTATAATAATAAAATTATGCCTTCATTATCAACTTCAACAAGTAATTTATTAAAAACTCCAGTTTATTTCTTAAGTCATGGTGGTCCAACTTTTATGTATAAAGAAGCTCAATTTGGTGGTGATCCAGGTGCATTTGATAAAGTTAAAGAAATTGGGTTAAAAATTAAAAATGAAATTAAACCAAAATCAATTATTGTCGTTTCAGCTCATTGGGAATCAAGAAAGAATAATTTAATTGAAGTTGCAATTCCAAAAAAATTAACAAATAATAAATTTAAATTAACAAATGATTTAATTTATGATTTTTATGGATTTCCAGCTCATATGTATAAAGAAACTTTTAATTCTTTTAATGATTTATCAATTGCTGAAAAAATTGTTAATCATTTAAATTCAAATGGTATTGAAACAAAATTAACTGAAAGAGGTATTGATCATGGTGTTTGGGTACCATTTAAAGTTGCCTTTACTTATAATAAAGAAGATCCAAAAGATCAATGGGATATTGATGTACCAGTTATTCAAATTTCTTTAGGTAAAAATTCAAATGATTTTAATTTTCATCATAAATTAGGTCAAGTTTTATCAGATTTAAGATCTGATAATCATTTAATTATTTGTACTGGTATGTCAGTTCATAATTTATATGATATTAGTAAAGGTTCAAATACTTTAGGTAAATCTTTACCATATGTTGATAAATTTAATGGTTTAATTAAAGAATATTTAACTTTAACAAATGATGAAAGATTAGAAAAATTTGATAATTTAGAAAAGGATCCAAATTTAAAAAGATTATTATATAGTGCTCATCCAACTTTAGAACATTTTATGCCATTAATTGTTGCTTGTGGTTTAGCTTCAAATGAAAAAGGTATTGAATTATATAATAATGGTACAATCTCATTAGGTTGGGGTACATATCTATTTGAATAGTTTTTATAACAATATTTATTTAGTTCAAGTTTTAATACTTTGAATATTTATTTCAATACATAACAATTAGTTCTTTTTATAAGATAAGAAACCTGATCTTTGACCAACTTTAGTATATAATAATTGAGCTCTATGATTATCAAATGCTGTATTCCAATAAACTGTTGAACAATTTAATTCATCACATTTATTAAATACAAATTCCATTAATTGTCTACCAACACCTTTAATTCTTGAACCTTCATCAACGTAAAGATCATTTAATAATAATTTATCTTTAAAATTCCAAGTATCAACATGTGTAAAATAATTAACCATACCAATATATTTATCAGTTTCTTCATCATAAGCTAAAGCACTATAAATTGGAATCTTTTCATCTAAAATTCTTTTAAAAGTAAATTCAGAAACATCTTCAGTAACTGGACTCTTATAAAAGATTCGATATAATTTCCAAAGTGTTTCCCAAGCTTCAAATTGAGATTGTTCAGTAACAGGAACTATAATAACAGTCATAATTACTGGGTGAAAAAATTTAGCAATGATAACAAAAGGAAAAAAAAAATAGTGGATTTAACTCAATTTAAATACTTTAAATCAAATCCTGATCTAATTACTCAATTCAATTACAATTACTGTTAATCGCATTCTTTATCGTTATTTTTACTTGATTTAATAATAATATTTTGGATTTTTGGCGTTAAATTAACCAAATTGGGAAAGCGATTACTGATTATGACACATTATTATTATATTATAATGTAAACACAGATTTGGAAACTAAATACATTTATATCACTGTCCTTGTTATACTTTCTATATTTGAATACACATTGTCCCATCTCCATATCAATGGCTTAATAGTTTAATGGTTTATCATTCTTAAGTCTTTCACTAAATTCCCAAAATTTATTCTCTCCAAATCCATATTCATCATCACCATTAATTCTTAATAATTCATAAATAATTAATTCTTCAAGTCTTTCATCTTTACCAATATTTGAATTAATTGAATTAAAACTTAATTTTTTAAAACTTTCAAATTGATAATAAATTTTTGTTAATCTCTTAATTTTTTCAACATTAATATATTTAATTGATCTCATTGTATTAACTTCTTTTAAACTTAATAAATCTTGAATAAATAAATTAATATATGGTACAATAATTTTAATATTATTATAATCATCTTGTAAAATTGAATCATTAAAATTAATTTCACTAAATGATTTATTAAATTCTTCATCTTCATCATCTTCAGTTTCTAAATCATTATCTTCAATAACAACTTGTCTTCTATAATTTAAATAATTATTATTTGGATTACAAATATTCTTTAATTCTTCAAATAATTTTAAATATTTTGGTGATAATTCATCTTCAATTAATTTTGTTATTGATCTTGAAATTAAATGATTTTGTAAACTAATTATAATACAAATCATTGAATTAAAATTTTTAAAATAAAGACATGATAATGAAATTTCTAACCATTTTTGAAATCTTAAAATTCTTGTATTATTTGTAATTTTTGGTGATAAAATTGAATTTAAAATATAATTTGATAAATCATTTGTAAAATTAATTGAATTTAAAATATTTTTAAATTTTGGATTTAAATTATTACTTGAATTTGAAGAATTTGAATTAATAAATTCAATTAATTCATTTAATTCAATATTTTTAAATAATTCTAATTCAATATTTGTTAATTGTTTTGCAATTTCAAATGTTGATTCAATTTCATCAATAATTTCAAATGATAATAATTTTGGTATTAAATTTAATTTTGAATTTGAATTAAATAATAAAATAATTCGTTCTAAATTTAAATTTTTAAATTGTTGTTCATTTAAATTAGTTTCTAATATTAAATTAACATTTAATAATCTTCTATTCATAATTAATGTCTTTTCAACTTCATTAATATTATAATTAGATGATGATGGTGATAATAAATTTGATGTTGAAGAACTAAAAAAATTAAATTTTGAACCAAATGACATTGATGATGATCTCTTTAATGATAAAATTGAACTTCTTCTATTTAAATTTAAATTCGTATTTGAACCTTTTCTCTTTATTCTTTTTAAATCAAATTCATCAAATAATTCATCATTAATACCATTATCAAAAGTTAAAGAATTAAAACTATTATCCCTTGATAATGATGATTGATTAGGAACATCTTTTAAAGCTTTTGATAATTTTAAATCTTTTTTAATTAATTGTTTAAAATTTGATTGATGTTCATAAACACCTGTTAAATTACAACATAATTCAATCATTTTAATTGATTCAATTGGTAAATAATTTATAACTTCTTCATTAAAAAAATTAATCATAATTAATAAAATTTCATTATCTTTTGGATCCCAATAAGAATTTAACCAAATTTTTAATAAATTTAAAATTCTTTTTCTTTTATTTTTTAATTCAATATTTGTTAATAAATCACCATTATCATCAAAAAATTCATAACTCTTTTCATCAATAAAAAATTCAATAAATAAATCAATAATTTCTTTTGAATTTGAAAATAATTTATAATTTAAAAAGAATAAATCAATTAAATTATCAAATTTATCATCTTTTAAAATTAATAAATACATTAAACCCCAAACTGTTGAACCAATTAATTTATTTGAATTTGTTGATGAATGATCAAATAATAATTCATTTTCTGGATCATGATTAGTTATTGGATCAGAATTTAAATAAGGTAAAAAAATTGAACTTCTTGCAAATGTTTTATCATCAGAATTTAAATTAATATTTAAATAATTAAGAGTATTTGAATCAATACCATTTTTATTTTTAATAATTGAATATCTTGAAGATAAAGAAATTTTTGTTTTATTAATTGGTTTTTCATCTTGATTTTTAATTAATTCATTTGAAATAATTTTTAAAAAATTTGTTGAATCAATTTTCATTGATTTAAAATCTGGATAATTATGATTTAATTCCATTTGAAAATTATTTGATTTAAATTTAATTAATAAATTTAAATTTCTAACAACAATTGAATTAATTAATGGAATCATATTTGATAAAATTGAAATTAATTTAAATTTATCATCAGAATTATCAATAATTAATTCAATACAATTAATTATAAATTTTTTAACAGTTGAAACTAATTGAGAAACTAAATTTAATAAAGAATCTAAATCTTGTTCAGATTTTAAATTAATTTGTTTTAATTCATTAATATTATTTTTTAATTTAGATTTATTATTTGAAGATTCATTATTATTAATTAAAGTTGAATTTAATGATTTATTAACAAATAATAATTCTCTTAATAATAAAATAATTTGATGAATTAAAATTTCCAACATTTGACAACCTTGTGGATTTGATTCAATTAAATCAATTCTACCAATTATTAAACCAATATAATTAAATAAATAAGATTGAATTTCTAATAATCTTGATTTTATAAATGGAGAATCTTTTAAATAAATAATTGAACTATCCTTTTCATTTAATTTTGTAGCTGTTGGTTTTGGAATTAATTTTTCAGTAGAATTTATTGATGATGAATTTGATAAAATTAAATTATCTTTACATTGAAACCAAATTTCTAAAAAACCAATTGATTTTTTTAAAACTTGTAAAACCATTAAAGTTAAAGTATCAATTCTTTGTTCAGAAATTTTTGATTTATAACTATCAGATTTCATCATTAATGAGTACCAATCATTTAATAAAGATTTTCTAATTTTTTTTAAAATTTTAAATTTTTTAATTAAATCATTTGATCTTGATAAACAATTTGTTGAATTTAATAAAAATTTAACACCATCTTTAATTAAATTAATAATTTCAATATTTAAATAATTATTCTTTATTGGATTTTGTAAAAATTTTGCACAAGAAATTAATAAAATTTTTAAATGATTATTATATTTTAATGGTAATGAAGCAAAATAATTAATTGGAATCCAACCTCTTTTAAAATTTGAAATTAAAGTAACTTCACCCCAACCACTTGAATCAATTGAATGAATAAATACAACATTTGATTTTTGGAAACTTAAACAAATTGAAGAATCTTGTTGTGATAAAGAAGTTGAATCAAAATCATGAATTGCTATTAAAAATAATGAGATTAATTCATCATCTTGTGGATTTATATTATTACTTTGATTATCATTATTATCATTATCAGAATTTAAATTATCAAAATTTATACTATCTGTGAAAGCTTTTTGATTAAGTAAATCAGAATTTATTGTAATATTCATTGAAGTATCATTAAAATTTGATATTATTGAAGTATCTTGAATTGAAGTATCATTATCTTGAATTGAATCATTTGTTGTTTTTATTTCTTTAAGTGAATCATTTGTTGTTTTTGATATATCATTTCTTTTTATTTCTTTATTAAGAGAATTTGAAGATTGAAAGAGTGGTGTTGTAGGTTTAATATTTTCTAAATCAGTTAAATCAACTTTTGGAGTATCATAGTTATAATCAATAAATTTATCATTATTATCTGATAAATTTGGAGTCTTGAAATCGATATTAACAAGTTTTCTATAATTGCTTGGTTCATCATTGTTATTTGGTTCATCATCAACTAAATCTTCATTACTCTTGTTGTAAAGGTCTTGTAGAAGAGCAGGAGTTGTATTAAATTGGAATGATTTAGTCTTTTCCTTCCTCAGTTGATTATTTATTGAAGTTCTTTGATTGCTATTATTATTAATTGGTAAATCAGCATTATTGTAGTTTTTGTAGCTGGAATTCAGAGACTCAATTGAATTTGCAGTCTTGTAGGATTCAACTGTTGATTGTGAATTCAATGAATTTGAAGACACAAATTTCTTCATAACTTTAATTTAATTTATATTTAATTCTTTATTTAATTATTCTTTAATTGAAGGAATTTCATTTTAATTTTTTTTCGTGTTTAAAAAAAGTCACGTGATTTTTTATTTATTTAATTATTATAGTTATAGTTATAATAGATATAGTTATATGTATTCAGTTAATAAACTTACTATTTAATCTTTCTTCATATAATTTAGCTAATGTTTTTGTTTTGTTATTACCATCAATTGAACTATAACTAATAACTTTCTTTTTAGAACTATTTGTTATATCTTTAAGAGTTGATGATGTAGAAGATTCAAATGATGAAAATGAAACCATTGATCTTAAATTTGATTTATATGGACTAATATTTAAATTAGTAATATCATTATTTAAAGATTCTAAAGATCTTTTATTTAATTTTTTTGGTGAAATTGTAATTTCATCATTAATATTTGTTGGTTGATCCATTGAATTATTAATATCCATTATTAAATATTTAATTAAATTTGTTAAAAATCTTTCACCAATCATTAATAAATCTTTATTTTTAATACTTAGTTGAATATTAAATAAATTTGGTGTTAATACTTTAACTAAATTTTTTAATTTAATATCTTCATCATTTGTAGAAAATTGTAATAATTTATCAATTAATTTAAATAAATCAACAAATTTTTCATTATATTTAACAATTTTATCAAATATATTCATTGTATAATCATAATCATCTTTTATTGGTAATTTAATATCTTTAATATTAAATAATTGATTTTCTTTTAAAATTGATAAATAAATTGATCCAATTACATAAATATCATATTGTGAAAGATCAATAAAATTCCCTCTTTTAATACAATCATTTAAAATTCTTAAATCAACAGAATTACCAGGTTTTATTAAAATATCTTTTTTATTGTTGTTGTTAATAGATTTTAATAATCTTTTAAAAACATTTTTATAAATTTCTTCATTATAATTTTTAAAATCAATTGATTCTTTTAAATTTATAAAATATGATAAAATTAATCTTGGATTATAATTTAAATCATGTTTATAAACTTGTAAACTAATTCTAATTTTGGTTAAATCAACAATTTGACTTAATTGTAATAAATCTTTAATAAATAGCAACTTTTTATTCTTTAATGAATTATTACCATCAATTGTTTCAACAGAATTTAAATCTTCATCATCTGAATTCTTTTTAAAAAATTTTATTCTTAAACTTTTCATCATATTAATAATTGATTTAATAAACCAATTTTCATGAATAATAATAACTCTTCTCATTGCCTTTCTTTTTAGATTTGGTATTAATTTATAACATTTCATTAAAGTTATGAAATTAACATTCTTTAAATTATTTGCAAATACAATAAGTGTATATCTATTAGTGGGTAGTCTTGGTATTAATTCATTTGCAATTTTTAATATTGAATTATTTATTTCATTATCTTGTTTATCCGATTTAATATTTAGATAATTTGAATCTAAAACGTATATTGGGTTTTGAGAATATGGATCCAGAGCAGCAGATTTGAAGAAGAGTTTGTTAGTGTTGTGTTTCATTGTACTTTCCACTTATATTAAAGACTAATGAATATGAATTCAATAAGAATAAAAGATAAATTATAAAACTTGAATTTAAACCAATTTAAATAAAATCTCCTTTATAATTTTTTCGCGTTTTTTTTTTTTTTTTTTTTTGAAGGAGATTTTTTAAAAAATTTCAACATTATAAATTTTAACTTTTTATATAATTTTTATTTAATTAAGAACCATGACCAGCTGTCGTCTCAATAAGTTTATCTGTCTGTTACATTCTGAAATAATATTTTACTTATGCTGAGTTCGTTGGAAACCTATCAAAAGATGACTTAGGCTTTTTTTCACTGAAATCCCTTTTGTTTTTGAAGCTTATTTGAATAACTAGATTTTGATATTAAAGCTATTCTATTGAAAGAATATAGTTAGAATATATCTTTAAAAGTTATATCAATTCTTCAATAGCTGCAATTTGTGATATAAATTTTAAATTTCCTTCATTTAAGTTTATTTAGTCGTAAGACTGATGAACCATATATAAGCTATTGAATACACCCTTTTTTATCAACATTAAATGTAAGCTCTTCTACAATAATCTCTCAAATAGTACAATACTCTCTCCAAAATAGTATTGTAAACTGTCTACAATATTCTCTTAAACTATGGTAAACTGTCTACGAGACTCCCTCCAAGGATTAGTTTTAAGTATAAATATAAATAAGGTTATAATAATTGTAACAAAATATACACAATCTCTAATCTATATAACAAAATAAAAAAATAAAACACACATCCAAATAATCATTCTTTAAATTAAACAGACAGAAATGAATGATTAAATGGAGAATAAATCTATCTCTTGGAAAAAAATCCAATAATGAAAAAAGTAATAATAATAATGGTAAAAAGACTGGTTTAAAATTTTTGAATGAATATTATGCTAGGTTTAAATGATTTGAGTATTGATTAGTTTGGGTAATAATAGAAACAATATTATGAATGACTAATGAGTTTAAGCTTTAGCTTCAGCAGCTTTAGCTGCAGCTGCAGCTTCAGCACGACGTAAATTACCAATATAATTAATGGCTGAACCAGCTTTAAAGAAATCAATTTGATCTTTTGACATTGTATGTTTTGTATCAATAATAAAAGTTTCACCATTTCTTTTAGTAACTTTAATTTGAATAATACCACCATTATCACCTTCTTTTGAAATCATATCTCTTAAATTAATAGTTTCTAATAAATCACAACTACTAATTTTATCATAATCTGATTCATTTGCAAACCATAATGGTAACATACCTTGTTTCTTTAAATTAGTTTCATGAATTCTTGCAAATGATTTAACTAAAATCATTTCACCACCTAAAAATCTTGGTGATAAAGCTGCATGTTCTCTTGCTGAACCTTCACCATAATTATGTTCACCAATAACACACCATGGAATATGTTCTTCTTTCCATTTAATCATTAATTCTGGAATTGTATATCCTTTACCATCAAAATCATATGCTTTATTAACTTCACCAGTTTCTTTATTTTGTGCACCAATTAATGTATTATATGAAATATTTTCTAAATGACCTTTATATTTTAACCAAGCACCAGCTGCAGAAATATGATCAGTTGTACATTTACCTTCAACTTTTAAAACAACATTCATCTTTAATTCTTTACCATTCCATGCATTAAATGGTTCTAAAATTTGTAATCTTTCAGATTCTGGTGAAACACTAATTTCAACTTCTGAATTTGGTTTTGGATCAACAACTGGATAAAATTCTTCTCTACCTCTTAAAAATCCTTCATTTGGTAATTCATCACCTCTTGGTGGATTAAATTTAAATTCTTCACCATTTTCTAATTTAATTGAATCATTAATTGGATTAAAATGCATATCACCTGAATAAATCATTGCTGTAACAATTTCTGGTGATGTTAAAAAATTCATTGTATTTCTATTACCATCATTTCTTGCTCTAAAATTTCTATTAAAACTTGTAAAAATTGCATTTGTTTCAGATGATTTTTTATCAATATCTTGTCTATCCCATTGACCAATACATGGTCCACAAGCATTTGCTAAAACAATAGCACCATTATCTTTAAAAGTTTCAATAAGACCATCTCTTTCAATAGTTGCTCTAATTTGTTCAGAACCTGGTGTAACAAAGAATGGAATTTTTGGTTTTAAACCAACAGCTTCAGCTTGTTTAACTAATGAAACAGCTCTTGACATATCTTGATATGATGAATTTGTACAAGAACCAATTAAACCAGCACTTACTTTAATTGGCCATTCTTCTTCATTTGTTTTATTACCAAATAAACTTATTGGAGTTGATAAATCAGGTGTATATGGACCATTAACATGAGGTTCTAAAGTATTTAAATCAATTTCAATAATTTTATCATAAACTGCATCTTTATCAGCTTTTAAAAATCCATATTTATTATTAACTTCATCAGCTAAATCAGCTAAAGGACCTCTATTTGTTGAATATAAATAACGTTTATGAGCTTCTTGATATGGGAAAGTTGAAGTTGTTGCACCAATTTCTGCACCCATATTACAAATTGTTGCCATACCTGTACAACTTAAATTTTGAACACCTTCACCAAAATATTCAACAATAAAACCTGTACCACCTCTAACTGTTAAAACACCAGCTAAATAAGTAATAATATCTTTTGGAGAAGTCCAACCATTCATTTTACCAGTTAATTTAACACCTAAAATTTTTGGAGCTTTTAATTCCCATGGAGTACCAGTTAAAGCATCAACTGCATCAGCACCACCAACACCGATTGCAATAGCACCTAAACCACCAGCATTTGGAGTATGAGAATCTGTACCTAACATCATTAAACCTGGAGCACTAAAGTTTTCTAAAACAATTTGATGAATAATACCTGAACCTGGACCCCAAAATTGAATACCATATTTTTCACCACAAGATTTTAAGAAATCAAAAACTTCATAATTATTAGCAATTGAATTTTTTAAATCTTTCTTTTCACCATCTCTACCAACGATTAAATGATCAGCATGAATAGAAGCTGGGACTCTTGTAGATGATAACCCACAAGTCATGAATTGTAAAAGAGCAGTTTGAGCTGAAGCATCTTGCATTGCAACTCTATCAGGATTTAATTTTAAATATTCTAAACCTCTAATTTCTGATTGTTTACCTTTTGCTAAACTTTCTTCAGGATTAACTAAATGAGAATAAAGGATTTTTTCAGCAAGAGTTAAAGGAGCATTATTTAATACTTTTTTAACTTGTTGTAAATTTGTTAATAATTTTTTATATGGTGGAGCTCTTGTTTTAAAATCTGCTGGTGGTTCTGATAAACTTATTGGATTTGAATTTAATGAGCTATAGGCTCGTATTTGATTCTAGAAAAAAGGGGTGGTTAGTATAACTGAACAATATAAAGGCAATAGTAGCAACCCATATCTCTTATAGTTAATTATTCTGTATTGCAAACCATTAACATCAACCTCATCTCCATCTTTTCAATACTTTTTTCCCATAAAAAGTGACTCAGTTTCTCTGGAAAAAAATTTTTTTTCAGTTAGATCAACAACATAAATTAATTTGCAATACTAATAATAACTTAGAGGAAAGTTGGTATGGTTCTAAAGCTGTATTAAACCAACATACTCTAATCAATCTTGAATTAGATCTCAACATCTTTTAACAATTAATTTATGAGATCGGTGAGTCCTTCCTTCAGAGTTTAATAAATCAGAATTCGATAAAAACAGCGAAAATTTTTTTGGGATTTTTTTTTTAGTGAGAAGAGATTTACACGTGACAATTCTGCCATATTGGAAATTCCTGTATTGTGATTGGCTGTTACTTCTATTACTTCTAGAGGTTACTATACACTATTACTTCTAGAGGTTTGGTGTTGAACACTGTAGACATAATCAATTGCATCTGTAAATGATTTACTCTTCTCCAATCTAACATATTCAATATCTTCTTGTGTCTGTAATTGTTCCCAATACTTCTCTAATTCAAATAAATTATAAAAACATTTATCTTTTAATATTGAACATTTATGAATACTATTATTATTATTCTCTAAAATTTTTGATATATTAATATATTCAATAAATGAATCTCTTAATTCAAATAATTGATGTTCTAATTTATTCTTAATTAATTTAAAATTTTTAATTGTATTAGTTCTTAAATTTTCAATATAAATATAATTCATTTTTGAATTTAATTTTCTTTCAACAATAGCTATATGTCTCTCAGTTTCTTTAATCTTTTCAAATATTATTGATTTAACTTTTTTATATAATTTCATTAATAATTCATAACTCATTATTTGAAAATCATATGGTAATTCATATTTAATTGGATATGTTGAATCAATTGGTATTAATAATATTTTATAACTTAATTTAGCAGGATCAATAATATTCATCAATTCATAAGTTGGTGGTGTTGAAGGTGAATTATTAAATAATGCTTCATTATATGATGGTAATCTTTCATTAGAATTATTTATTAAATCTGCAATACTTGAATATGATGAAGAATTACTATTTGATACTGAAGATGGTGGCGTTATCAAAGTTTCAGCTGGTGATCTATGTAATGTTTGATTATGGATATGTTGAATTTGAATAGGTTTTGATTGTTTGATTTGATGTGACATTAACATTTTTAAATAATTGCTCTCTATAGTTAAAACTTTTGGGAAAATATAAATAAGGAATAAATTGTATAAAGATCTATGGTTATAAGAATGTATGATGCAAAGAGGTATAAGAAATTAATGTATTGATGCTAGAGTATTTGATCTAATTTTGAGAAATTTGGAATCAACTTATATAAATGAAAAATTTAATTATGGTGTGTAAAATTGTATGTGATTCCGTGGAAGCAGTTGATGAATGGAAGTTTATAATAAGTAACGAGTAATTAGCTCAAGAGTGTTAAACTTAATAGTTGTAATAGTAATTGTAGTTGTAGTTGTAATAGTAGTAGTAGTAGAAATCAAGGGGGATTAACTCACCTTATATACAATTCAATTCACAATCAACAACTTCAACTCTTATCATAATTTCTAATCTCGAACAATCTTTAGAATCTGCTTATATAATCCACTAAGAAAAAATTTAATTGTTCTTTGTTCTCGTCGTCCTCAAGATTAGCAATCAATTACTATGGCAAGGTGATTTGTAATTGATGTATTATGGTGTAATATTTGTAATTGAGAACATCCATCAACGTTGATTTGTCAATAGGTTCTACAGTGATTTTTAGCAAAACGGTAGATACTTCCACTCAATCGAAATCTGTCACAAAAAACGACGGTCTAAACTTCCACAAACAATATGGTACTTTGTTTGGTTGAATGGTATTCCACGGAACAATATTATAAATGATGAATGTATAGTGTTTATTCAATGACTAATATATATAATTATTCTTTACTAGTTAAATAACTCATTTGTCAACTGGTCAATTTTCCTAGTTACTACTATTTCTTGGAAGCAAATAAAAAAAAATTCTGGATTCTTTTTTGACACCTTTTTTAAATTTTTTCTTATTAATCTCTACCATCATCAAGTTGTTCTGTTCCAACATATGTCCATCCACCAAATTGTTTTTGAACACTTTCACTTAAATAATCATTCATAACACTATCAACTGGTTGTTCACTTGTAAATTCTTTATCAAAATTTGATGTATCTGAACTATCTTTAACAGGTGGTTTAAATGGTGGAACATAACTTTTATTTAATAATTTTCTCCAATCAATTTGTTTAAAAAATGAATGTTTTTGAATTTCACCAGCTCCAGTATTACCTAATCTTGTCTTTGGATCACGACTTAATAATTGAATTAATAAATCTTTTGCATCTTTATCAAAACCATCAGGAAATTTTAATGGACTTGTCAGAATTTTTCTATACATTGTTGGTACATCTTCATCATAATATGGTGGTAAACCTGTCAACATTTCATATAATAATATACCTAATGTCCACCAATCAACTGATTTTGTATAACCTTGTCCTAATAATAATTCTGGTGCTAAATATTCTGGTGTACCACAAAAAGTTGAAGTTTTATCTTGATTTTTCATATTTATTTTACAAAGACCAAAATCACATAATGCAATATGACCTTTATAATCTAATAAAATATTTTCAGGTTTTAAATCTCTATAAATAACATTCATTGAATGTAAACATTCTAATGCACTTAATAATTCACATGTATAAAATCTTGATCTTTGTAAATCAAATCTACCTTCTCTTTGTAAATGATAAAATAATTCACCACCATTAATAAAACTTAAAACAAAATATAATTTTTCTGGACTTTGAAAAGAAAATTTTAATGGTACAATAAATGGATTATCAACTTCTGCTAAAACTGTTCTTTCTGCTAATGTATGAGTAACTTCTGATCTTGCTAAAATATGAGATTTTCTAATTGCTTTTAATGCATAAATTTTTTTTGAATCTTTTTTTCTAACTTGCATAACTTTACCAAATGAACCTTTACCAATAACTTTTAATAAATCAAAATCATCAATTGTTAAATGTTTATTTTCATTTGGTTTAAAATCAATTGTAATTGTTAACCCACCATTTATTTCATTATTATTTGTTGATTCTTTATCAAATTTAATAAATTCATGATTTAAAATTCTAATTGGTGTAACATATTTATCTAAAGATAATTCTAAAGTTTTTGAAGAAATTAAAATATCTTCTTCATTTTCTCTTCTATTTGTTAAAATTGATGGTAATCTTAAAAATATTTGAAATTTTAAATCATTTGAAATTCTTGTAACATCAAAATTTGTAACTTTATTAAATACAGGTTTTGAAATTGTACCTGATTCAGGTTCTAATTCAATAATTGTTTTATCAAATTCAATTGTAAAATAAATTAATGGATTTTTTAAAATTGATGGTGGAATTGAAACTAATGCAGGAATTAAATTTGCTGAAATATCTGATTTTAATTTTGGTTCATCAAATTGATCATCTATATTATTAATATTGATACTACCATTATTATTTGTTGATGTATTATTATTAATATTTGAATTATTATTATTATCTGATATACTTATATTATTTAATTTTGAAATTAAATCATCATTATTTCTAACACCTGTATTAATTAACCTTGTTAAAATATCTCTATTATAATTAATATCAAAAGGTATAAAGAAATTTGAACCTGAATAAATTTTAACAGTTAATAAACCTGGACTAAATGAATTCATTGTATCACATTGTTTTTGTGGTTCAGATTTTTTTGAAGTTAAAAGACTTGTAGCTATATCATATTTTGAATCATTATCAATTTGTTTTGATGTATCATTAGTTGAACTTGGTTGAAAATTCCCATTATTAACAATTGAATTAATATTATTTTGATTTGAAACAGCGGCACTTGTTACTGTTCTTGAAGATGAATGTGAAGAAGATTTAAATAATGCATCATTAGAAGCGTGATTGTTTGGACTTAATCCATCTATTTCTTGTTGTGTTACAGTTTGTCTTCTATCATCAAATTCAGTTTCAGTATCTTCTAATGATATTGTTGGTAGATTTGATTGACTATTTGAAGTTATTGAATCTATAGTTTGGTCTTCAGTATTATCGTGTTCATGTCCATGGTTGTGTTCCTTGACAGGAGATTTAGATCTGGAGAAGTCCTTTAGTTTCTTTGTAAACTTCCAAGAGGACATCATCTTGTCTTCAGTGTTAAAAGTTTAAAGTAGAATTGTGTTGATGTTTTCTTTTCTTTTAAAAACGGAATTGAATCTTTGGAATTTTTATCTTTTGAGTTTTGCCTCCTTTTTTATTTTGGTTATTTTTATCATTTCTTACATCCAAACATTTGGTCTGTCTTTTTAGATTTCAAGTTTATCAGTTATTTAATATATCACGTGACTTTATAAATATTTATCACGTGATGAACTTAAATCCAAATCACGTGACTTTTTCCAAAAACGCGAAAAATTCTAGAAAATCTAGAAAATCAAAACAAAAACAAAACTCCTTCAGAAAAAAAAAATTGAAAACAACAAACAACAAAACAAAATCAGCTTAGTTTGAACTTTGAATTAATAGACTCTTTGGAAAACTTAACTGTTAAAAAAATTTTGGAAACCCTTTTTTTCTTTTAGTACTTTACTTTGAATCCATTTCTTTAGTTACAAAACAGTTCTATTTGATCTATTCTTTCTTTATATATAAGATCATAGTGATTTAACACAACTCACTCATACCAACTATAGTCATTCTTTTAAACCAAACAACAATACTGTGAGAGTGTTTCAAAATCCAACTGAATAATCATAACGTGTATTTCATTAATATAGAAAAAGAAGAACTGGATATTAAAGTGATAGATGGTAAGCTCAACTAGTTTTGCTAAACATGCTGCTAGATCAGCTTTAGGTCTAAATAATAACATTCAAAATATAACAAATTCTTCAAATCATAAACTTGATAAAACTAAAACAAATCAATCAAATTTATCAGAATTAGATAAAATTGTTCAATCTGTAACTGATGCAACAAAAAGATTAAGTCAAATTTCAACAAGTTCAACAAGTTCAAAAAGAAAATCAAAAAATCATGTTGGTCCTTGGAAATTAGGTAGAACTTTAGGTAGAGGTTCAACTGGTAGAGTTAGATTAGCAAAACATCAAGAAACTGGTAAATTAGCAGCTGTTAAAATTGTTCCAAAATCAAAATTTCAAAATGTTAATAATGATCCAGAATTTAGAAAATTTAATTCTCCATATGGTATTGAAAGAGAAATTATTATTATGAAATTAATATCTCATCCAAATATTATGGGTCTTTATGATGTTTGGGAAAATAAAGGTGAATTATATTTAGTTTTAGAATATGTTGAAGGTGGTGAATTATTTGATTTTTTAATTAAAAGAGGTAAATTACCTGAAAGAGAAGCAATTAAATTTTTTAGACAAATAATTAATGGTGTTGCTTATTGTCATCAATTTAATATTTGTCATAGAGATTTAAAACCTGAAAATTTATTATTAGATAAAAATTTTAATATAAAAATTGCAGATTTTGGTATGGCAGCTTTAGAAATTAATTCAAAATTATTAGAAACAAGTTGTGGTTCACCTCATTATGCGAGTCCTGAAATTGTTACTGGTAAAAATTATCATGGTTCTCCAAGTGATGTTTGGTCTTGTGGTATTATTTTATTTGCTTTATTAACAGGTCATTTACCATTTGACGATGAAAATATTAGAAAATTATTACAAAAAGTTCAAACTGGTAAATTTTTAATGCCAAATTTTTTATCAGTTGAAGCAAAAGATTTAATTTGGAAAATGTTAAAAGTTGATCCATTACAAAGAATTAATATTAATGATATTTTAAGACATCCATTATTAAAAAAATATGAAACTCCAAATGCTTTACAAAAAAAATTTAATGATAAATCAAAATTTAAGGATTATCAAAAAATTGTTGCAAATTTAAAAATTAATCAAAATGATATTGATAAAGATATTTTAAAAAGTCTTTCAATTTTATTTCATGGTGCAACATCTGAAAAATTATTACCAAATTTATTAACTAATCAATCAACACCTGAAAAGATGTTTTATTATTTATTAATTGAATATAAAAAGAAACATACTGAAAAGGAAAGAAAAGAACAATTAAGTAAGAATGCTTCAAATATGAAGATTGGTAATGGTGATGGATTCTTAAAGAAATCAATTAGTATGGTTAAAACTACAATTCTTAATGAAGATGGTACAAAGACTGTTAATGTTGAAAAAATTGTTGAAAATGAACCAATTAAACAAAATACTGCTGCTCTTGCTGCTATGAATCAATTACAATCAACACCAAAGAAGAAAAAGACTATTAAGAATCCAACAAGTGGTAAAACTGAAATTACTGCTTCAACTTCTTATCGTCGTGGTATTTCTTTCAATACTAGAGATGGTACTAATAATTTATCTAGATCATCAAGTAGAAAATCAATTACAAATAATAATAGTCATAATATTAATGTTAGTGAAGCTAATGCCAAAAAGCATAATAGTATATTACCACCATTACCTGATCTTGGTATTGATTGGTTGGATACTGGTTCAACTGCATCTTCTACTGAATTTGCAAGTCTATGTGAAGAAATCTTTAGTTATGATCCAAAGATTGATGCTGAAAAGAGAAAGAATGAAGCTAAACAATTTATTAAAGAAGAACCTCTTGTTAATGAAGTTAAGAGAAAAAAATCTACTGATAATTTGAAACCAAAGACTCCAATGAAACTTGATGATATTGTTAATAGAATGAATAATAAATCTCAATTATCACAAGCTCCTCCAAAATTTGTTATTCATCAAGCATCACCAAGAAAAAATTTGAATAATTCATCACAATCTAATAAACTGGCTTTATTACGTGCTAATTCAGAACATGTTAAACCTCAACCTATTTCAACTTTAGATCCAAGTTATCAAAGAAGAGCTATAAGTAATAATAATCAACAAGTATTAAATAGATTAGGTTTAAATATTATTCCAAAGACTGTTAATAAAGATTCTAAGATTCATTATTCAAGATCTCAAACTTCTTTGAATTTAGCTGCTTTAAAGAATGAACCAAGTTTTACAATTAAAGAAGAACCAATTGTTGAACAAAGAATTTCTTCTTCAAATTATCCATCATTCCATTCATCATTTGGTGATGGTTCATTTACTACTTCAAATAATGATTCATTTGATTTTGAAATGCCAATTACTGGTGAAATTGCTACAGCTATACAATTTTCAAATGGTTCAAATGTTATTGTTAAGAATGAAAAAGATGAAGAAATATTTGATGATTTAGTTGATGATGAAGTTCCATTAAAGAAAGAAGGAAGTATGCAATCAATTATAACAATGAGAAATTTTAGTCAAAGAAGAAAGAAACTTCAAGTTCATGATTATGATAATGTTGATAATGAAGTAGATAGAGATGATGATAATAAGATTGCATCTGCTTATATTAGAGGTAGTCTTTTCAATAATATGAATGATTTAGCTAATTGTAATGAAGCTGATTTAGATGAAAGTCCAAATATTGTTAAATTTCCAAGTTTCCAAGTTAATAGATTATCATATTTATCAATTAACCCAACTAATGATTCGATGATTGATAATTCATTATATGTTGATAATAGTACTACATCAGATTTTGAAGAAGAAGAAGGTAATAGTGAAGATATTATTAGAAATAATGAAAGACGTAAACATAATAATGATAATTTAATTGATAAGAGAGTTACTACATTATTTGATGGTTCTTCAAAATTAGATTCAACACCTGTTAAGAAATTAAATTCACATGTTTCAACTGTTGGTCCATCTCCATTAAAGAATAGACAATTACAATCATCTCCATTAAAGAGTTCACCATTGAAGAAACCATTGAAACTTAATGAACCAATTGTTAAACCTCAAAGAAAGGCACCATCAGCTCCAATTAGTCCAGTTAATGCAACATTTACTCAATCTGAACCATTTGAAGGTGTTAAAGTTAAGAAGAGTAACTGGTTTACTAAATTTTTTAATGGTCTTGTTAATTCTAGTGGTTCATCAACAAATAATAATTCAACTAAGAAAGTTAAACCACCAATGCTTAAAGTCTATGAACCAAAGATTCCAATTCAAGATTTGAAAAAATCTATTAAAGTTGTATTAGAGATTAAGATTCAAGAAGGTACTTTAATAAACTATAGACAATTACAAAATGATCAATTGATTACAGCTACTATTCCTTCAAGATTTACATTTGGTAAACCATTACATTTCCAAATTAAATATATTGATGAACTTAATAAGATTGAATTAAGAAAAGTTAAAGGTCCAAATAGAACATTTAGACAATTAGTCAATGCAATGGATGTTGTAATAAACAATGAAATTAGAAGATATGATGAATTAAATTAAAATTAAAGTTTTATTTCCATTGTTTTGATGTTTTGATGTTACCTTTATTGTTGTTTTTTGTGTGTTTGTCTTTCTATGTGTTTTTCATCTTCTTTTTTATGCCATAATTTTTACTGCTACTCCTTGTTTAATATTTTATTTTGTACATTATAGAGACTTTTAATAGTTTAATTATTAATATTTATAACCAAAATAGTGAAAGAAATAAGTAGAAAACCCTTGTTGTTTCGAATGTAGCAAACTCATATGCTTCTCCTTTTCTCTTTCTTAAATTCTAAGTATCCACTTCCTGTAAACGTTGTGCTCGAGGTTCAGTATGAAAGACTTAGTCAAGTTACCACAATTGAAATAGTATCAATTGAAGTGAACAAGAGCTACAATGGTTTATTATTTTCTTTCCAATTCCCGAATCTTTTGATATAACTTGAGATATTCCAAGAAAAGATTCTATTATGTACTCACTATACAATGATTTATTGTCTCCACATACAATTTCACTGAGTTATTCCCAGTTAAATTCAAACTTTGATACACCATATGCTACACAATGAACTAAAGAGAAAGAACCAAACCAACAAACCAAAATGAATGAGAAACTTCAATTGCTAATATTAATATTGGTTAAAGCAATAAAAAAATAAATCAAAATAAAAAATAAAGAGAAATAAGTCCGGCTTATATAAAAGACTTTTCCCCTTAAATTATAATATCTTCGAAGTATTCAAGCAAAACACTTGTTGTTCCATTAGTATGTGCTACTCTATTCAATTACTTATTAATAGTTATTATGTGGAATATCATCCATTCACTATACCAATTGATTCCAACTCTTCATTCATTCCGAATTTGGGATTTGGGATCCGCAATATATATCAAGTAACTAACCAGTCAAAATATAGGTAATGTCTACTATCTTAAAGATCCATTCACGTTACGTCTACGATTCTCGTGGTAACCCAACTGTTGAAGTTGATTTATATACTGCCAATGGTTTATTCAGATCCATTGTCCCATCTGGTGCTTCAACTGGTGTCCATGAAGCTTTAGAATTAAGAGATGGTGATAAAACTCACTGGTTAGGTAAAGGTGTATTAAAAGCTGTATCAAATGTTAACAATATAATTGCTCCTTCCATTATTGAAGCTAAAATTGACGTTAAAAATCAAACTGCTATTGATGACTTTTTATTAAAATTAGATGGTACTGAAAACAAATCAAAACTAGGCGCTAATGCTATCTTGGGTGTCTCTTTGGCTGCTGCAAAAGCTGGTGCTGCTGATAAAGGTGTTCCATTGTACGAACATTTATCAGACTTAGTTGGTAGTAAGAAACCATATGTTTTACCAGTTCCATTTCAAAACGTTTTAAATGGTGGTGCTCATGCTGGTGGTAAATTAGCATTCCAAGAATTTATGATTGCTCCATTAGGTTTTGAAACTTTCTCTGAAGCTTTAAGAGTTGGTACTGAAGTTTACCATACCTTAAAGACTCTAACTAAGAAGAGATATGGTCAATCTGCTGGTAATGTTGGTGATGAAGGTGGTGTTGCCCCTGATATTCATTCACCACAAGAAGCTTTAGATTTAATTGTTGATTCAATTAAAGCTGCTGGTTACGAAGGTAAAGTTTTCATTGCTATGGATGCTGCTTCATCAGAATTCTTTAAAGATGGTTTATACGATTTAGATTTCAAAAACCCAGATTCTGATAAATCAAAATGGTTAACAGGTGAACAATTAGCATCATTATACGTTGAATTAATTGAAAATTATGCAATTGTTTTACTTGAAGATCCATTTGCTGAAGATGATTGGGAAGCTTGGACACAGTTTAAAGCAAAGATTGGCGACAAGGTCGAAATTGTTGCTGATGATTTAACAGTAACAAATCCTATTAGAATAACAAAGGCTATTGACCAAAAATGTGCTAATTCTTTATTATTAAAAGTTAACCAAATTGGTACTTTAACTGAATCAATTACAGCTGCTCATATTTCATACAAGGCAGGTTGGGGTGTCATGGTTTCTCACAGATCAGGTGAAACTGAAGATACTTTCATTGCTGATTTAGTTGTTGGTTTAAGAGCAGGTCAAATTAAGACTGGTGCTCCAGCTAGATCTGAAAGATTAGCTAAATTAAATCAAATATTAAGAATTGAAGAAGAATTAGGTGACAAAGCTGTCTATGCTGGTAAGAACTTCAGAAATGTTCCTTCTTTATAAATCGTATATAATGTTTCTTTCACCTTTTTGATCAAAGGATGATTTAAGAGTAAATGTCTGTTATGTAAACTTTTATAATATATTATGAATTATTTCTTGTTAATTAATTTGATGGTTAAACCATTGATCGATAGTTTTATAATATACGAGTAAGTTACAAAAATTCAAAAGCTTAGATAATTATTACTATTTTCTTCAATCATAATAAAGAAAAACTAAAACCTACAACTAAAGTTAAATCTTAATATGCTGAAAAGGGTATTTATTAAAGTATATGAGTTCCAAATTCAATACAAGTATTCTTTCAACTTATATTAATAGATACTCAGGTGCTATAGAATTTTCAGCTGGGACTACATAGTTAACCATAGTAAATTTTTCAGAATAGCTGAAAATTCAACTTGCATGAGGATCGCCCGAAACCGTTTTAGGAAGTCTTTGCACAAAATTGCAAAATCGGAATCACTAACAAACGCTCAAATAGGAAAGTGTTAATTTTGTGCCAAACGCAAGAAGCTCTGAATTTTTCAGAGTGTTGTGCGTTTGAAAGTCTCTCTCGAGTCCATTTCTTCACACTTTTGGGTCTCAATAGTCCATTTCTTAACTATGGTAGTCCCACAATTCACATAAATTGGAACTACTTCTTGATATAACTCAACTAATATATATCTAAATTACTTAAAACTACACTATTAGATTAAGCTGAACCCAACCTTCAATATGATATCCTTTTTATAAATCCACTATACGTTTTAAAATTTCGTTGAAAAATGGTTAGAGCAGCACAGAAGTCTCCTATTTTACACAAAAAATTTTTCATTTTGCCCAAAAGTTCGCCCTTTTAGTGCATATGACCATTTGGCATAAAATGAAAACTCGATTTGCACCTGAGTATCTAATACAACAAAAGTGAAAAACTTCCTGATATGGTAATTTGCGAGAAGCTTTTAAAAAAAATTACCGAAATTAGAAAAAAAGCGAAAGGGCTGTTAACTTTAAAACCTTTAAACATTAATAACTTTAGCATTTCATTTTTGAAAGCACTAATTGTGGTATCAATATGAAGCTATGAATTAAGAGAATATGATCATTAAATTTTCATAAAATTTGCCAATTTTTATAGCATCACAATCTTGAAATATGTAAAAATCACCAAAACCGAACAAAATCTGCCACAAAACAACCTTTTTTCAACCATTATCGGAAATCATCACCGTAAAAGTATATCAAAATGGATGAAAAACAGGTCAATTTTGTACAAAACCTACAATAAGTTGATGATAAAGAGATATTTTAGAACAATAGATTACATCAAAGTGCTCGGTATAATGGTAGCTACATGCTAATGGTTTTCATTTTTTTAAATCATTATTATTTCAATTTTTCATTTTTTGTCGTTCTTATGTATTTATAGTAGTAGAGTAATATAAACTCTTGACTTTAATTGTAAGCTTAAATCTAAATATTCTGATATTAAATTCAATAGGATTCAGTAAAACAGTGAAAAGTTGGTTAAAAACATCATCAGTTGAATTTAATCCAAATAATCATAGCATTAATCCTTATAGAATTTATTAAATATCAATGCACAAAAACAGTCACCAAAATTAATGATTGGGTGCAATGCTTCCTTCAAAATCAACCAAAATATATTAAACGAAATTGGAGTAAATGGGTATTTGCTATCAAAGATAAGTGGTATATTTAAAGCTAGAATAGTGGCATAGGTTAATCAAAAACTTCTGGGATAGACTTTAATGGACATTTTAGTCCAATTATTCAATATGACAATATGACAACATAAAGTTCAGAAGAAGGAGAGAAGAATTCCTTTTCTGAAATTTTTAATTGGCAGAATATTTATTCCGGATAAAGTTGTCATCAACATCATAAATATAACAAGATAAATCTATTATAATAATTAGTATACAATCATTCATTCACCTTTGTGATAAAAGGATAATCGAAGATCAGTCAGTTATGAATACTTTTCTAATTCTAATATATAATTAGTTATTATCTCTTGTTAAAATTGGCGTATAATTGATAAATTCACGTGACCGGCCCTTCTTTTACTGAGGAGCAGGCAAGCCGTCGCTAGCTACATACTTCCTAGGAGCTCTCTCCAAACTCCTTCTAGCAATTAGAAGCTCTTCCCTAGGACCTAGGAACTTTGGAACTGTTAAGTTGACTATTGTGTTGACTCAATAGATGCCTTTTTGCTGAAAAATTTTCGTTTTAAATTACCGGTTGAGAGAAGATGAAGAGCAATACCCACAGCAAGATGTTAAAATACTGAAGATCATTAGAATTAATAGATACAAGTATAACGTAGTCTAATTACAAAAAATGATATCTTCATAATGACACCAAAAACTCCAGATTTATACAGCTCATTGTACCCTCAAACTTCAAAGGCTCAAACCGTTACAAAACCGTTTAGAAAAAAGAAAGACTGAAAAAAAAAAAGAAACGAAGCTTATTGTTAATAAAATTCATTTCAAAATCAATAAAGGATACTGTAAACCATTTATCAATTCATCTGACTCTGTGCTGCTTGAAGAGTATATAATCATGAGTCTCCTCTTCTTCTCATCTTGATCTTTTTAATTTCAGATCTTATACACAAGATATAGCAAAATGTCAGTAGTATTAGACTACACAAAGGCTAAAACAAAGGCCATTTTTAAGAAATGTACAACAAGACATGGTATTCTAGGTGATTATAACTATAGATACCTTTTCACACCACAACTACCTTTTATGAAGAAGAATAAAATTAGACAACCTTTCTTTGGTTTAAATTCAGAAATGCCAATTGTATTAGGTATGATTCTTGGTTTACAACATGCTTTAGCTATGATTGCTGGTATTATTACACCTCCTATTTTAGTTGCTTCATATGCAAACTTTGATACTGAATTAACTCAATATTTGGTTGCTGTGTCTTTAATCGTTAGTGGATTTTTATCAATGATTCAAATTACAAGATTTCATATTTATGGTACTCCATATTATATTGGTTCAGGTATGTTATCAGTTGTTGGTTCTTCATTTGGTATTATCGTTGTTGTTGCAAAAGTTTTACCAATCATGTATAATGCTGGTTATTGTCCAGTCGATGCAGATGGTAATCAATTAGCTTGTCCAGATGGTTATGGTGCTATCTTAGCTACTTCATGTGTCTGTTCTCTATGGGAAATTTTATTAAGTTTTATGCCACCAAGTTGGATTAAAAGAGTCTTCCCAGCTACTGTTACAGGTACTGTTGTTTTATTAATGGGTGTTTCATTATTACAATCAGGTTTTGAAGATTTTGCAGGTGGTTCAAGTTGTATGACAAGTGATTACTGTCCAAGTGAAGGTGCTCCACAAGCTGCACCATGGGGTTCAGCAAAATTTATTGGTTTAGGTTTCTTAGTTTATTCTTCAATTATTATGTTTGAAAGATGGGGTGCTCCAATCATGAAATCATGTGCTGTTATTCTTGGTTTAATCGTTGGTTGTATTGTTGCAGGTGCTTGTGGTTACTTTGATCAATCTTCAATTGATGTTGCTCCTGTTGGTACTTTCATTTGGGTTCATACTTTTAAATTAAGAGTTTATGGTCCTGCTGTTTTACCAATGTTAGTTGTTTATACAGTTTTAGTTGTTGAAACTTTGGGTGATTTAACTGCTACTTCAGATGCTTCAAGATTACCAGTTGAAGGTCCAGAATATGAATCAAGAATTCAAGGTGGTATTTTATCAGATGGTTTCAACGGTTTAATCGCTGGTTTATGTACTATTACACCAATGTCTACATTTGCTCAAAATAATGGTGTTATTGCTTTAACCAAAAATGCTAATAGAACTTCAGGTTATTGGTGTTGTTGTATTTTAATTATTTTTGGTATTCTATCTAAAATTTCAGCTGCTTTAGTTTCAATTCCAAAACCTGTTTTAGGTGGTATGACTTCTTTCCTATTCACTTCAGTTGCTGTTTCGGGTTTATCAATTCTTTCAAAATTAGAATTCACTAGAAGAGATAGATTTGTTTTAACTGCTTCATTGTTACCAGGTCTTGGTTGTATTTTAGTTCCAACTTGGTTCAGTTATTTCTTTACTTATTCTGGTGATAATGATGCATTAACTGGTTTCTTAGATGCTATTATTGTCATTATGGAATCACCATATGCTTTAGGTGGTATTATTGCTACTATTTTAAATCTTTTACTTCCACAAGTTATGGATGATGAAGATGAAGACGATTCAGATGATGAAGAATTAAAAGAAGTTGAATTAGATCATGAAGTTTATCAATATGGTGAAGATGATCTTGATTCAAAGGCTATTGAATCTAAAAAGACTATAGATTCTGATGTCATTGCTTCACCATCTACAAGTTATTGATTTTCATCAACTAACTATTTATTGTTTTTTGTATTTTTTATTCATTACCGTTTTACAGCATTATTTAATTTATAGATTATTTTTTTATATAGTCATTTGCATTTAATTATGAGATATACATTAGCATCAATTAATTTAACACTCTGTTCTTTCTTTTTAGTAGTAGAGCTAATCAATAATGATTTCTTCAATATCATCATCAGACTTAACTTTCTTGGTAGCACTAGGACTATTTAATCTTGAACTATCAGCAGATCTCTTATTATCCAATCTGGTCTTATTTGTACTAGCAGCTTCATCAATACTTTCAGCAGAATCTCTACTTGAGAAAAGAACAGGAGTTAAGAAAGTCTTTGCACGTTTTGGTAAAGCTTTTAATGGTGTATAAGGACTGACAGTTTGAGAACTTAATGGTGAATTGACAATAGGAGATGAAAGGCTTATAGCTCTTCTTGGAACGTCAATATTAGCATTTAAAGATCCTCTAATAACTGCTAAATCTTTTCTAACATTTGCCTTTTCTAATTTTGAAACTTTTTCAATTAGTATGTCAATGGCTGATTGTTGTGTCTTGATAGTACTTTCCAATTCAGAAATTTTTGAATCCTTTTCAGAATGTTCTTTATTAAATTTATCCTTTAGATTGTTGATATCTTCTATTGAGACAAACCCTTTAAGAGATCCTTGTTGAGCTTTTAAAGTTTCATCTAAGTCATTAATCTTTGAAAGAACTTTTTTAGAAATAACTGGTTCAATTTTGGAAGTTTTATTAATTTCAGTAACTTTTCCACTTATTAATTCATCTAATTCATCCTTTTTTGGAATTACTGATTGTAAAACTTCCAATTTATTGATCAATTCATCAATTCTACCATTTGTTTTTTCCATTAATAATAATCTAGAATTGGATTCTGTAGCTAATTCATCAACTTTGGCTGATATAGCGTCATTTCTGTTTCTATTTGCCACTGTGAAGCCATGGACTTTACTAACATTTCCATCTATAATTGCAATTTGATGTGATACTTGATTTAACTGTGATGTAAGAGCATATTGGCTTTGTTGAAGTGTTATATTCTTTCCAAGTTCAGCAATATTCTTTTCAGCATAACCTAATAACGTTTTATGAGACTCTTCTCTAAATTGTGCCTCTTTTTGGATAGATTGTTCAATTTTTTGAACTAATTGAGCAACTTTTGTATCTATTTCTGATTTAAGATATTTCATATTTTGAATAAAAACATTAGTATTTGATAATAAACCACCAATATGTACTTTGATAGCTTTAATATCTTCCATTACCAAACTCAAATTTTCTTCATTTCTAATGGTTTTTTCATCAGGGGTATTCATAAAATTCTCTAAAACTTCAAGTCTAGTTTTATAACCCATCAAGATATATTCTTTATTCTTAAAAGACTCTATATAATCAAGAACATCTTTTAGATCATTATATAGTTTTTTGCGTTCATCTGACTTTTCCTTAGGTTTATCCCTTACAGTCTGGTTAATAGTATTTTTATCAACTTTATTCTGTTGAGGTTGATTTTGAACGACTTTATTCTGTTGAGGTTTATTTTGAACGACTTTATTCTGTTGATGTTGATTTTGAACAATAGCAACAGGAGAATCTGGTAAATCAGATAACTCTGAATCTGATTCTTCAGCTACAGCATCCAATTCTATAACTTCAGAAGCCTCATTATCTTTTGCATTCTGTGTAGAACTTGCTAATATTGATTGATCAGATTCTAATAAATTGTTAATTGAAGGCTTTGTAGTTTGAGGTTGAGGTTGAGACAGTGGTTGTGATTGTGATTGTGGTTGAGATTGAGATTGAGATTGGGTAGCAGGTATTTGCATTTGAATAGATTGAGTAGATGGACTCTGTATTGGATCTGAAACAGTATCAGCTTGTGTGCTTTGTGTATTTCTAGAAATGCTTTGTAATGAATCAGTATTTTCTTTATTATTGATATTAGCATTATTACCATTTGGAACTGATGATTGAATCTCATCAACCATGTGTGAGTCAGTTGTGGACTGTATATCTTTATCTTCTTGAAGTTTTTGTTTCTCTAACGTATCAAGATTATTTAATAATTTTGTTGAAACAGCAGACTCTGCTAATTCATGGGTAGGTTGATCTATTGGAGATGATGAGACTGAAGAATTTATAATATCATCATCATTTTGTTCATTAGTCTTTGATAAATCAGTTGGAAGGACAGTTTGTTCAATATTATCAGGAGAAAATTGAGGAACTTTTGCAAATATAAGGTTGACTAATTGATTCTTTAATAGATTATAATCAGTTTTAACAACTGAATTCTTTTTAAGTAGGAAAGCATTAATTTCAACCATGACTAATTTCAACTTTGTTTGTAAATTGAATATAATAGAATCTTTAGATTGTTCTGGTGCAAATATTTTTCTTAATATATCTAATTGCTCAATTATATTTGAAAGACTTTGAGAAGTTGCTAATGCATCAAAATCACCAGTACGTTCAACATAAATAATATTACATAATAATGTATGTGCAAAGTATCTTTCAACAGTTTCTTTGGTAATAACAAACTTATCCTCTTTTTTGATAATAAACACGAAATTTTGAAAATCATCAAATACTAGAAACAAATCTTTGGTGAAATCTTTATCTGATATATCAGGGTATGAACTTCTATTTGAAATTATATCATTAATTTGGGCAAGACAACGTCTTGTTGAACTTGCCATTTTACCTAGAAACAATTCATCAATGTTGCTGAGGAAATTGTTCGAACGGTAGGAGTTCTTCTTCAATATGCTATCGAAGTTGAATATGGGTAACACAGATCTCATGTAGCTAATGATTCTTATATCTGGAGTGTTGAAATAATCTTCTTGTTGAATCCTTTTTGTTGTTTTGATTGTTTTCAAAAAAATCACGAAGAAAAAAAAATTAACCCCGAAACGGAATTACTGTTTTGGGACTGAAGCTATCTTTTTTATTTTTTTCTCGTTTCTTATTGGTTTCATTTCAACTTCTCTTCTCCTTTACTAAAGTTCTTTGGTACAGAGGTGTTGTGTCGATAGTATACGTGTGTGTTCTGTTCTAGAGACTGTCTGTCAACATGCCTGTGGCTATAGATCGAAACAAGAGTGTCAGGAACTCTTACCAAGGTTTTGATTTTGATCCTTTAGATAGTAATAAACCTAATAAGAGTAATAGAAATAGTTTAATTAATACAAGTATAAACTCAAGAAATTCACTATCAAAGTTATCCTCAAATGAACTAAACTCTTCAAAGAATGAACAGAAACCAAATAGTGCAAATGTAACGAGATCATCAACTATAAAGAAAACAAGTAATAATCAACAATCTATAAATAAACCAGGTGATGGAAGCAAACTTGTTAATGGCGCTGGTGTAAGAATAACAAACTCTTCAATAAACACAAGTGATAGTTCAAGTACTGCTATAAATGATCAAGAAATAGATGAAACTGATAGACTGAAGGAAGTTGCTCAATTAGCTACAGTTTTCTTGGAAGTTAGAAAGGGTATTGCATCAAGTAATCATATTCAACATCATATTGGAAATAATAATTCAACAAATGCTAATAATAATAGTTTAGTCGATGGTTCTAATAATTTGGCTTTAAGAAAGAAGATTTATTCCAAATCAACACTTCAAAGATGTGAAAAAGTTAAAGCAATGTTAAATTTATATTACTTCACTATGTTTCAATATCAAAAGAGTGCAAATCCACAATATTATCCATTAGATGGTGAATATAATCCTTTACAAATAATTAGAAATAGAAAGATTAGAAAGAAATATCCAAATCCTTTAAAACTTTCAATCAAACCATTACCTTTACCATCTCATATATTTAGTAATAATAGTAAAAGATTAATTTGGGAAATAACTTTAGAAGAAATGGTTCATAATTATAATTGGAAATCACATCATTATCATGAATTAGTTAGACCTAATGGAGAATTATGGATTCCATCTGAATCTAATGGAACTAGTCATCATCATCACCATCATCCTCATTTACATGATTTAAGACATCCTCGTCATAGACATGGTCAATCGCTAAGTAAGAGTCAAGAATCTTTGAAATTCTTACATGATAAGTTATTTGATGAAAGCAATTCATCAACTCCATCACCTTTAAGTGTTGATATGGAACCATTACCAAGTTTTGATAAACAAACTACAGAATCAAGATCAAAAAGAAAATTTATTAAATCCAAAATTAGATCTAAATCACCTGCTAAATTATTACCTTCATTATTAGCTAAAGGTAATAATAACAATAATGCAACACCAACAGATAGTAACTTACAATCACCAACTTCAAATGATTTGGAAGCCATAAACAATTTTATTGCTTCTTCTACAAGTGAAGCTGTTAATAATAAAACTGGTGTTAATATCAATTCTAGTATTAATGGTTCAAGTGCAAACATTAATAATAAAAAACCAGTTTCAATTATGTCACATAAAGGTATTTTAAGTGATATTTCAATTGAACCTATTAAAAATCATAAAAGAAATTCAACATCAGTTTATTCAAATTCAAGTGAATTAATAAAGGCAAGATCTAAAAAGATTCAAGAAAAGAAATTATCAAAATTACAAAAGGATTCAGTTAAATTAAATATTTATTATAAAGAATTAACAAGTTTAAATATGATGATTAAATTAAATGCTCATAATTTACAATTAAGAAAATCATTATATGAAAATGAAATAAGAAATTTTAATATGGTTAATAATAGAGATGGTGATATTATTTCATCAATTCAAAAGAATACAACAAATGAATTAAAATTATTGAATAAATTTGATAAAGTTTTAAATGAAAAAGATCAACAAGCATCAAAATATAAAAATCAATTATTAGAAAGTTCATTAAGTTTAGATAATTTATTATTAAAATCTAATAAATCAATTTTAGAAATTAATACAACACTTTCATTAAATTTAAGAAAGTTGAATGAAAAATTAGATAAACTTAAATCATCAATTATTAATAATGATTATAAATCAAAGATGAATTCAGTTATTTATTGTTTTCTTGAAAATTTAATTGTTTTAGTACTTTGGACAGTTTGGATTGGATTTCAAATTGGGAAATGTTTTAAATTTTTATTTATAAATTTAGTTTGGAAATTTATAAAATGGTTAATATTTTGAATTATTTAATATTTATCAAGTTATAAAGTAATAAAGAGAAATAAAAATCACATTATTATATGGTTAGGAGTATTAAAGTTTGATTTTTTTAAAGTTTTATAGAGAAAGATAGAGAAATTATTATGTTATTATATGATTCATTGCTGGTTATTTGGACATAAATAAGGAGAAATATATTTCACTAGGTAGGATATGAACTTTTAAAACAAAAAAATATGCAGGTTCATATCATTTATATATAGTCATACCCTTTAAATACAGAAATTTAAATACTATTCTTTAACCAATTATTTGTTTTTTTTCTAACATAAAAAAAAAAAAAAAATAAAAACAAAGATCTTTTTTAATAACGATAATATAAAGACAAATTAAAGATGTCATTACTTAAATACAACCATAATGATACGTATGTTGCCTTTGTCCCTATATTCTAACAATTTAAGATCCACATTACTAACTTTTCTGGACTCAATAGGATATATATTCGTAATATAAATGAAAAAGTATCTATAAACACATTAAAGAATAAACTACAGGAACTATTTGAAAAATATGGACCAATATCAAGTATAACAGCACATAAGAACCTTAGAATGAGGGGACAAGCATTTATAGCATTAGGTGATTCTAGTAAGGCAGCAAAAGCTATAAAAGAAATGAATGGATATAAATTATTTGATAAGAAATTAGATATACAATTAGCAGAGAGTAGTTCAAATTCATCAGTATTGAAGAATTCAGAAAATGAAGAAACTTATGAATCATATTTAAATAATAGAAAGAGACATAAAGAAGAGTTGGAAGATAAAAAGAATAAATCAGCAAAGAGACCTAAAGTCAATCTTGAAAAGGAACCACCAAATAAAACATTATTAATTCAAGAATTACCAAATGATATAACGCAAGATAAATTGAATGATATTTTCAGTAAATTTAAAGGATTTGTTGAAATTAGATTAGTTAAAGTTAAAAATGTTGCATTTGTTGATTATGAAACTGATAGATTAGCTATACCTGTTAAAGAAAAGTTTCAAAAGGAACCATTAATAATTGATGATCAAAAAATTATTGTTAACTACGCAAAGAAATAGTGAATAACAAAACAAACAATAAATATTTTTATTTCTTATTAACAGTAAAAACTTAAATAGATTAATTATTTCTTTATATTGAATATATCCTAATATTGCTCTGATCTAGGGAAAAAATATGTACATAGATAAAAATAAAACTAAAAAGAACTTGAATGGAAAGAAAGGTTGTTATAAAGCAAAATTAAAAATTATAAAAAAATTGTATCATTATATCACAGAAAAAGCACCATAAATCTCATAGACTTGAAATCATTTACCAAAGATAACAGTCTTCATACCAGTAATAATATTTTCTTTACTATTACCATTAATATCATTTAATAATCTTTCATAATAATCTGGATAACCAGCTGGTTTTGTTAATTTTTCTCCAACATCATAATAAGTCATATATTGATTTGAAAAAATACGAGTTAATGCTTTAGCTTCTTCTTCAATAGATCTATCAGTGAATATTTCATCTTTTAATGGAACTTCCTTTTCTCTATATGGATTAACTTTAGCAACAATATCACTAATAGTTTGTTTATTTGGTCTTTCTGGATTTTTTAAACCTGCTAAAGGTCTGAATCTATTCAACTGTGCTTCTTTGAAGGAATTAGTTGTCAATTTTTCAGTTGGATACTTTTCCAATATGTCAACAATGGCCTTGGCTATTCTCTTAGTATGATTAGACATCTTTTATTATATGTTATTTAATAGTTGTTTTAATTTAAAATAGTTTTTCCTTCTATTAAAAATTCAAAGAATCTCATTTGTTAAATTTTTTTTTCTTTTCTTTTGCGGCTGGTGAAAATATTTTTGTGTTGCGGCTGGTGTTCAATATTTTACAATTAATTTTAATGAAATAAATTTATGATTCACATTAAAATATTTATACAAAAGATGATTTATAGGATTTACACACATAAGCACCCATCAGCTTATTCTTCGTCAGCAGCACTTTCAAATGGTGTTAAATCTTTAGTACCTTCAGCCCAGGAAACACCATTGTAAGTAATTTCTCTAATAGCAGTAATAATATCTTTAACAGCACCTCTAACTTGTTTGGTAGAATCTCTTTCTCTTAAAGTGACTGAACCATCTTTAACTGATTCGAAATCAATGGTAATACCGAATGGAGTACCTAATTCATCATTACGAGCATATCTCTTACCAATTGAAACACCAGAATCATCAACCTTAAATGGAATTTGTTCTTTTCTTAAAATCTTGGAAATTTCTTTAGTAATTGGTTGTAATTCTTCATTGTTAGATAATGGAACTAATAAAACCTTAGTTGGAGCAACTAATGGTGGGAATGATAAAACACCTCTTTCAGTAGCTTCTGGTCTACTCCAGAATCTATGTTCAAAGATGGAATAAATAATACGACCAATACCGAATGATGGTTCAATAACATTTGGAGTATATTCACGAACGTGTTCAATCTTGGTTCTTTGTTCAATTTGGATAAAAGTAGTATCTAATTCTAATTCTTCTTCAATGTTATCAATTTTGAAAGTAATTTTACCAGTTGATTCTAAAGATTCTTTAAATTTAATTAATTCTTCTTGTGATCTTGATAATAACCATTCTTCTACAATTGGTGCATTCTTTCTGAATTTTGGACCAAATTTCTTCTTTTCTAAATCTAATTCATATTGAGTAATTTGAACTGGTTCATCTAATCTTTGTCTAACAACTAATTTTTCTTTAGTCTTATTGGCATGAACAGTTAAATCATAAGCAGATCTATCAGCACAACCAACACATTCAACCCAACCATATGATGAGTGTAATTCAGCATCCCAACAATCAGCAGCATAATGAGCCATTTCATTACTCATATGTTGTCTGAAACGTAAACGGTTTTCATCAACACCAATCTTGATTAAGAATTGATAAATTCTAGCAATGAAATAACCTAAAGTTTCATTATCAACTAATTTAGTTGAAACAGCTTCACCGATAGTTAATTCAACAGGTTCACTTGAACCAGCTTCTTGGACACCCTTTGGTAAAAATCTTAATTTAACATCTTTAACTTCTTCGAATTTTGGATGTGATTTATTTTCTGGATCAACGAAATGTTCAATTTCAGCCATTAAGAATTCACGAACTCTTAATAAACCAGCTCTTGGAGAAATTTCATTTCTGAATGATTTACCAATAGCAGCTGAAGCAAATGGCATTTTTTTGTTGTTGAAATCATATAATTTGTTGAAGTTTAAGAATTGACCTTGAGCAGTTTCTGGTCTTAAATAACCTTTTAAGTTACCTGATGGACCAATAGCGGTTTCAAACATTAAGTTAAATTCTTTTGGTGGATCCAAAGTATCACCAGTGACTGGATTACCAATATTATATTTAACCATTAATTCACCTAATTCAGGACCTGAGTAACCATCAATTTTGGCTAAAACATATTCATATTCTTTAACAACTTCATCATCTAATTTAATAGCTTTGATTTCTTTAACCTTCTTCTTTCTCTTCTTTTTGTCAGCATCTTCTTCAACTGGTTCAGTAGCCAAACCTCTGGCTTCTTTGTCACCTTTTAATCTACTTTCTAAAACTTCTTCAACTAAATGATCAGCTCTGAAAATTTCACCAGTCTTTAAATCACGACACATCCAATCAGAGAATTTATCAACATGACCAGAAGTCTTTAAAACTTCATATGGTGTTAACATAGTAGTATCAACTTCTAACATATCTTCTTCTAAGATGAAATGTTTTCTCCATAAATCAACAATGTTGGCTTGGAAAGCACAACCTGGCGGACCATAATCATAAAGACCAGAAACACCACCATAGATTTCGAAAGCTGGAGCAAAGAAGAAACGACGTTTTAAGACGTTTTCTAAGTTTTCACGATTGAATTCAGGTTTTTCAGCTGGAACAGTAGTCATTATCTTTGTTCTTTTTCTTTTTGGTATAGAATTAACTGTATTTGGATTTGTAGAATAGAAAGCTTTAAAACTTCTTAACGATAATCCTCTCAGTTGATTGACGATAGGGGAGTAACAAGACAACGTGGTTGAAAAGTTCGATTCACCTAATAAAGAATAACTTTAAGATGGTTTTCTTAATTAAAGTGTCAACATTTTTGAAAAATTCTGTCCATCGACGAAATAATTTTTGAAAGAAACAACTGGAAAAATCAAAAACGGGCAACCTCTCTTTCTGAATTTGATCTTACTAGTTATAAGTTAAAGTAGAATAGATAGCTATGGGTAGTGTGTTCTTACCTCATTTACATACAGGTTGGTACGTATTTATTGAATGTTTTTGTGGAAATTTTTGGGGGAATTCTTAGTACTAACAATTTTAATGTTTATGTCAATAGGCATGTTGATCAATCCATCATTTCAGGTAAGTTCATTGATAAAGTAGTTCTTCCAGAGTTAATGTTCATTCAGTATGCTAACTAAAGTTCAATATATATAGAGGATGATAGACTAGTTGTTATCAGATTTGGTCGTGATTGGGTAAGTTGTTTTTGTTTTTGTTTCCTATGATGTTAATTGATTTACTAACAAAAAATTAATCATTTAAAAAGGATAAAGATTGTATGAAAATGGATGAATTGTTATTTGGTATTGCTGAAAAAGTTGCCAATTATGCTGCTATATACCTTTGTGATATTGATGAAGTTAAAGATTTTAATGAAGTGAGTATTAATTAATTCCTATGAATTTAATTTTGATTTCAATACTAACAATCTTTAATTTAGATGTATGAACTATATGATCCAATGACAATAATGTTTTTCTATAGAAATAAACATATGATGTGTGATTTTGGTACAGGTGATAACAATAAGATGAATTTTGTGATAGATAATAAACAGGATATGATTGATATATTGGAAACAATCTATAGAGGTGCAAGAAAAGGTAAAGGTTTAGTGATATCACCTGTACAATATACAAGGAGGGGTGTAGATTAGTTTATTCTATTATAATTAGGGTTACATTGTTTTTAATAATTATATACAAAGTTTTTTTTGTTTAAAACTATAGCCAGTAGTTGAATCATAATGTAAATATATTTCTTTAATCTATTCAAATTTATATACATAACTAAGAAAATATCACATCTCTCTTTTTTTCTTCTTTGGAAAATAACATTAAATTACAAATTGTGGTCATTAGTTTTTTATTTATTTCTTCTTACCTTTGCTCTTTTTGTTCTTCTTTTCTCTTTGGTAAACATGTAATTTACCAGTTGTGATATTTTCAGAACCTTCATTCAATAAGTCCATTAAAGTATCATTTTGATCTACCTTACCATCATCATCTATAACTTCACCATTATCATCCTTCTTCTTTGTAACGACATCTAAGACATCAAAATCAGCATATCTGCTTTGGAACTTCTTGATATTAATACCTTGTCTTGCGTCAACAACTTCTAAATCAATTCTACTTGGATTCCAAGCACCTGTATTTCTTTGATCGAATAATAATCTATGTTCAGTTTTTGGGAATTGTGATCTTCTAACAACAACACTACCGTCAGTTAATTCTGTTAAACAGTCAAATGTATGATATATAGCTGGTCTAGCAGTACCTAGTTTAATTTTTCTTACATATCTTGGAGATAGTTTATAAGCAGAATCTTGACCATGGTAAGTTTTGGCTAATTTCTTGAAATCTGTTTTGTATCTAAGACCTATCGTCTTCTTGCTGATACTGTTGATGGCTGATGTTAGAGCGTTCATCTTTATATATGTTTTGTTTGTTGTGAAGTTGAACTTGAAGCAAAATAGTTCTTCTTCTTTTCGATGTTGAACAATTTTTATTTTCATTATTTTTTTTCAAAGCACCAGCCACAAAAAAGTTGTCACCAGCCGCTTTTCAGTTTTTTATTTTATTTTACACGTTTAATTTTATTTCTTTACTTTCTTTATTTATTTAACAATTATTATAAACAAAGACACAATGGCTGATATAGACTTAGTAGAAATTAAAGACTTCCTTATCCAATTGGCTAAGGACTCAGGTGAAATTATCAAATCAAAATCTGGTAAAGAAACTTTTGATGATAAAAAGAATTCAGTAGATTTAGTTACAAAGATTGATAAATTAGTTGAATCATTAGTATCTGAAAAGATTAATAGCAAATATCCACATTTCAAGTTCATTGGTGAAGAAACATATGTTGAAGGTGTTACAAAATTAACTGAAGAACCAACTTTCATTGTTGATCCAATTGATGGTACAACTGATTTCATTCATAACTTCCCATATTCTTGTATTTCTTTAGGTTTTACAATTAATAAGAAATCAGTTGTTGGTGTTATCTATAATCCTCATTTAGATTTATTATTCCATGCCATTAAAGATCAAGGTGCTTACTTAAATGATACTAAATTACCAAAATTATCTGAAAAACCTTTGACTTTACAAAGTTCTTTGGTTGCATTAGAAGGTGGTACTGATAGAGATGGTCCAAATTTTGATATTAAAATGAAGGCTTTCAGATCATTATTAAGTAAAGATCATGGTTATATTCATGGTTTCAGATCTTTTGGTTCAGCTGCTATGAACATTTGTCATGTTGCTACAGGTCAATTAGATTCTTATTGGGAAGGTGGTTGCCAAAGTTGGGATGTTTGTGCTGGTTGGATTATTTTAGAAGAAACTGGGGGTAAAATTGTCAGTGGTAATGTTGGTCAATGGGATATTCCAATTGATAATAGAGTATATTTAGTTGTTAGAGGTGCTCCAGAAGCTGATCAAACCAAATATATTAAAGATTTCTGGAGTAACATTGATGGTGACTTGAAATATTAAAATATATTAATAACTACAACAAAGAATATTCAAAAAAAAATATTTACATATTAAATTATTGGATATTTATAATGCTTATGACTTTAATTCTATTAATTATTATTAATTTTTGTAATCTTTTCTAAATGCAACAGCTTCAGGTAATCTAAGAGAAACACAAAACATTGGTTTTGTTGGTGCAACTTTTCTAACTAAATGGAATGAAATATCTTCAAATTTTAATTCTTGATAATCCATAATCTTTTTCATCTTTTCAAATAATCTTTGATGTAATTCTTCCATTGTTGGTTCAGGTTCAAAGGGACTAAATTTTTCAAAACAATATGTATGAACCATTGGTAATTCAAAATTTGGTAATGATTTTAATTCTTCTTCATAATCTTTATAAATACCATTATATTCATTTAAAAATGTTAAAGCACTATCTGGTAAATTCATAACAAAATGACTATAAAATTTTGGAATTTCAATTTTAAATGATTCAGTCTTTGGCATTTTTGGTTTTTTATTTCTATGTACTGTTGAATATTCTATTACTCCATTTTTTGTTTTAGTAAATTCATTTAAATATTTCATACAATCTCTTATCAATACACGACCATCAATATTCATTGGTTCAACAAAATCTTGTACTTTATTCTTAGTAATGTTTTCTTTCATATATTTAAAACTTTCAGGATTTAAATCATTTGATAAAACAATGATTTTATTTTTACCAGCTGGAACACTAAAAGGACCAACACCTGCCATAACATCACAAACAAGTTCACCCTTTTTAAATTGTTTAACTAATCTTTCATGTTCAGTATGTAATCTTGAATTCCAATAAACTTTTGAAAAATCAAAATGAAATGTACAACCTTGTTCTTTTTGTTCAACTTCAAAATTATCTTCACCTGCTAAAACTTCCATTGCAAAAGTTCTATAAACTTCTGAAATTGAATCTAATTTATTAACAACAGTTTTAACAGAAGGATTTTTATCTAATATCACTTGACCAATGATATTTTTATATGGTAAAAATTGATCTCTTAAATTTAAATGTGCAATATGACCAGTAACTGTAAAAGCTGATGGAATTTCATCTTCATTTGGTAAAATTGATTCTAATATATCATCAACTGAGAAATAATCATAATTTACAACTAATTCATAAGGTTTTAAGATAATATCATGAGTTCTTAAAAATTCAAGAGATCTTTGAGATAATATAGAATCAATATCTTTAATATCTTTTAATCTTTCAGTTAATAATATACCTTTTTCTTCACTTGGTAATAATTTAACAACTTTATTATATTTTTTGAAAGAGACAATATCTTCTTTATCTAATGACTTAAGAGATTGGCCTAGATCTTTAGGATCTTTGAACTGAAGAGATACAAGATTGAATTTTCTAGTAAAGAAGTCTCTATCAAGAGTCTTCATATCTTTATTAACTGGAGCCTTTATTGAAGTTGTCATTATGTATCTGTTGAATATTGGTCTTTGGATGAGAAATTTAGTAATAAATCTTCTGAACATTCACAAATATACTGAAATCTAAGTACAATAGATTATCAAATACAAATCAGATATCCAAAATATAAATTAATCATCTTCAATAAAACTGAAATAAAAAATTTTGTGATATTTTTGGTGTTCGGATTTTTTTGAGTTTTTTTTCTACGCGAAATTTTTTGATATTTTTGAAAGAAATAAATAAATACAAATTAACGTGTTTTTATTGTTTTTATTTAAATCTATTTGGATTAAATTCATATATAGTTGGTTAAAGATGGACGAAGACTATAACGAAGACAGAGAACAAGAAGATAAGAAGAACATTTTGGCCAGTAATGCTGATAAGGCTACCATCAATGCTGTCAGATTATTCTTAGCTTCAAGTGGTAACAAAACACCATTAACAAGAGAAGCTATCAGAAAGACATGTTGGGATATGAAATCAAGATTAGATTTTAATACAATCATAGGGAATGCAAGTTCAATTCTAGAAGAAGTATATGGGTTAAGAATTCATAGACTGATTGATCCACAAATTTTAAATCCAAATGTAACAGATACAACATCAACTAATAAACCAAAGACAAAGGCAGCAAATAGTGATGCTTCAAAAAATTCAAGTTCAAATGCAAAATATATATTGGTTAGTGCAATTGAAGATACTCATATTAAATTCCATATGGAAGTAAGATGGCAAAATCAAGCTAATAAAATATTCCATAGTGTATTTGGTGAACAAAGAAAAGATTATGAAAATAATAATCAACTTTTCCCAAGAGCTGGTATGGATGTTGATAAATTATATGATGGTCTTGTATTAACAATTATATCAATCATTATAATATCAAATAATCATATGAATGAAGATGAATTAATAAATATATTGGTTGAAAATTTTAGTTTGAGTAGGGATAACAATATACCATTATTAGATATGAAATTAGTTGATTTCTTAAAATTATTAGATAAAGCAGGTTATTTAATTAGAGGTGTTATAAAATCACAAACTTCTTCTACTTCTTCTGAAGAATTAGTAGATTATCAAATTGGTAGAAGAGCAAGAGCTGAAATATCGAGAGAAGATTTTATTAATTTAGTTAAGATTCTTTATGGTGTTGATGAAGATGATGACTTTGTTAAAAGTGTATCTGAAACTATTGAAGCCACTTTTGGTCCAGAAGTCTTGCCTGTTCAAACTGATATGTTTGATTGATCAATAGCTAGTTCTTCTTGGCTAAATTATATACTATTTTAATAAAGATCCTTTATTTGTGTTTTTTATCAAGTTCCATATTTTATGTAAAGCCGTTTCTATACTAGAACAAAGAAATTTAAACATCAAAACTATTATACTTTAAATAAAATGGATTAACTGTTATAGTATGGTGACTACTATATGATGGGATTTCGTTGTAGATTCATTGGTTTAATTGACTCGAATGGATTTTAATTTATTGTCTTAGTATTTTAATTTGCTCAAAACTATTAACAGTATGAAATGCTTTTGTCAATATAAACCAAGTCAAATTAGAAGTATATAAATGTTAGAAAACCCACTTATTAATTCAATTTTCTGAAAGAAACTATAAAGCAACTTATTTCAATGCTAGGTTTAAATTTCATTCTTCTACTTGCTTCAACAATAACATTTGTGATTGCAGATACAAGTGAAAAATTTACATTTCAATTAAATAGAACTGAAGATGCATTGAGTTCATCAATTATATACATTTCAGAGGGTTATTTGTTAGTTGGACCAAATTCTAATGGTGCAGATGATGTGGAAGGTAGAATTCAAGGTGGTACTGGTTCAATAAAACTCAGTAATAATTCATTTATTGGTATTGTTAGAAATAGTTTAACTGTTACATCAGACTATACTGATTATGCACTTCCTTTTGCAATTACAGATGATGGTTTCTTGACACTTTATGGTTCAACTGAATTCACAGCTACTCAGAATAATACAGATGATGATGTGTATTTTTTGGGTTCAACTTTGGAAACTTCAAGTCCACAAACTTATACAATTACAATTCTATGTGTTGATTCTAATGGTAATACTGTTAGTGCTTTTTCAAAATCAACAGGTTCAAGTAGTAGTACAAGTTCAAGTACAAATTTAGCAGATATAATTAGTCCAAGCACATTTCTTCTTTCATTGTCAACTATTGTTGGTCTATTTCTGGTTTAATCAATATTCTCATGTACATCTAAAAATTTAATTTCTAATGTAACTATTGATTCTCTTTAATATAAATTATAATCAATTGATAAATATAACAAGATATGAATTAAATAGATCATTTAATATATTATTTAATTAATTGAATCAATCGTAATAATAACTACGCTTCAACTTTTAATTAAACGCCAACTAAACGCCAAATATAAAACAGAACAAGAACAAAACAAAATATATTTATCATTCATGAATTCAGATTTATCATTTAAATCACTATGAGATAACTCTGGTGTCGGGATTCTCTTCAAGCTGTTGTTCAATGGAGTCACCTTCAATAAATCTTTGCTATCATTAGTAATGTTCGGATGTTTTAAAAGTCACGTGAAGATTTTTTTTCTTTAAGAAATTAACTATGGGAAAACTACATCTTTTAATGAAGTACATATCATTCCCAACGTTGCCCTTGTTTGGTATTTGGTTTAGGTATTCATATTAGATTGTTATCAGATATCATTTATCCAAATGGTAGAACTTTGTTTGAATATCATCGATTCTTGATATGACATCGTTTATCATTTAGAAACAAATTGTCACTAATCTTTGCAATTGAACTTGTTGTAATGAATCAAAAAATCATGGAATATGTATTAAGCTATCAAATCAATAAATTCAAAAATCTAATTCTCAAAATTTGAAATTCCTACAAATTCTTCTATCTCTCATAAAAGTTTTTAAAAGTATTGGCTTTAAAGTTGGCATTTGATTCATGATTAATATTGATAAACTGATTAAATGGAAATAAGTTGACACTTTCCGTATTTAAAATCTAAACAATTTCAAAAATTTCAATAAACTTTATTCTTTTTATATATCAAAAATCAAGAAGTTTAGATCAATTGATTTGATATCTCATTAGTGTTGATTGTTCGATTAAATTTAAAATCATGACTGTTACAAAGAAACAAACTTTATTAATCGGTACTGGTGGTATCGGTTCTGTTGTTGCTTATGGTATTTATTATACAGGTAAGACTGAATTAGGTGTTGTTGTCAGAAGTGACTATGAAAGAGTCAGTAAAGAAGGTTATAAAATTGAATCTGTTGATTATGGTAACAAACAAGGTTGGAAACCTGATCATATTTATCCAACAGTTGAAGCAGCTGCTGAAGATAAAATTGAATATGATTTTGTTGTCGTTGCAACTAAAAATTTACCAGATATCGTTAAAGTTGAAGAGTTAATTGAACCAGTTGTTACTATTGGTAAAACTTCTGTTGTATTGGTTCAAAATGGTTTTGATATTGGTAGACCTTTAATTGCAAAATATCCTGAAAATGTTATTATTTCTGGTGTTTCACATTGTGGTTCTCATAATTTAAATGGTGTTATTGAACATATTCAACATGATAGAGCTCGTATTAGTTATTTTAATAATCCAAAATTATCAAAAGAATTACAAGAAGAAAAGACTAAAGAATTCATTTCAACTTATTCAAATGAAGTTAATGATGTTGAATATTTTGCTGATGAAAGATGGTATAGATATAGAAAATTGGTTTATAATGCTACTTTAAATACTGTTTGTGCGTTAACTGGTGTTGATGTTGGTAGATTACAATTATGGGGTGGTTTAGATGAAGTTAGTATTCCAATGATGCGTGAAATTGTTGCCATTGCCAAAGCTGATGGTGTTGAATTACCAGAAGATGTTATCAATTTAGTAGCCCATGGTGACGATGGTGAATATTTTGTTCCATCAATGTTAGATGATGTTAGAAAGGGAAACCCAATTGAATTACAAATCATCTTAGGCAATGTAATCACTGTTGCTGGAGAAGTTGGTGTTGAGTGTCCAACTTTAACTTTAGTCTTTAAATTATTGAAATTAGTTCAAATGAGATTGAAAGAAGGTAGAGGTATGGTTACTCTTCCAGCAAAGAGACCAGTAGATCCAAAAGTTTATGACTAATTTCGTTAAATAATTAGATTACACAAATCTTTTCACTTCTTCTAATAAAATCAATATATGTAGAGAAATTCTCTATAAAAGAATCGATTATCTAGTCACTACAGTTTAATAGTCGATTAAAAATATATGTAAATTAGATACAATGAAATGCAAAATGGTATATAGTAAAACAATAATTTAAGTGCTATCTTCTTCCTCGAGTAAAACATCACCAATATAAGCTTCTTCTGGTAATAAATCTAAAAAGGCTCTACCATGTTGTTTCATAAAAGTTTTAGTAGCTTCTTTACCAGCTAATTGTAGCAAAACTTCAGGTCCACCTGGATGCCATGTAATAAATTCTGATAAATCATAAACTTTACCATCAATTTCAACCCAAATATCATCCTCTTTATTATGTTTTGAAATCTCAGATCTTGAAAATTTTTGCATTATTTCCAACTCTTCATTCAGTATATATGAAGTGTTTTGTGATTGATATAATAATGATAATCCAACAAAAGTAGTCAATAACTCATATTTAGTCTTTTGATGATTGAATTGAAAACTTGATAAAGAATTATTGGTAAAAGTTCTTTTTAAACCATTATTACTGATCTTCAAATTTCTATAAAGACGAATGGTTCTTGGTTTTATCATTTTGTTAAAATATTGCAACGTACTGGTTAATTAACAGTAAGAAACTCATTTGAATTGATATTTTCCTTATTTATCAACTCTTTTAAAGATTTAAAGTAGTATTTAAATGATAAATTTCGCAAAAAGTGTATACGGAAACTAGAAGATAATTTCCTCCTTACAAAATAACAATAGAATCCCAAATAACCAAAGTTTTAATAGATGAGCTACATAATAAGATACTTTAAACACATTTCAATCATATATTTAAACTCAGATATCCAATAAATTATTATCATAGAAAGCCCAATCAAGTACATTTTGAATCCCATCTGGTAACTCTGAAAGATCTAATCCCATATTTGATGATCTTAACCCTGAAGAGTTCATAGAGTAATCATTATTTGTAAAGAAATCAATCATATTATCTGGTGTTGACATTGTCAAGTTAATATTATTTGTATTGTTGTTGCTGTGATTAACTATCAAGTTTTGATTTATTGAATTTTCTTCATTTCTTCTCATATTTTCATCATTATCATCACTATTTAAATCATGTCCATTGCTTCTAATTGTAGGTTGATTATCTTTATAATTGAATTCAATCATATTATTATTTGAACTCATGGCCTCTGTTCTCAAATACATATTTTCTGATGGAATAGTAGCATTTTCTTTATTTTCATCATTCAATTTAACTGTTGGTTCACTACTATCATCAGTAATAGATTCATCTAAAGACATTTGATCATTCATTCTGAGATTTCTTGCTTGTAATAATGGGTCAATATCAACATTATGGCACATCAATTCACTAATTTTAGTGGTATTTATCCTATTAATTGTTTCATAAGGAGAAAAATGATTAGATTGATTATTTGTATTATTTGATGATCCTTCACCTGGTGTACTCTCTTCTAATAATCCAGTATCAGTTCCTATTAAAGCCCTATTAACAAAACTATCTTTGTTTCTTAAAAAATAGAAACTACCTAAAATGATTTCAACATATTTACTAATCTTTGAAATTGAACCTTGACTTCTATTTGAATGCTTTCTATTAAAATCTCTTAATAATGACATTGCTCTTTGAAGATCATATTTTCTTATTTTGTCACCTTTAATAGATGAAATTTCTTGTAAACCTTTACCTGTAATCCAAAGATATGCTGTTGATAAACACATTGTTGCATGATAAGCATAAATCAGATTGGGGCTCCAAAACCCATTAAATACTAAAACATCTTCATATTCATATAACAATTTAGTTGTTTCAATTGCAGATTTTAAACAATCAATAACCATATTTAAATCTTCTTGAATCATCACTTCTGATTTATCATTTGATGATTGTTCAGAGCTTTCTTGTATTAAAAATGGTAATAACAAACAAATCTTAACATAATTATATTCTAACCTTAATCTATATTTAAATTCAGAAAATTTGGAAATTTGAGCACATTGTGCTTGCTCAACTCCATCATCAGCAGTATCTTCTTCTTTGACTTCTAATTCTAAATATTTCTTTAATTCATTTTCATAAAATTGTTTTAGTTCAAGCTCTACAGCAAGTGTCTTCATTCTATTATTCTTTTTCATTTGTGTTGTTTCATCAGGACCAGATTTCATTATATTCCCCTTTCTAAATTCAGAAAATTTATAAACAATCCTAACTAATTTATGCAATGAACAAAAGAAAAGATATCTAAAATCATTATCTTTTGCAATTGGGTAATCTAAAGTAATTTCTTGTAAACTAATGCATGAACTTCTACCTAAAAAGTTACTTAGTTTAACCTCTTGTTGAAATAATACCCACCAAGTTGATTTCATTTGTTCTCTTGTATCCATATTAGTACAACATTCTAAAATTGATTGTCTATTTAAACCAATTGCAACAGCTTGACGAACAGCATTTTCTAAAAGCAAATAACCACATTCTCTCTTTCTATTTTTATCAAAAAATATTGATAATAAAATCAAAATTATTATACCTTCTAATTTTGGTGATACAGTGATTTCACATAATGCTAATTTAACAGTTTTTAACAATTTTTCAATAATCAATCTAGTTTCTTCAGTTGTATTATAACCTCTTGCTGAATAATAAGAAAATCCTAGAATAATAATCATATAAACAAGACAAACTTGAACAGTTGATAAACCTGAAGTATGACCTTTTGGAAATCCATTTGTATCCCAAAATTTATTATAAATATCATTCATAAAAGAAGATTTTACAATGCATGGATAATATGGATGAATCTTTTTAAAGAACCAATCAATATAAATATCTGAATAAGACTTTTTTAAAGTTGGAATATATGGGAAATAATTTGTATCAACATATTTAAAAAATGAAGAATTTAATGGTTCATCATTTGAACTAATTATAATACCATTTGCATAGACTTTTTGAAAATCTCTATTAAAGTTACTTGAAACTTCTTTGGAATTTTCCATCATCATATGACTTGTATTTGTTAAAAATGAAGTTGCACTATTTGGACCAATAAAATGTGAAATTCCTGCTTCATCCAAAATAAATCTATCATTCTCAACCAAAGGATTTTCATTACTATCTGATGAACTTGGACTATAAGCATGTTTATTTGAACCCCTCCTGCTATTTTTGTTGATGATTTTATCGTTATTTTGTTCATTATTAAAGATAGCATTTGGATTCACTCCATTATTAAATTGAATAAGCTCTTTAGAATCAATGGTCTTTGATAATAATGAGTTGAGATGATCATCTTTAACAATATCGTTGAATGAAGGTTCCCCATCTTTAGACAATTTAGAAGCTATTGAATAACCAACTTTAATAGAACCGTTATCGAATCCCAATCTTGATGGCATCTTAATATCTTTTCCTAATCCAAACTGTATTAAAACATCAATATTATTAACATCCAAATCTGGAAATAACCCTTCTAGTAGAGATGACATACACTTATAGTGTAATCCAATATTTTCAAGGGGAGCATTTGGTCTTTTCTTTCTTTTTAGAGATGTGACACACTCATGACCATCTTTTTCACATCTTAAACAAGGAGCAGTAGTATCATCCTGCCTTTCTGGTGGTCTTTTGCAACCAATTTTTCTTATCTTGCACCTATCACAACTAAACAGAGCTTTCTTTCTCAATTTACCAGGTACCACTCTTCTACTCATCTTTTAAATGGTTTAATCCCGTTTAAATTGAACTTTTGATGGAGAATAAAAAGAATTAGAATGAAAAATAAACAACTTTTTTCTATTAGTTATCATGTTATCATAATAATTTTATCATCGCAAATCGAAAAAAAAATATTAGGGCTTCATTAGGGCTTATTGTTCTTATTTACTTTGCTAAAGAGATGTTGAGATAACTACAATGTCAAAAGATAAATCACAAACTACAGGTATTTACTAATATTCAGCACTGAGTACTTCCTCCAAATATACACTACTGATCTCACTTGGCCTTTTATATTTGATACTTGACGCTGCTTCTTCATCACTCAAATCAGCGATGGAAATTTCACACAATTTTCCACTATCACACTATCATTTAATTTTTATAAATCTTCTGTTGGTATAAGATTGATGATTGATGGATCGATGGCTATTAACTATTAAATATTAAAGACATTTCTAAGTATTCTAACAATTTACACCTATATCTGTTCAATTGCTTATTACATTACATAGTGATTATGATACTGGGACACTGGGACCTGAATTATTGAATTATTGAACTAAAAGCAATGGTAATTTAAAAAATTTTAGTAAATGAATAAATAGCAGTAGCGGTTTGCTTGAACAAACTTCATTGTAGTAACTACAAAAGCTCTGAATGCCACTTGTAATCTCTTCAATTTGTTGTTTTGTTACGTTTAAAGCAGTGAAATTAAAAGAAAATCTATACACATTAATAGTACTTCACATGGATAAATGAACGCAATGATCCATGATCTATGATTTCTAATCTCTAATACCATTCATAAGAAATACCATTAGAATGTTAAAATGAAAGTCTAATGAGAAAGGTTCTAGTGTTCTAGTGTTTTTATCTATAACCTTTTGATATATTTAATCTGGATATTAAGAATAAAAGGAACTTTGCATTGTCTTTCCGAAAGTATAAAACACATCCATTGAAATAAATATGTTTTGCAGAATAACGCTATCTCTTGATAGCTTTGAGAATTCTGTGTCATACAATATATATATAAGACCTATGACCCTCAACTTGTTTACTTGACAAATACTTCAATTCATAAATACAAATCATTAAATAGAATAAATTAGAGAATGAATTTACAAACTACAAATTCAACAGAAAAAATTACAGATCCAAAAGATCAAACAGAAGTGGTAACAACTGTTTTATCATCCACTGGTGAAGAGATACATGTCTCTGCTGAAGGTGTTGATGATGCATTTGCTTTTAGTAAGAAAGGTGTTAATGGTATAGACCCAGCTGTTCAGAAAAGCCTTGTTAGAAAGATTGATTGGTTAGTTTTACCATTTATCGTTGGTTTAATGGCATGTCAATTTATGGACAAAAATACAGTTTCATATGCTGCAATCATGGGTCTTAGAGCTGATCTAAATATGTTGGAAGGACAACTTTACTCATGGCTCTCAAGTTCTTTTTATTTTGGTTATTTAATTTTCCAATTTCCTGCTAATAGATTAATCACAAGATTTCCAATTATGAAGACCTTATCAATCGTTGTTATTTTATGGGGTGTGGTTCTTTGTTGTCATGCTGCTTGTAAAAGTGGACCTGCAATTCTAAGTTGTAGAGTTATTCTTGGTTGTCTTGAAGCATTTATGTTTCCTTCATTTATTTTAATTACTGCAAAATGGTATACAAAAGAAGAAAATTTCTTAAGATCAAGTATTTACATTGGTTGTCAAGGTTTTGGTTCAATTTTTGGTGCTTCTCTTTCTTATGGTTTATATATTAGAACAGGTGAATATTCTATTACATCTTGGAAAGTTTTATTTATCGTTTGTGGTTGTATAACAATTTTATTAGGGATTATAGGTATTTTCCATTTACCAGATACACCTATGAATGCTTGGTTCTTAACTGAAGAAGAAAAAGAATGTGCCATTGAACGTGTTAGAGAATCACAACAAGGTTTTGGTTCTACAAAATTTAAATTTAATCAATTCAAAGAAGCTTTATTAGATATTAGAACTTATTTGGTTTTCTTTTATGCCATGTCTTATAGTAAGTAACAAAATCAAAGGTTTTATCCAATATAAATAGTTATACTAACAATTTTAATTATCTAGTGCTTCCAAATGGTAGTTTTGGTGGGTTTTCAAGTATTTTATTGAATGAAGATTTTGACTTTAGTGTTGGAAATTCTTTATTGATGGGTATGTGTGGTGGTGCTATTGATATTGTTACTGCTATTGGTATTGCTTACTTTTGTCCAAAGATATGTAAAAGTAATTTAATTATTTGCTTATTTTGGAATACTGTTACATTAGTTGGTTCATGTTTATTAGCTTTTAGTTCTAATAGAGGAGCAGGATTATTTGGTTATTTAAGTTTTTATATTGCAACTGTTGTCCTTTCAGGTGTTTGTTCATATATATCTGTTAACTTTGCAGGTACAACAAAGAAAGCTACCGTCAATGTTGTTTATTTCCTTGGTTATTGTGCTGGTAATATCATTGGTCCACAAACATTTAGATCAGAACAAGCACCAGGTTATTCAGGTGCTAAAGTTGCGATTGTTATCTCTTTTGTTGCTGGTGATATTATTATTTTGATTCTTTACTTAATGGGATTAAAAGAAAATAAAAGAAGAGATAAATTACAAGAAGAAATTGGTAAACAAGAAGCAGATTTCTTAGATCTTACAGATAAAGAAAATTTAAACTTTAAATATACTTTATGAGGTCTAAACAATCTTTTGTGATTTTGTGCTTTCAAATAAATTTCCTTTCATTAATTAACAATTTATATTTTACTACTTAGAGGATTTAATTAATAACTATTTAATATTTAATATTATATATATGTTATCTGCTTTAATCTTTGAATGTAATTAAGATAAAAGATTTCACATTTGTCTTTTCCAATTTTGTTGATAGTAGTGATATTTAATTAACAACTATTTCAAATAATTAAAAAAACTCATAATTCGTATTATAACAATACTATTGCTACTGACAAACAACTCTTTGTTTTTGATATTCAGTTTTATTTGGGTTCTATTCTATTGTTCTTTCTAATTAAGCGTTAAGATATTAAGGTACTGGAAAAATAGCGTAAATTTCCGAAAGAGTTTGTGGACTATTGTAGAGTTGATCCGAAGAGAGAAATTCATTTTACCAAGTTCTTTACTGAACTCCTTTGCGAATTGGTTTAGTAATCATATAATGGACTCGACTCTCGAGTGGTGTATAATACAATTCATATATAAAGGTCAAATTTCCTGCTTTTCATAAACTTAAGTCGTTACTTCTAAAAATCTTTAAACAAATTGAAAAATCAAACAATTAACAAAAATGGCTATTTTAATCAAAGGTGAAGACATTAATCGTCCAAAAGGTAACAATGCTGCTTGTTACAAAACAAATGGTTTAGTTTTTACATCAGGTAATGTTGGTGTTAATTATGCTACAGGTGTTTATGAAGAAACAATTGAAGGTCAAACAAAACAAGCAATTGCAAATCTAAAAGATGTCCTTGAAGCTGCTGGTTCATCATTGGATAAAGTCATTAAGGTCCTAGTCTTTATTAGTGATGGAGATGATGTTGGAAAGATGAATGAAATTTTCTACAGCTACTTTACTCTTCCAGCTAGATCTTGTGTTGTGGTAAAGTTTCCAAATCCTGTAATCAAAGTTGAAATGGAATGTGTTGCAGAATATTAAGTATTAAATACATAAAAGTTAAGAACTAGTTGTTCAAAATACTTGTAAATGAAGTAAAACAATTACACTATTCAGCGAACATTGCACCTTGATAATTAATAGAAGATAAACTCTCTGATATAATTATTGATTCGAACTAATTAAAGATAACAGAATGCGATGATGCGATGATATTCAATTTGCGCTCCAGATTTTAAACGCCAACAAAATTAAACAATAAAAGACGCAAACAAATTTGAGAAGAGTCACGATGAAAAACTTACCAAACTGATACCTTAAGAACTATTAGAATCATACATTACTTCACCTCTCTATCTAATTCTTCATCATAATAATTGAGATATGGTAATAAAAATTAATTAGGTCACGTGACCGAAGGAAATACATTACCCGGTCTCTGTTTCCGGCTATCCACAAACTGATACTTTTTTTTCAATTAAGATCCCTTGGCCCAGTTGGTTAAGGCGTGGTGCTAATAACGCCAAGATCAGCAGTTCGATCCTGCTAGGGATCATTTTCTTTTTGCTAATTTAACCTATATAAATTTTTTTTTACTACTTTTAATATAGTATATCTGTTTTTGTGTTTAGTCATTATTATTTGTGATTAAAACCAACTGAATTAAATGAAAATTGAAGAAGTTATCAGAGTTTTTGTGGTCCGCGTTAGGTTTAAATTTTCTGAACAGAAAAAATCTTAAAATAGTACACAAACCACTTATATCAGTAGATTCAGGATTGAACTTTTAGAGATACTATTATTACACCACACCTAACAGGTGTCTGGTTTGTGAACATCTAAATCACTTCTGTTTAGTTTATTTCTTGATTTTTTTTCTTTAAAAAATGAAGTTTTTTTGTTGCCGCTCTTAGTGAATCAGTAAATATTAGCTAACTTTAACCCAAAACAAGAAAAGTAAATGGGCATTAATTGCTCAAATCATAAATTCATCATTATGGAGGAACTGGAACCATAATTTTGCTAAGAACTTTTGATTTTTGTAAATAATTTTGTAAATATTCATTTAATCTGTCTAAAAATTAGTTGTTGGTACCATAAAAATCTCTTGGAGGTATCCTTTATCAAAATTAAAATCTATTTTTTTAGAAAAAATTTCATTTAAAGGGGAAAACACATGACTAATACATTATTTAGATTTCAAAATATCTTATTCATTTAAATTTAAGGATATAACCTTTAGGTTGCCTCCAAAAGTGATGGTTATTTGAAATTGGAGTTGAGCCGTGACTAAGTTATTAGCGAAAAAAAAATCAACTTTCAACTTATTTCTAGTGTCAAATTGTCACTCTATTCTAATTTAAATATATATCTTAGATCAAGTAGTAATACTATATTGGTTTCTGTTTATAATTGTAATAATATTGTATAAACACTTTTTTTTTTTTTTTTTGGCTCAATTTGAAATCAACGCGTTAATAATATAAAGGCCTCTAGTATTCAAGCTTTCAAATTTATAAATAAGATTATTCAAGCTACAATAATGACAAAACAAATTTTTTTAACTTAATAGCTCACAGATTTTTAAACATATATATAATATTATAAATAAATTTTTTATATATAAACATAAAAAAAAACTTATAATGAATAATTAGTTGTCCTCCCGTACAAAAAAATTAAATCATTATACCAAAAGAAAAAAAATACAACACTAAAGACTTAAACATAGTTATTGAGAATGAAATTGATAATGGTTTAAAAAAAAGGTTTCAATTCAATAAAAATATCTTTTTTGATGTCCCAGCATGACTTTTATTTTTCTTTTTGAAGATATACTCTTTATTTTGATTTAATTTTTGATAAAATAATAATAATGATAGTAAATAGTAATAATAAAAAAAATAGCAGTAGTTGAAATTTTAATGGTTAATGTTTAAACCATCAATGATTTGATCAACATCTTCTTGAAAACTAACATATAATAATTGATAAGTACCAAGATCGTATAAAATTCTATCAACTTTCTTATAACCTTTAATTTGACTTAAATTCATTAAAGTTTGGAAATTATCACTGTTATAATGAGAAAAGAAAGTAAATTGAAATTTACCTGGTTTAAAGATATTTAAAACTTTGTTTAAAATATCAATATTGGTAATGTTATATTTCATTGGATTAACATTAGTTTCAAAAGAAGCATAAGACCAATCTTTTTCTGGCGTAACATGTAAAGTATAATAGGATTTTTCATCCATAATTGAATTTGATGAATAACCACATGGAGTAAAAGCAAAAGCATCATGGATTTCTTCACCTTTTTCAATATTTGATTTTGGAACTGGATATAAATTATTTAAACCAGTTGTTGTCATTGTTGAATTACCTAAGAAATGACCTAAATCATGTTCTGAATCAATTTCAAAACCTGGTTTTCTTGAAGTATGAAATTGTAAAGCTTTATCTTGAGAGATTTGAGTCATTAAGATTTCAAAAGTTTCATCACTAGTTAATTCAGATTCAGAATCTTGTAAAGATTCAATTGATTTTGTTGACATTGATCTACTTTCTTCAGTGGTATATAAATGCCAATGAGAATTATCAATTCTACCAATTAAATAATGAGAACCATTTAAAAAGAATTGATTTAAATAATCAACTTCATCATCCCAATTTTTATGAACAGATTTTTGTTTATCTGGGAACATAAAAGCTCTTCTTGAATAAAAAACTTTATGAGGTTGAATATTTTTAGATTTTAAAAAATCCCAACCTAAACGATTTTGAACTAATTGGAAAAGAGCTTCTAAACAGAATAATGTTGTGGTTGTACCACAAGTCTTTAAGATTAATTTATGATCATAAACAAATAGAGATGATTCACTTAATAAAAATGCATCTAATTTTTCACTTGATTTAATTGATAAAACTTTACAATTAACTAAATCTAAAATTTTTGACCAATCATCAAAACTGATTGATCTTAAAGATAATTCAGATGGAACTAATAAAGGGTTTTCATAAAACCAAATTTCTAATAATTTTTCAGGACCTTCAAAAGCTTCTGTTGAATCTAAATTGATTGATAATTCATGATCAATATATGATTTTTCAGCAGCGTTGTAAGTAACTGGAGTCATTTCTTTCTTTCTTTTTTTTTTCTAATTAATGATTATTTTTTAAATGAAAATGAATAAGTATTTCTTTTGTATTGATTGTTTGATTGATTGATGATAGGTGATTTCAAATGTTGAATTTGTTTGCTTTGATTGCTTCACCGAGTGGGAGGATATTAATCTCGGTGATTGTTGATGATTTGAAATTTAACAAATGTTAAAAAAAGTTGCTTGTCTTCTCTATATTCTTTTTGCTTATAGATGTGTAAATAGTAATAACAGTTAAAGGGATGTTATCTAGGTTTTCTTGGTGGATTTAAACGTAATAAAACTTCCAATGGCATACGACTTTTTTAGAGACGAATTGAAAAGTGGAGTTGACTTCAAAAGAATTGGAAATGTAGGAAAAACTTTGGACTGAAGAGTTAAAACACACAAGCTTTTCTGTTATTTCTGTTTCCTTTTTAATCAAATAGACTAGAATCTAATTCAAATAAACAAACAATTATAAGTACTTTGTTGATTTTAAAAAGTGGTGAAAAAAGTGAAAAATTTTTCGATTTTAATTTTTTTGTTGATGAGAAAAAAAAATTATTTCAAAAATAGCGAAGTCAAGAAAATTATTTTAGTGTTAAATTGATGTGATGAGGTTTGTTTTTGGTTCAGTTGATTGTTTCTATCGAGTTTGTAGTTTTATATTGTTGATCTACGTCTTTTAAACCAGTGATTTTGGTTAGAAATTTATTTATTTATTCCTAATTGCTATTTTGACATGTGACCAACTTAGCAAGAAAACTTATATATCTAAACAAAAGTAAAAGCATGTCACCCATGTATGAAGCTGCTTACTATTATAAATGCAAAGTGCAACCAATGCAATAGAGCAGTGATTAAATGGGGATAAAGAGTTGATCTTGGACCAACAAAGATCAAAGAAAATGAACATAGTTTAAAATAATCAAACCTCAATTAATCAAAACGATCAATATAAATCTGCAGCTAATTTGCTTCTCCCTAAAGAGAGTAAATAAACTCTACATTCAAATCGAAAGCATACAAAACGTACACTCTCCTAATTGTAAATCTTTACCTGACAGGTAGTCCTAAAGAAAAGAAAAATGTTAAAATAAAAAAATTTTTCCAGCTGAATTTTTTTGTTTATTTGAAAAAATTTGAGGTGTTTGGATGTTGGATTTTTTGAGAAGAATTTAACTGAAGAGTATTTATTGTCTTTTTGGTTTGTGAATTGTTGGTTTGTGGGTTTGATCAATGTCATTGGTGCTTGTTTAGATGGAGGACTTACTGCTGAGTATAAATAAACAATTCAGAGTGAGTGAAAATGTTACAAAACAGCAGGTGATTGACCATTATGAAGCTTCATTTAGAGATGCTTTATCTTATCCTGTATCAGAGAGAAAGGCAATGCTTCCTCAGATGAGAATAGTTGATGATGATCTCAAAAGTGTTATTTATGATCATGATAATGTATCTGATGAATTGATACTAGCATTGGATGTTGGTGGTACAAATTTTAAAATAGCTATAGTTAAGGTCTGCAGACATCAAAAATTTTGTGATTTAATAGAATCTAATGATAAACCAAATAGAATTAAAGTATTACATTCAATGATTAAAGATTTGAATGAAACTAATAAAATTATTGATTTAAATTTTTTTGAATGGTGTTCAAAAGAGATTTCACAATTTATTTCAAAATATTGTAATAATTCTGAAATCAAAAATTTTACAAAATGTGGATTATGTTGGTCATTTCCTTTAAAAGATCATAAATTTATTAAAGATGTTGGTAAAGGTTTTACATTTAATTCAAAAGATGAATCAATTATTAAAAATACTCCAATTTCACTAATTTTTAATACTTATGTTTTAAAAAAATTTAATTTAAAAGTTACAAATGTTATTAATGATTCAATTGCAACAAATTTGGCATCTTCTTCATCATTCTCTGAAGTTGATCGTAAAATATCATTGGTTATTGGAACTGGTATTAATGCTGGTATTTACTTGAATGATGAATTAATTAATACTGAATTATCTTTCTTTGGTTCAGAAATTTCAAAACCTACAATTTTGGATGAAATAACATATCCTGGTTGGAATGAAATTTATGAAAAGTTTAATCAAAAAATTGGTGTTGTTTCAGTAAGACCATACTTGGATGAGTTTTATAGAGAAATTGAAGAAATAAGTTTGAAGAATAACAATCATGCATTATTTCAACCATTAGAATTCTTTACATCAGGTGAATATATCGGTAGAATTTTCAAAAATATTCTTATTTATTTGTTAGAAGAGATTGATAAAATAGATGAAACTCTACTGAATATTAATCCTATAGATACTTATAACATTTTTGAAAAAGAATCATTTTATTTTAAATATCTTTATAAAACAGACCATTCCAAAATTCAAACTGATATAAATTCTAAACAAATATTATTACAAGATATCAACAATCTAATAAATTTTCTTGATGATGTTTCACCAGCAAAATTATTCTGTGTATTTTCTCACAAAGATTTAACTTTTGTTGATCAAGAATTACTCAATTCTAATTTAGTATTGAATTTAAAAACAATCATTTATATAAGATATATTGTTTCATCAATTTTAGAAAGAGCTTCAATTCATGTTGTTTCAGCAATTATAGCTTTGACTAATTTAACAAATCAAGACCTAATTAACAAATCTGTTATAAATATTGATTATACTGGTTCATTTTTAACTCATTGTTCATTATTTAAAGATTTTATCTCTTATTATTCAGATGATCAAATTGTATTAATCCATCCATCGACTAATGAAGTTTGTCTAGTTGGTGCTGCTGTTTCTTCCTTGTTATAGAATAAAATAAATGCATTTTATTTATAGATTTTTAACCATTATAATTATGTTTCTCAGCTTCTTCTTGTAACATTCTTTCAACTTCATCACCATGTTTAACCAATTTCCCATTTTTCTTTGTAAATGAATAATCAATATTAACTTTTTTATTTAAAATGAATTGATTATTCATCTTTTCTAATGCTTTATCAGAATCTTTAAAACTTTTAAAATAAATAAATCCATAACCTTTTGAATTACCTTCATCATCTCTTGAAATTTTTGGATTTTGAAATAATGTACCAAATTTACTAAATATATTAAATAATAAATTTTCATCAACTAATGTATCTAAATTTTTTATAAATAAAGTTGAAGCAATTTCAATATTATTCCTTGTATTGTTGTTATTACCACCTAATGTTGTTGTATTACTATTTGAATTATCATTATTATTATTTATACTACCACCAGAAGTAACTTTATTTATCTTTATACCTCTATTCCATAATTTAATACCATTCATTACTTTTTCAGCATATTCTAAATCTTTAACAGTTCTAAATTCTATAAATCCATAACCTTGATGAGTTCTTAAAATTCTATCTTTAGGTAGATAAACATTTTTAACAGGTGCAACCTGTATAAATAATTCATATATCAAAGATTCATTTACTTTTTCATCCAAATTACCTATGAATGCTGTACAATCTTGATTTCTATCAGATTGTAAACCTCTCTTTATCATTGTTGTGTTCTTTACACTTTTTTGTTTATTTGAGTGTAAATTACAACTGAATTTTTTTTTCTTATTAGGAAAATTTCACGGGTCAATAAATTTCAAAATGACAGAATTAGCTATAAACTACAAAAATTTTAACATTTCATTCATAAATTATCATATAAAAACATTCATAAACACATAATTACATTCTTTTTCATTGATAGTTCAGACACACAACTTTAAATCAAATTACTACTTTGAATACCTTTTAAAAATTCAACAAAACCAATAGCACCAGGATCAGGAACACCTTTTGAACTTGATTCACCAACATAAGAAGCTCTACCAAATTTAGGTTTATATGAAGCAGTCTTTTGAGCACCTTCATCAGCTTTAGTAACAGCTTTATTGAAATCTTGTGAGGAATAAAATTCTTCAATAAATGGTTGTAATGAATCAATTAAAGTTGAATCACCAATTCTTGCATTAGTATATTTAAATAATGAATCAAGAGCATCTTTAAGAGCTTTTGCAAATATTTTAGAATCAACTATATCAGGTTTTTGATTAACTAAAGATTGACTAATACCAGTAATAAAGATTGAATAAATACCACCACTTGTACCACCCATATAAGTTTCAACTAAATCTGAAATTTTTTCAAATGCTTCACTTAGAGAAGTTTTTGGAATTGAATTTAAATTATCTAGGATACCATTACCACCTGCAACTAAAGTTGTACCACAATCACCATCACCTACCAAGGTATCATATTTAGTAATAATTGGTTCAGCAATTTTTAAATTATCAACACCAGATTTTAAAATATTTGTAAATAAATCAAAATTATATTTTCCAAAAGGTAAAACTTTTTGTTGATCATTTGATTTAAAAATTGATTCATCAAATGATGGGTTTTTAAATTCAAAATCATAATTATTTGGCCAATTTTTTGAATCAGTTTTTTTATCTAATAAATCAATAATGTTTAAACCAGTCTTTTTAGAAACATTTGAAACATTAAGCAAAGTAATACTAAAACCTTCACCATTTAAAGCAGTCATAACAGTACCACTATAAATTCTAATTGGTTTAATTTGATATTCAGAATTTAAAATTTCAATAACTGATTGAGTAATTGCTTGTAAAATTAAATTTGAAACACCACCTAAATTATTAATTAATAAAACGATATCATCATTTTTTGAATCAAAATTAACAAAAGATCTTTCTTTATCATTTTGATCTAATAACATTGGTAACATATTTTTTGAAATTAAATCTTTAATTAAAGGAATTGGTGATAAAATTTTAATACCTGGTTCATTATGAATACCCATACCTAATTCCATTTCATTAAATTTTAAATTTGATTCAAATTTTTGATTTGGAACTTTTGCATGATCTAATGAAGAACCAATTGTAACTAAATTATCATTAATTGAATTAGCTAAATTAACAGCAGTTTTTAAATCATTTGAATTTGAATAATCAATATATGAACCAACAATTTTATGAACTAATACAGTACCAGCTAAAGCACGTCTACCAACTAAATTTGATTTTCCAACAGCTACATCATCACCAATTACAACAACTTCAACGTTATAACCTAAAGATTTAGCTCTTTCAGCAGCTAAACCAAAATGTAGAACATCACCAGTATAATTTTTAACAATTAATAAAACATCATTTCCCTTTGAACCAAAAATTTTTATAGCATTAAGGATTTGTTTTGTTGATGGAGAAGCAAAAATTTCACCAGATATGGCACCACTTAACATACCTTTTGCAATGAAACCAGCATGAGTTGGTTCATGACCTGCACCACCACCAGATAATAAAGCAATTTTAGAATTTGGAATATCTCTAAAAACAATTTTATCACTTTCAATTAAAGATAGAGAAGGATTTGTTGATACTAAACCTTTAAGAGCATTAATAACAGGATTTTCAATTTCAAAGTTTTTAGTTGACATTTTGTTTATTAGATATAGTAATATAGTAAAGTTAATAGGTCAAGCTATTCAATTGAGTGTGTAATTGAGTATGCAACACTGATCTGATAACTTATTGTATGTAGACTGTAGAGTAGAAAGATAGTTTAACAGGGTGTAATTTTATTTTTCTCGAAAATTTTGTGGAGTTTTTTTTTTCAAGATTTTTTTTTAGCAAAAATTATATGGGTGTAAAATTGTTTAATTGAGTTGTTTAAAGTGTGTTGACTGTTGAAGTATTGGATTGAATGATCTAGTAGTTAAATAGATTAAATATCTCATAGTTTATTCTTAATTAATTTTTAAAATTTAAAGCTTGAAATTATTTGCTGTATTGCTATGAAAAGTAAGATTGTTAGTGCGCGTCATGTGATGAAGTAAAGATCAAATAATTGTAGTGAAATACAACTGAAGTATACCTTTCATTACTTAACTGAATATATATAGTAAAGACTAAAGATGATTCTCTCAAAAGTTGTTAATAAATATTTTGTTGGATCAAAGAGAACAATGAAGTAAATATTGGAGAAACACTAATTAACAACCAATAACAACTCTTCTAATTGTAACTACTACTACTCTATAACTAACCTACTACTACTACTACTACTACTACTACTACTACTACTACTACTACTAACAATTATACCACTCAAATAAAAACTCAGCGCTTAATCTCTTAAGAAATTGTTATTTGGGGAAATTGTTAATGTTTCTCCGGGATCATACGCTAACATCTGGACACCATCTCTCTCTCTAGAAGAAAGTTTCTCCGGGCGGGAAGTACAGCCAGCCTAGAAGGAATCCGTCTAATTTTCAGCCGGGGGGAGGGAGTTCAGATCAACAGAAGCAGTACTGTTACCACTGAAGCACCACTATAATTAATTGAATTAACTAATAACTAATATCTAACAACTAACACAACCACTTACATTACTACACAACCACTAATACCACTTACCAACACAACCAACAACTATTACTAAGCACTTACCTCATCCAAACCCGGAGCCTATTGTTTGTTAATTACTCAATTCTAATTGGCTGCAATAATTTACTTCCGATTTCCTCACCGATTTTTAAAATGACCCAGTTTTTTTTTTTTTTTTTCCAATTGTCGTCTCCAGGAAACAAACCATCTGCTTTAATAAAAATGTAACTTATTCTTCTTTTATTTATTTTCTTTAAACTATTCATACAATAATAATGCTTTCTCTACGTGCCTCAACTAGATCTTCTTCTATAAGATCTTGGGCAAACAAAAGATCTTTCACAACTTCTTTAAAATTACAACAAACTTTCTCTGCTAAAAATGATATTGATGGTACAAAGGCTTCATCTTCTTTAAAAGATGCTTATCATATAATTGATCATGAATATGATTGTTTAGTTATTGGTGCTGGTGGTGCTGGTCTAAGAGCTGCCTTTGGTTTAGCTAATGCTGGTTTCAAAACTGCTTGTATTTCAAAATTATTCCCAACAAGATCTCATACCGTTGCTGCTCAAGGTGGTATCAATGCTGCTTTAGGTAATATGCATCCTGATGATTGGCATTGGCATATGTATGATACAGTTAAAGGTTCAGATTGGTTAGGTGATCAAGATGCTATTCATTATATGACTAGAGAAGCTCCTCAATCAATTATTGAATTAGAACATTATGGTGTCCCATTTTCAAGAACAAAAGAAGGTAAAATTTATCAAAGAGCTTTTGGTGGTCAAGCTAAAAATTATGGTAAAGATGGTCAAGCTTATAGAACTTGTGCCGTAGCTGATAGAACTGGTCATGCTTTATTACATTCTTTATATGGTCAAGCTTTAAGACATAATACTCATTTCTTTATTGAATTCTTTGCAATGGATTTATTAATGGATAATGGTACTTGTGTTGGTGCTATTGCTTATAATCAAGAAGATGGTACCATCCATAGATTTAGAGCTCATGAAACAGTTATTGCAACTGGTGGTTATGGTAGAGCTTATTTCTCTTGTACTTCTGCTCATACTTGTACTGGTGATGGGTATGCAATGGTTTCAAGAGCTGGTTTACCTTTACAAGATTTAGAATTCATTCAATTCCATCCTTCAGGTATTTATGGTTCAGGTTGTTTGATTACTGAAGGTGCTAGAGGTGAAGGTGGGTATTTAATTAATTCTGAAGGTGAAAGATTTATGGAAAGATATGCTCCTCATGCTAAAGATTTAGCTTCAAGAGATGTTGTTTCAAGAGCTATTACTATGGAAATTAGAGCTGGTAGAGGTGTTGGTCCAGATAAAGATCATATGTTTTTACAATTATCTCATATTCCTGCTGATATTTTAAAAGAAAGATTACCAGGTATTTCTGAAACTGCTGCAATTTTTGCAGGTGTTGATGTTACAAAAGAACCAATTCCAATTTTACCAACTGTTCATTATAATATGGGTGGTATTCCAACAAAATGGAATGGTAAAGTTTTAACTATTGATGAAGAAGGTAAAGATAAAATTGTTCCAGGTTTAATGGCTTGTGGTGAATCTGCTTGTGTCTCTGTTCATGGTGCTAATAGATTAGGTGCTAATTCTTTATTAGATTTAGTCGTTTTTGGTAGAGCTGTTGCTTTAACAATTGAAGAAGAATTAAAACCTGGTTTACCTCATAAAAAATTACCTGATGATTTAGGTTTCCATTCAATTGAAAATATGGAAAAATTAAGAATGGCTGATGGTGATTTATCAACTGCTCATATTAGATTAGATATGCAAAAAACTATGCAAACTGATGTTTCAGTCTTTAGAACTCAAGAATCTTTAGAAGATGGTGTTGAAGGTATTGAAAGAGTTGATAGTACTTTCCCAAGAGTTAAAACAACTGATAGATCAATGATTTGGAATTCTGATTTAGTTGAAACTTTAGAATTACAAAACTTATTAACATGTGCTGTTCAAACTGCTAATTCTGCTGTTGTTAGAACTGAATCAAGAGGTGCTCATGCAAGAGAAGATTATCCAACAAGAGATGATGTTAATTGGATGAAACATTCTTTAACATGGCAAAAGGATAACCAAGATAAGGTTAGAATAGATTATAGACCAGTTATTTCAACTACTTTAGATCCAAATGAATGTAAGACTGTTCCACCAGCTATTAGATCTTATTAGATAAATTTGGTGAATTATTCTTTAACTTTATATTCAAAAACAAAACAAAATTATCCAAATTTCAATTTTAATGACATCAAATTTTTTTAACTACTTTTATTATTTTTTAGATTAACTTTTTTTTGATAAATTCTTTTACAATTATTTTAATTATTAGTTAGTTTAAAAACAGTTTTTTTTTACTTTACTTTTTGTTTTGTGTTTTTGTCTTTTATTAATTATGATTTATGAATCCCATCAACATCAATGAATTTTTTCTAAACAAAGAAAAACCACAAAAAACCCCCATTAATAACAACAAAACTCAAAGAAGAAAAATTTAGAAAAAAAAAACAGAAACATACCTCATTATATACAAGATTCTCATCAAGAGATTTATTTATTTATTTTTAAAAAAAAAAACTTTTATTATTTTGTGTCATGTGTTTTCCCTTTCTAATAATCAGTCCTTCTGATTGATTATTTATTTTGATATTATACTTGACTTAATATTATTTTCTTTTTTCAAAGATAGTAGTACTCAAAAGTATAATTATTATTACCAAATCATCTTATAAACTTATACTAATACAAGATTTTTATGAATTACTTTTAAAAAATTATGTCTATTTTGTAAATTAAATATGTAAGAATTGAAAGAACATTATGCTGTAAGTTATTCAATTTTAATGTTAGAAACATCACTAAAGAAAGGATAATTATCAAATTTATTAATTGTTCCATATTTTATTTCTTGTTCTTTAGCCTTTATTTCAAGATATGGTAATAAAACATCTTTAAAATTATTATAACCTCTATAATTTTGATTCTCTGTATCCCAAGAAGATATTGAATTTAATAATCTTCTTGGTACAAATGGTTCATCAATAATATCTGTTAATTTAATAAAATAAGTTCTTATTGTAAAAATAATAGCACCAGTCTTTGGTAATTTTCTTAAAGTTTGTCTTTCACTTCTAAAATAAATACAATCAATATTAGAAATTTTTGGATTTGGTAAAATATTATAATCTCTAATTGTACCAAAAGTATCTTCATCACCTAATGAAGTTGACCAAGATAAATTATCATTTGTTTGAATTGAAAAATTATTTCTTGCAACTAATGATTTTGGTTGTAATTTAAAAAAAAATTTCTCCATTGGTGATTTTAAATTTGGTTGATATTTTGGTACTTTACCATCAAGATGAATACTTGATAATGGTTTATTAATCTTATCAATTAATCTCCAAGTTCCTGGAATTACAACACTTGCAGATTTTAAAATATATTCTCCATTAATTTCATCTTGTTGTAAAATACAAACATCATCTTGAACTAATTTACCAACTATAATCATTGGATCAATTGATTTTGTTGAATCAATATGCAATTCAATCATATTTATCATATCAAATATTTCATTAGTAAATAAATTTTTTAAAATATAATTCCCAATTTTAACAAACATTTGTGGATATCTATCAGGTAAATAATTAAATAAATCAATCATAAATTCTTTTGTTGAATCTTTTGCTTCATCCAGAGTAATATTTAATAAACTGGCCTTTTCTTTATTTCTCTTCAATTTAACATCATGAAATTTAAACCATTCATTATCAATTTCAAACCATTCATCAAATTGTGCAGGTCTTATCCCCATATTAACATTATGCTTATCTCTAAATGCTCTATATGGAATTGGTTTAGTTGAATTGATGTTAAAGTTAGGATATGGTGATACAGTAGGGAATTTGAAATCATTCTGTGGTATCCAAATAACACCATTTGTCTTGATCTCAATATTTTCTCGAATACTTGATTTATAATATTTCTTGATCAATTGAATTGATATTATAGCAAAACAGCTTATCAAAATGAGATAATGATAGTAGGAAAAAGGTATTGAACTTAACCATCTGAACGTTGATATAATAACACCAGCCATTCCTTCACCAAACAGGTTGAACTAATACCAACAACAAATAGGATCAAGAGGAATATTGGCAATAAATCAACTAAATATATTTTACAAAGATGTTGATGTTGAAGTAAAAGTGAATTTGAAATTCCTCGCAATCAGAAATCGAAATGAGGTCTATGCATTTTTTTGAATTATAGCAATAATTTTCAAATATTATAAATTTGACATAATGAGGATAATCTAGCGAACATCAAACAACTTAATAATGAAGTATCAGGAACAAATAATTCATTATAAGAATTGGTTTAGCAAACATAATTTTTTTTTGGGATAAAATGTGCCATTTTTATATCAAAAAGGTAAAATTTTCCAGTGGGATTAATTGTACTGATTTGAATTAACAAAGATATCAATCGAATAAGAAATTAGAAATAAAAGAAAACAAAGGATGCATTATTAAACTGTGATGTTTTATATATAATTAAACAATTGAATTCAATTGCATCTTATAGTGGTATAGTGGGTTTTTGTTTTTGGAAGTTGAAGGTATGAATTCAAATGAACAACAATTGGATAATAAATACAAAAGAAAATATTCAAGAAATGGTTGTGTTGAATGTAAGAGAAGAAGAATAAAATGTGATGAGAATAAACCTGTATGTTGGCAATGTCAAAGATTGGAGCATGAATGTGTCTATATATTGAATAAAAAGAATAAGAAAAGAAGGACAAAAGAAGAAGTTGAAATTGAAAGAAAACAAATTGAAGAAAAGAGGTTACAATCATTAATAATTAAACAAAACAAGTTAAAGGCAAGACAGATGAGAAGTTCAAATAATAATAGTATTAATACACCCGGTAGTAATAATTCAAATTCAATTTATTCATCAAATACAAATTCAATTAATTTACAAAATGATCAAAATGAATTAGATAATATTGGTAATGATGAAAATAATATATTTAATTTAAATTTAAATGATTATTCTGATTTATTGTTTTTAAATTTAAATGATATTGTTAGTTCAGGTTTAGATGATGCAACAACAAATTTAAATAATTTTGGTAATTTTATGAATAATTCTAATATTAATGGGTATAATGGTCAACTAAATTATAATTCAAAATTATACCCCATGAATAATGGTAACAATGAAGGTTATGAAAGTAATGAATGCGAAGAAGAAGTTGATGATGAAATTGATGTTGAAGAAGAAAGTATAATTAAAAATAAATTGGTAATTGATGTTAAATTAGATTCAATTAAATTACCATCACCACATGATTATTATTTAGAAGTTTATTATAATAAATTTAGTGATTTATTATTACCACTTTATACAATTAATAGGATTGATCCAGTTAGAGATGTTATTTTGAACTATTGTAAAGATCATCATTATTTATTATATGCTGTTTTAGCAACAGGTGCTAAAACTGCAAAAGTTATGGCAATTATAAATAATGAAGATTATTTAGATCATGACAAAGCTTATTTAGCTTATTTAACTTCATGTTTACAAATAGTTGCTGATAAAATTCCAAATGATGTTAATAAAGGAAGTGATATTATAAGTCCTAATAGTATTAATAATAATAATGATGAAAATAAAAATAATGATGAAAATATTAATGAAACACCAAATACACCATCTGAATTAACAATTGAAAATCTTGAACCAGTTTTATTAACTATTTTTTTATTAATATCTGAAAGAGCATCAAGTAAAGGTTCAGGTTGGAGAGAACATTTATATGGTGCCAAAAAATTATTTCAAATGATTTATGATAATCATTTAATTTTGATTCAAAGTGATGTTATAAATTTTTGTAAATATTGGATTATTAGTTATGAATTATTAGCTGGAATGACAAGTAAATTAGGTGGTATATTTCAAAATGAAGATGAATTAATAAGTTTATTTCAACATGATTCATCATATTTGAATTCTTTAAAAAGATTGAATTTAATTGATTGTAAAACTGGGTTTAATTATTTAAGTGCACATCAATTAGATTTAGATTTAATCTTTGGTGATTTGATTAAGATATTGAATAGAATTAGAACACAAGAGAATATTTCACATGAAGTTTTCAAGGAAGAAGAGGAAATAGAAGAGAAAATTTTGAAAGAGGGAGAAATAGAAGAAGAAAGTAAAAGAGCAAAAAATGTTGATAAAAATGATAATAACATCAAGATATATGATTCATCAGAGATTGAAAGTTTGATTTCAAGATTAGAAGAAATTTCTTCAAGATCAATCATTGATTCATCAACAATTATTCCAATTAATCATCAATATCATTTTTCTAAAAATATTGGGAATAAAAATGTTGATTGTAGATGTATTGAAACAATTTATGTTAATGATAAACCTATTAAGACAATTAGTTGGTATGATATAACTCATCAATTACATATATTAGCAATTAAATTGATAATATGGAGAAAATTATTAGATTTACCAATCAATTCAATAATGATTCAAGATTTAATTAAGAAAGGATTAAAATATATTGATCATTTAATAATGGAAGGTATAAACGCCAAACATTTTGAGAATTGTTGTTTAGCACATCTACATTACTCCATGGTATTAATTGGGATGAATTGTATTAAAGAACAAGATCAAAGATTGGTAAAGAAGTATTTTGAATCAGTGTATAAATTAGGTATTCCAGTTGCAGAAAGAAATTTTGAATGGATTGAAAGTATTTGGAAATGCAGCAATACGTCAGCAAACCAATTCAAATTTCAAGGTGATAATCCAGATAACATAGATGTTATGACCTGGTAGTTGACAGTCGGTGAAGGTGTAGTTTGTTGTAGGTAAAGTGAAGGTGTATAAAGTGATGTTATTATATAGTGGTAATGCACTAACATTCTAAAAGGGGTAAATTCCGACCAAATCAGGCCTAGTCCCAGTTGCAGTCGGTATTATAACGAAATGGGTCTAGTCCCTCTCGATGATTTTATTGGTCGTGTGACTGTAATAAAATTTGATAAGATACTATAAATTTATATGGATCGAAATCAACAATCATGGGCATTTAATTAGGTTTCACCCGTCAACTGTCAACTGTCAACTGTAAGGTGTAAGCCATATATGATAGTTGTTCCATTGACAGTTTTAGTTTTGGTTTAAAACTTTTTCTTTTCATTTTCTTTACTTCTCCTACAATTTTATATCAGTATTTATTATTACTCATCACATAATTCTATATCAACAATTAACATAATGCATTCTCATCATAGTCATAGTGGTGATTATATCCAACATGCCAAAAACACTTTAGAACAAGTGGTTTCAAGAGCTGAAGAAATGAAATTTCAAACTTTTTGTTTAACTGAACATATGCCTAGATTAAATCAATTACATCTTTATCCAGAAGAGATTGAATTAAACATTAATACAAATACTTTATCAACAAATTTTGATAAATTTTATACACATGCTAAAGAGATTCAATCAAGAAGTATTAATGGTCATTTAAATACAAAATTTCTAGTTGGTTTTGAAGTTGAAGGTCTTAATGATGAACATATTGATTATTCTGCAAAATTATTAGAAAAATATGATTTTGATATGTGTGTTGGTTCTGTTCATTATTTAAAAGATTTACCAATAGATTATAGTAGAGATGTTTGGTTACAAGCTAAAAAATTATGTAATGATTCTTTAAAACAAATGCATATTGAATATTATGAATTACAATATAAAGTTATTTCAAAATTAAAACCTGCTGTTGTTGGTCATTTTGATTTAATTAGATTATTTATGAGAGATGATGAAGATTTTGATAATGAATTTACTCAAAAATTTATGAAAGATATTAATATTGAAACTGATTGGCCAGATGTTTGGGAATTAATAATTAGAAATATTGAATTTATAAAGAGTTATGGTGGTATTATGGAATTAAATAGTGCTGCTCTTAGAAAAGGTTGGGATACTCCTTATCCAAAACCTGATATTGTTCAAGCTTTTAAAACTTATGGTAATGGTAGATTTTGTTTTAGCGATGATTCTCATGGTATTCATCAAGTTGGTCTTAATTTTCATAAAGTTTTAAAATATATTAAAGAACAAGAAATTGATGGTGTTTATTATGTTGATAAAGATTTAAGTAGTGGTGTTGTTGATATTAAAAAAGTTGAATTAAAAGATCTTATAGAATCATCTTTTTGGGATCAATATGAACCTCTATAGTTGAAATTATTTATTTATTTATAATTAGATATTTTGCATTTAATATTAATTCAATATTGTAGCATCGTTTGTAAGCTAATCTCTTATAAACTTCTTTTAAAAGCTTAAATTATATTCAAATTTCTACTAGTTAACATTAAAAGTCTAAAGCTATAATAAATTAAAACACTAAAATATATTGTATAATAATAAAAGGTAAGAGAATAAAGCAATCTAGCTTAATATTTTCTCTATATATAAATAGAATTGAAGAAAGCAGCAAACAAAAAAAGGATTATAAACAGATTAATTAAATTAAAAGATAAAAACTTTTTCTAATTGATAATATAGATAATTGAAATACTTCTAACGTTTTGAATTAGCAATTTCAAGTCTTGAAGTAATATTTTCCATTTCAACATCTAAATCATCACCAGTATTATCATCTAAATCAGGTCTCATACCTTCAGCGAAATCAACTTCTTCTAATTTAACAAAACCTTCCTTAAAGTAAAATTTATCATAAACAAACCAAATAATAAAGAATAATGGTAACATAATATAACCATCAATAAAAGTTTTATAATCAAATGGTTTAAAACAAGCCCAAGATTGAACTAAACATAATAAAACACCAATAACAATAGCTAAATAATTAGCCCATGGGAATAATGGTGCAATAAATGGAATAGCTTTTAATTCTAAACCAGCTTGAATCCAACCACGTCTAAATCTTAAATGAGTAACTGAAATTGAAACCCAAACCATGAAAGCAACAACACCTGCAACAGAGACAATATAACTATAAGCAACTGATGAACCTGAACCATAAGATAAGATTGATAAGAAACCAAAGATATGACAAGTATGAATAGCAACCCATGGGATACCACTGTTTTTAGTAACTTTACCAAAGACTTTTGGAACATAACCATGTTTAGCCATGACGAATAAAGATCTTGAAGCAAAGTAGATAGCAGTGTTAATTGATGATAAACAAGTAATTAAAACCATTGTTGTAACAAAATATTTAGAGTTGGCCCAACCAGCATTAGTTAAAGCAATAGTCATTGGAGATTTCATAATTTTGGAAGAATTGTTTAATGATTCATCATTATATGGAACACAGATACCATAAAAGATAGCTAAACCAAAATAGATATAAAAGATTCTAAACATTGTATTCCTAGCAGCACTTGGAATAGCCTTTCTTGGATTTCTTGATTCAGCAGCGATAATTGAAACACCTTCAACACCTGACATGAATTGACCAGCATAAACAAATGAATTTGCAATACCTTTAAAACCAGACTTTAATGGATAGTCACGGAATGGATTACCTGGTGAATGACCTGGAATACCACCAGCAGCATATATAATAGCAAATAAATAGAAACCTGTAACTAAAGCTAATTTGAAGAAACCTAAAACGTATTCAACTTCACCCCACCAAGTAACATCAAACATTTGGAAACAAGTAAAGAAGAACCACATAATTAAATACCAACCATAAGTTGGAACAGTTTCAGAATAAACTTGTAAAGAAGCAGTTAAAGAAGTATATTCAGCAATGATATTAGTAACCCATAAAACGACATAATAGAAACATAGAGTTGCACCAAAACCTTTTGAAATAAATCTTGAACCTTGTAAACAAAAATTCATATCATAAGTTGAATTCATTTCACCAATACTTAACATCATTGGAACGACTAATAAAGAACAAATTGCAAAACCTGCAACCATACCAGCAGGACCTGAATTTGCTAACATTGAACCCATACCGATTAAAGAACCTGGACCAATAATACCACAAAGAGCAATTAAATTAATCATTCTATTCTTTAAACCAGCTTTTAAACCAGAATCTAACATGATTTCACCCTTTTCATTTTTATGATAAGCATTTGATAAAACTGGTTCAATATCACCATCACCACTTGAAGCAGCTTCAGATGTAATAATATAATCTTTTTCGTTGGACATAATGAAATGTAAGTATTTTATTTAAAGAGAGATGATAAGTTATGGAAATTAACTATATCAGTTAAAACTCTTTATTGTTTGTAATGAATGAAAGAAATATAAAATTCCAAAATATGGAGGGAATGAAGTAGTATTTATATTAAAGATTAAAACTCGAGATTGATTTCAGGAAGTATGGAGTGAAAGATTGAAGATCTTTTATCAATGGTACTAAGGTTATAGGTGCATGAAGCATAAAACAAAAGCAATGAAACGTTTAGTTGAACGCTAAATGATCCAAAACTGGTACAAAGCCCATAATAATAGTTAACATAGTTTCTGATTTCTGATAAGAGTTTATATGACAGAAATAGTTAATACTGATAATGATATGACGATTTCGAGAAAAAAAATTGTATGTGAAAAAAAAAAAATTTGAGCCTATAGCCAAGAAGTTAATACTAATAGTTGTTGAAATAGTGGGAATTGACTGTAATTGGCAGAACTTCACCCTTGGTGTTCATCATGTTGTTCATTTTCTGGTGATCTGGTTTAATAAAATTTTTTTCAGTTTCCAGTTTCCATTTATCTAATCTGGATGTATAAATCATTAAGTACGTTTAGAGTTTATAGTTTTAGGAATTAGAATATTCATTATTGTATTGTGGTTCTTCTATTATATTCTTTTTAATGTTCTAAAGTTCTTTCGATTGTATAGAAATAATTATTTTTACTATTGTCATCTAATCCTTAATCTCCTAATAATATTAATATTACTCCTTTATCACAACGCTTTTGTATCCGATGGTCGATGGACTTTGTGAAATCTGATAGTACAAATCGATTCTCGAGAGAAGAATTTGTGTGATACTGTCAGTCTATTACTTCAAAGACGAAAGTATCTCCAAGAACTCAAGAACTGCCAACTGGAAGAATTACAGAATTACAAACTGATTGTTGGTCGAAAAGGTTTAATGAACCGCTAATTGTGCCAAGTCTATAGTTGGTGATGGTTGAATTTTCAGTCTTCACTATCTGTCAATATACTGAATCTGTATTTATGATTTGAAGTACTACAATTTCATAATAAAACAAGTTCTAAAAGTTGTATTTCATTGCTCGAAAGTTAAAGTTGTTGTACTAATCATGTCCATAATATCAATCCAGCCTTACACTATTAACTATTAACTTAAAAACACCAAAAAGACGGGTTCAAAAACTTTCAAAAACACGACAAGGAGGTCGATTACTTAATTAGTTAGTTTAATACACTGTAGAGACTAGTCCAACCTTTAAAAGTGCGCCCATAGTCTCAATGCCCCCCAGCAGTTGGAATATCTTCATACACCTTCACCTTCTTCAACAATACAAAAAGTCGAAATTCAAACATTCCCACCGGAATTACAAAAGTCACGTGAACACCTCGACACCACCTCCTTTTATCAACCACGGCTGTCGCTATCAACATCAACATCAACTACTTCATTACTTCTTCATCAACAACCAACAACGACAAACTAGCTACAACAAAACATAAGGCACACTTCACTCAAAATACTGAACTACTGAAAACAAATGCGCTCGCAACTGAACCCAAATTCATTCAAACAATAAATTTTATAAGCTCAGTGTTTTTTTGTCTTGGAAATTTCTTGTGGTTTTTATTATTATTAGTTTGTACTGTTTAGTTAGGGTTTTCTAGTGCTATAATGTTGTAGGATATACTTTATAGTAGTATAGATCAGGAACCAGTGCGGTAGTTTGATTGTAGTTTGTAATTTGTAATTATAATATTTAAAAACACGCTACTCTGCTACAATATTGAAAATAATACTTCAGCGCTAGGTAATTAGTCTCTATTAGTATATAATAAACGTAATCAATTATACACTTCATGATCACATAGACCCTTAGACCCTCTGACTTTTAAAGCACTATAGCTTATCATAAACCACAATCACTTCTTCAAATAGTTAATAGTCATGCCATTATACTCGTATAGTCAACTTAGTCATCACATAATTACGATCTTCATCAGTAAGTTGATAATTGTGGTTTACTTCAAAACTTTAGTAAATATTCTCTCTTTTAATTTACATTAAAAGTAATCAAGTTTAAACATTCTTACCAATATTAGAATTCTCAACAATTTTAACAGATGTTGTAGTAACATCATCAAGATCTTTTGTTGCAAATTGACTTAACCCATCAGCAACATATCCAGGTCCATATTTATCTAAAAATTTCTCAGTTAATACTAACAATGGTACACTTAATCCATGAATAACCATTGAACCAACAATAATAAAAGAAACAACTGGCCAAATAACAGTAATTAAATTTTGAACTTGTACATTATTTGGATCTCCATTCTCTTTTAAATCTAATTTTGATACAATACAACCATAAATTGCTCCAACTCCAACTGGTCCAAAATGTCCACAGAATAAAGCTTCTCTCCAATTCTTAATATCTGGTATAATTTTATAAATTGATAAAACAACAGGAATTCTTCTTAAAATAACAGTAACTAATGCAATTACAATTAATCTCCAAACATTTAATCCATATCCAATATCATTATTAAATGTTTCCCAAGGTATAATTGCACCAAAATATAAGAAATATGAATAATTCATTAAATAATCCATTAAACTAACAACTTCAACATCACCTTCAATTTGTTCAATATACCAACCATCTATATTGAAAAATACACCTGCACTAAATGCAACTAATAAATCATCAACTCCTAACATTGATCCAATACCTGCACAACTTAATCCAACTAAGATATAATAACAATAAATCATAAAACCTTTTTCAATAAATCCCTTTTTATCAAAAAATTGATAAATTTTTAATGATAAATAACCCCAAATTGCACCAACAGTTAAACCAAATATACATTCATAAAGAATTGTATAACAAAACCAATTTTTAATAATTAATTTTCCATTACCTTCATGTAAAATTAAATTAATTGCTAAATAAACAAATGGGAAAACCATACCATCATTACCTGCACTTTCAGAACTTAATAAATATTTAATTCTATTTGGTACTTTTTCATCACTATATTTTGATTTACCAACAATTGCAGCTGATAAAACTGGATCAGTTGCTGTAATACAAGCAGCTATTAATAAACTTTGACTAAAATTTAATTCTAAACTTGAATTTGAAATATAACTTAAAACTAACCAAATAAAAACTCCCATTATTAACCAACCAAAAATCATACTTGGTAATAATAAAATAATAAATGATTTAAATTTTTTAAATAAATATTTTGGTGGTAAATCAATTGAAACTGCAAAAATTTGAATACATAATAATACTCTTGATAATTCAATAGTTAATGAATCTAAATCATCACTCCAATCTGATGGGTTGAACCAGTTACATGCATGAGGACCAGTAATAATACCAATTAATGTTGCAAATGGTGCTTCTCCAATGTATAATGTTTCTTTAAATAATGATGAACTTAAAGTAAATAAAATTGATGTTAAGCCTAAAACTGTATATGCTATATGTGGTTGTGTTGGACTCAACTGTTCCCAAGTGGTCATACCCTGTCTACTGATGAATATAAATATAAAGTATCAACCAGAAATATAGAAGCTAATGCTATTTAAACCAATGAATTAAATTTACAAGTAAGTAATTTCATATGTCACTTTTTATCCTTTATCTTTTTTTTTTTTTTTTTCCCTTCATTTTTTACTACTACAAAATATTTCTCTTGGAATCAAAAACGTGATTTTTCTTTGGTTTTTTGAATGTTTTAGCAGGAGTTATGATATGAGCTATCGAGCTATCGAGCTATATACTATCTGATAATTCTGTTTAATGGTTTTCCCAAAGTTAAGGTTAAGATTACTATTTTTGTTGTGCTTGTTTTTTCGTCTTGTGGAGAATTTTTGACACCAAAATTACGAATTATTTATGTATAAAGCTCATATCAATGGTTGTTAGAAGATCACTACAATAAAATGCTAAAGCATATGCAGCAATAGTTTTACTATACTGATTATAGTTTTTATTATATGACTCTTATGCTTTAAATAACTGAAAAAAAAATGCTAATCTATAATTTATGCTAAAAATTTATTAAACAATTCAACTTGTTCAGTAGTATCACCTTTCTTAAAATTATTAGGTATAATCAAATCATTTTTAGAATCTATTTTAATATGTGATAAAACTCTTTGTTGTTTAATCATTTGATTAAAATTATCTCTTAATTCATCATTAATATCATTTAATCTCAAATCTTTTAATTTATCTTTATTCTTTTCAAACCAATTTAATATTTTTAAATATTCTAAATCATAATATAAATTCTCTGAATCATTATTAGATATATGTTCTTCCTTTGTTATTGGAATATCCATAAAATCTATAAATTTTCTCTTTGGTAATACTTTATCTAAAGCTAAGAAATTTGTTTGTGAAAAACCTTTTGAATATGTTATAGTTTCATTTATTGGGGGATTGGTATCATTAACATCATCATCACTAAATCCAAGATCTATTTCATCATCATTCTTTCCATCTTCTTCTTCCTTGTCTTTTGTTGGTTCTTCAAAATCAAGATCAAGTTCAATTTCATGATTATTTAAATTATCATCATCTATACTAACATCAATATCTATTTCATCATCATTAGCTTTAGATTTTTTTACTATACTTGTTTCTGAGTTATCAATACTTTGTTTTCTCTTTTCATTATGTAAAACTAATGCATTAAACCTTATATGTAAATGAGCACTAAACCAAAAATTTGGTTTTAAATATTTTAATAATTCCATTGTTGGAGTAGAACCAAGATCATTTGATTCAATATCTTTTTTAAAAAATGGTTTAAATTTCAACAATTGTTTTAAATCACCATAATTATAAACGCCTTCAGGCCAATCATGACTTAAGAAACAATTTAAATTTAAATCTTTAATTAAATTTAATTTTAAAATTTCTTGAAATCTTAAATGATAAATTGATTTAACAGTTTTAAAATCTAATGGTTCAATTTCATAATGAGGTTTATAAAAATCAAAAGATTTATAAATACCTGATAAACCACCAATTCTTAAACCTTTAAACCAAATTATATTTGAATAACCTAAGAAATAAATATTTTTAGCAACCCAACCACCAAATTTTAATTCATTTAAATAATTTGAAGCTTCATGATTACCACCAATAAATAAAGTTAGAATTGGAGCCTCTTTAACACCATCATAATAATCTTTAAAATCGCCTAATTTTTTATATTTATCAGGCATTGAAATTGAATTAAAATCTGATTCATCTCTTAAAGATTGAAAATCTCCACAAACTAATAATAATTCAGGTCTTAATTCATCAGGTAAAATTGTAATTCTTTGATATATTATATCTAGTTCACCATGACAACAACCTACTACAGCTATTTTAACTGATGATTGTCCAGTTTCTTCCACCATTTACGTTAAGATAGTTAGAATTTTAATAGTGTTAAATGTAAATACTTGTTTTTAAAGATATAAAAAATAGTAAAAATCCAAACACCAATCACGTGACACATTTTGACCAATCAGAAAGCGCAATGGTTGTTTTTAATTTTCATAAATATATCAACAACTATTTCTGATCATGCCTCCATTAATTAACATGATATAACAAAAATTGAAGTCATCAGTGCATAGTGTGTTTTAACCTATATTACCTTTGAAGCTTCTGTGTACCTCTTTGTTATTAATATGGACTTGCCTCTCACTAATGAATCTATAATAGTTGTGTTGATACCAATATTTAAAAAACTAAAAGATCATTTTTTGGAGTTTATGAGATTCCATTATTATAATTATACTTTTTGACATTTTATCTAAAATGGATTGATGAAAGAATTCTCTTCATTTGTGAAATGTTTTTATAATCATAACCCTTTTTAATAAATAAGATTATTATTAATCTACATAAATATATCAATTGTAATAATATAATAACGTCATAAATTAAATAATTTAAACATAATAAGATTCAATTCAAAATTTATATAATTTAGAATATCATCATTTTCTTTTTTTTAAATAAAATTTCACAAATATCAATAAGTAATTATAATAATAATAAAACTCTGTATAAAATGTAATCTAATAAAAAAGGTTTTAATCAATAAGGTCAACTTATAATTTGAAAACACGTTCTTTAGTGAAGTTTAAGTCAGCTAAAGCACCTGATAATTCACCTTGATCAGATGGTGAAACTTTTGGACCAGAGATTGATTGCATTAAACCTGGTGGACCACAGACAAAGATTTGATGTTTATCAGATGGTTTAGCTAAAGATTTTTCTAAAAAGTCTTTGTTAACATAACCTTCAACACCTTTGAAATCTTCTGGTTTCTTATCTAAGAAATAAGTAACTTTAACTTGTTCTGGATATTTTGAAGCAATTTCATCAATTTCTTGTTTTAATAAAACATCAGCAGCACTCTTGTTACCATAGATTAAATTGATTTTAGTTTTATCTTCTGGGTTTTTAGTAATTTCATGTAATAATTGATATAATGGAGCAATACCAGTACCACCACCAATTAAAGAAATTTCTTCAAATTGATTTGGTGACCATTTCCATTTAAGAATTGGACCTTTGAAAGCAACAGTTTCATCAATTTTTAAGTTATCTAAATGAGTACCCATCTTTGAGTTTTCATACTTCTTAATAATGAATTCAATTTCACCTTTAGTTTCAATATCTGAAATTGGAGTATATGGTCTATTAAATTGTTAGTAATTTTTGTCATTTATAAAAGTAATTTAAGAGATCTAATTAAATCTCATTTATACATACCTAATGACATTGCTACCCTTTGGAGTAACGTATTTAGCTAAAACACAAGAAGCAGTAACTAAACCTGACTTAGCATCTGGTGAAGGTAAAGCAAAGACGTATTTATGGGTATCTGATGAAACTTCAGTCTTCTTAATTAATTTAAGATCAATCCATTCACCATTACCGGTAAAAGCAACTGAGGCTTCATTGGAAATTGGTGATGATTGGTAAGAGTAAAGGGTTAAACCAGCAGCAACGGCAGCAGTACCAACAGCAATTGGTAAGAATGATTTGTGAGATGATAATCTAGAGATGAATGACATTTTCTAAAGAGTTGTTTCTTTTCAATTTTAAAGAATAAAGAGAAAGAGATTTTTTGATTTTATAATTTGAAAAAAAAAAATGGTTAAAGGAGAAAAAAAATTTGTCGGATTTAACTTAGTTGGATTTGATTGGTTCTTTAAATTATTGCGAATTGTCAGTTGTTTAAGATAGTTCTTCGAGATTATTCTTAGTTATATGGTTATATGTGAATTCTAGTATAACAATTGTCCAAATTGTGAAATTTAGATGATGATATTCAAAGAATTGTTCAAGTTTTTTCCACAATTAATTTAGCCGAACAAACATGTGAACTACAGCCATAATCTGTTCCTGAATTGATGATATAACTACAGTAACAGTTCATTTAAAAAAAAATTAAAACGTTTATAATGTAATGTTAATGCCCAAAAATAACTATTAAAACTAATCTTCTTGATCCCAATTACCAGGTCTTGGTTGTTTTGGAACTTGTGGACCACCAGCTCTTTTAGCCATAATGATTTGATCTACTGATAAAACGGTATTGGCAGCTTCAGTAGCAGCACTAATGGCAAACTTTTTAGCAGCTAATAAATCATAAATACCTTCTTCTTTAATATCTTTAACACCATTTGAAGAATCACCATCAATATCAACACCAAATGATAAACCTTCTTCTTTACTATGTTTGGCATATAATCTTGGTAAAACTTCTGATGGATCTAAACCAGCAGTTTCTGCTAATGTTCTTGGAATAACTTCAAATGCTGTAGCATATTGTTTTATAGCTAATTGTAAAAGACCTGGTGTCTTTTCACCATATTGTGTAATACGATTTACTAATTCAGCTTCAATGGCACCTGCACCTGGTAATAATCTTCCATCTTTAGTTAAACCTTTAACAGCACTAACACCATCATCAATGGCTCTTTCAATATCATCCAAGTTATTCTTTGTAGCACCTCTAACAACAATAGTTGAAGTTCTTGTTATATCATTTTCTTGTCTAAATACAGTAACTCTATCTCCACCAAATTCTTTTGTTTCAATAATATCAATTGAACCCATTTCTTCTGGCATTGGTGCACCTAATCTTGGTAATGGAGTAGCACCACATACCCTACAAATTCTTCTTAAATCAAATTTACTTGGTACTTTCAATGTTAATAATCCATAACGATCTAAATAATATTGTGCTAATTCACCAACACCTGATCCTGCAATTACTACTCTAACACCTGAATCATAAATTTCTTTAACTAATTGATCTAATTGAGCTTCTTCACCTTTTGAAAAATCTAACATTTCTTTAGCATTATGTAATAATACAGTACCTTTAGTCTCTGTTTGTGAAATATCAAATGGAGCAGTAAATACAACAACTTTTGATTTTTGTTTTAAATTTTTAACATGTCCTTCAGGTTCTCTTGGGAAAACCATACCTTTAATAACTTTAGAATTTTCTAATGATGAACCCATAATTTTAACAACTCTGATACTATCAACATTAAAAGCTTGTGGATTCTTTGGTGGTATAACATTTAAAATGGCTTCTGTTACTAAATCAGAAATAAAATCTTCAGATCCATATTGTTTTGCTGCAATAACAGGTTTTATAATTTTTTTTAATTCATCAAATGATAATAAATCTTCAACTTTACCAACTACTAATTGATCTAAAATTTCATTTGTAAATTTTGAAGCTAATTGATAACCTTGAATAATTTCTGTTGGTTTTAAACCTAATGTTAATAATTTTTCAGATACATGTAATAATTCACCTGCTAATACTAAAACAAAATTTGTACCATCACCCATTTCCATTTCTTGTTGTTCTGAAGCCATGACTAATAACTTAACTGCTGGATGAACGACATCTAATTCACGTAACATAGTAGCAGCATCATTTGTAATGAAAACTTTTTGTAAATCTAGAAAAATTAATGAAAAATGTTAGTGGCAAAATTCAAATATAAAAATATTGTAATGATAGATAAATGATCTTGGGTTGTGAATTCCATATAATCAAAATGAATATAATTAAAATAATGATTCATTATACTTCTTCTTAACTCTAGATCATTCATATTAGATTGAATAACTTACGATTAACAATAATCTTATTTCTACCACAAGGACCTATAGAAGTTAAAACCATCTTTGAGATTTCTCTACAGGCATCAATGTTTCTTACAACAGCACCATCAGCACTACTGTATGATTGATAGCCTTGTTTGAAAAGACCTGCATTTGGAGCAGAAGGTAAACGTAAAGACATTTTGGCTGTAGTTCTATTTACTTTCTTCTTCCTGATTTCCAAATCTTTCTCTTCTCTTCTTTTCTTTGAATCGTTGAACTTTTTTTTTTCGTGAATCCTCGGAATTCAAATTTTGAAAAAATAATTTCCACGTGACTTTCCCTCGGAATTCGTTCATAATAAAAATTGATCAAGAAAATTGTGTTGGTTTCAAAATTAGAGTCGTGTCTTTGAATTGTAATTTGGTATTGGTTTTGAGTTGAAGAGATGGCTGAAGTGATGAATATTGACTCAATTGACTATGATCCTAAGTTGGATTTGCAAATACTTTTGGCTGATCCAGGAAGCTTGGCAAATTTAGACGAATTCCTAACATACACAAATTCATATAAATTATCTCTAGATGAAGAAATAATCAATAAGCAGAAAGAATTTGAAGAATATAATGATCCAAAGAATCCTAAGAAGTTCAATCCAAAAGTAACACAGCAACAATTAAAAGATCTTATAAAGGAAATTGATGAAACAAAGGAATTAGGTATAAATACTCAAAATGTAATTACAAGTATGACTTCAAATATTAAGAAATTAGATGATGCAAAGAAAAACCTTGTTTTAAGTATGACAGTAATGAAAAGACTTCAAATGTTAATGACAGCTTATGAACAACTAGAGGTATTGACTGAAGAAAAACATTATTCAGATTCTGTTCAATTATTAAGTGCAGTTTTAGAATTAGTTAATCATTTTAAATCTTATAAAAGTATTGATGAAATTGCTGATTTAACAAGAAAAGTAAATAAATTAAAAATATTATTAGCTGATCAAATATTTAAAGATTTTGAATTATCATTAAATCAAAGATCTGTTGAATTTAAAGATGCAGATTTAAAATCTGCTTCTAAAATGTTGGAAATAATAAGTAATGATCATAAACAAAGATTAATAAATTGGTTTTGTAATCAACAATTAAAAGAAATTAAAACAATATTTAGTAGTTCTGATGAAGCAGGTTCTTTAGAAAATATATCAAGAAGATTTCTTTTCTTTAAAAAAGTTTTGAAAAATTATGAAGATTTTTATTTTAAATATTTTGATGAAGATTGGCATGTTGAATTACAATTAACTGATAAATTTTGTTCAATAACAAAAGATAGTATAAAAGAATTATTATCACAATCTGGTAAAAATGTTGATATTGATATGATGTTAGATTCTTTACAATTAACTCTAGATTTTGAAAAATTCTTAAATGAAAAGTTCCAACAAGAAATTGTTGTAACATCTCCAACTGATCCAAATGAAAGTATGACTTCTTCATTTGAAATTAAAACTGAAGATGTTGGTAATACTACTATAGATACATTAAATTCACCAATAGATTCAGATTCTCCAAAACATAAAAGTTATAATCAATCAATATCTTCTTCATTTGAACCTTTCTTGGGTATTTGGGTTGAACATCAAAATAAATTCTTGAGTGATAAATTTTTGGAATTTTTACGTCAACCAAAGATTCCAACAGATCAACAAAATTTAGAACATCAATCAAATGTTATTTCTTCATCAGCTGATTTATTTAGAGCTTATAGACATTTATTATCACAATGTTCAAAATTATCAACTGGTTCTGCATTAAAAGATTTAGCAAAATTATTTTCAAAATGGTTACTTGAATATTCAACAAAAATTTTAAAACCTACTTTACCAATATCAAATAGTAATTTAAATGATGAATCAATAGCATATATAACTATTGTTTTAAATACTGCAGATTATTGTTCAACAACTATCAGTCAATTAGAAGAAAGATTAATTGATTTAATTGATGAAGATTATAAAGAATCTATTAATTTTGATAAAGTTAGAGATTCATTTATTAAATTAATTAATAAATCCATTAATCTTTTATTAACTAAAATTGAAATTGAATCAGAATTATCATGGAGAGAAATGGGAAACACAAATTGGTCTCATATGGAAGATGTTGGTGATCAAAGTAGATATATTGCAAGTCTTCGTGATATATTAACACAAAATTGTACCAAAATATTACCAAAATTTGCAAGAGATATATACGTCAGAAATTTATGTGATAAGATTGTTGAATCAACTGTTAATGAATTTTTAGCAAGTATTGTTAAGAGTAAACCAATTCCTGTCATTGCTGCTGAACAAATGTTATTAGATTTATCAGTATTAAAAGAAACATTTTTAAAATTACCAAGTTTAGCATCAAATGATCCAGCTAACAATAAAGTTTCTGGTCAATATACAAAACATGTTGATAGAATGGTTAATAAATTAGAAGTTATATTAAAGGTTTTATTAACTCAAGAAGCTCCACAAGAAGGTTTAGTATCAAACTATTTCTATTTAGTTGGTGATAAATCAGTTGAAAACTTTATTAAAATATTACAATTAAAAGGTATTTTAGATAAGAATAGACAAGATAAATATATTGATTTATTCAATATTCATATGAAAGCACATGATAACTTAGTTGAAAGCTCACCAATATTATCAAAATTAGTCGTTAGTTCTAATACATTACAAGTTAACACAGTCAAACAATCACCAGCAGTTACTGATATGAAGAGTCCTTTAGAATTATCATCGCCAAGATTTGAAAACTTATTAGGTAAGAGAGAAAATCTTGAAAAGGGTCTGAAAGAATTGGCTTTAAATGGTGAAGCAAGTGTTAATAAGTTTAATAAGAGTTTTGGAAGATTCTTTAACAGAAATACCAAACCATAGAAGAAGAATATTTTATGTTATGAAATGTAATTTTAATTAATGGAAATGTTTATTATGTGTTCTAACTAATATATTAATATGATTTATGAATACTTCTTAGCTTATTGATTGTAGAACATTCAGTTAAATTTCATCGTCATCTTCATCATCATCAACCATTAATATGTAATCGGTTTCTGAATCACCAAAATTTAGAACATCTTCAGGTTTTAGTTCAATGTATCTTGCAGTAGGAATTTCCTCTCTATTTAAAAATGTTCCATTACTTGATTCTAAATCTATTATATATGGTCGTATCACTGTATTGTTTGAACCATCATCTTTTGTAACTTTCTTCATTCTAAATTGAATAACGGCATGTTGTTTTGAACAAGTTTCATCATCTGTTTCCAAATCGACAACCTCAGCATCACGACCAATTAAATGATATTCTTTTCTATTCAATATGTATTTTTTGGGTACTTCAGAGCCTTTTGTGAATATGAATAAGAAATATGAAGGGTCTTTTGATGTTGGTTTAGCACTATCTGAAGGTGTTGTATATTTCAATTGAATACCTTTCACGTTATTTGATTCTTTAGCTAATAGACCTGATGGCTTGAAATTTGGCTTCTCCTTTTCTATAACAGCTACTTGACCTGGTGTCTGTCCATCTTCATTGTTGTTATTATTGTAGTAGTTGTTTGGTCTATATTGAGTTCCAGTGTTATTGTATTCATTTGAGTTTGAATATTGTTGTCTTCCAGAGTATGGCCTTTGCCTACTATTCCCATTACCTCTATTATTGCTATATCCCTTATACATCTTGTTGTCTTTCCTGGCTTCTGCTCTTGTTGTAGGAGCTGATGTTTATTTTAATTTCAGTAAAATTTGTAGTGTAAAAAATTCTGTCATTTGTGTCAATAAGATCATAGAAGTCCCAACTTTCAACTTTCTTTTAAAAACGCTTTAAAGCATTTGACTAATCATCAACTGTTCCTCTCTCTCCAATTGTACACCAATTATCAAGCAGAGTCTGTGTTTATATAATGAAGTTCATAGACCAGACAACCAATGTCATTGAAAGGCAGACCTCAGTCAACAAACCACGATCAAAGACAAAGACAATTCCCAAGAAGAAAGTTAAGAAGAACTCCATCCCAGGAACTACAATAATATTCCAAACAAATAAGAAATCCAACAACAATCTTGCATTAAAACGAAAGATACAGAGGATAAATGAAGAATCTGAACAGATTACAAATAATAATAAGCAAACTGCACCACTTCCTCTTCAAAATAATACCAATTCTAAAAAGAGAAAATCAAATATAGTAATAATTGCAGAAGAACCATCGCAAAAAGTTTCAGAATCAACACCAACACCAGACACTACTTATAAAGGACAATCCAGTTCTACTGAAAATTCAAAAGATGATTACTATAATGATGATCCTATTCTAACTTCAGAAGATACCGACCCAAATCCTGTTAATCAGATTCAAAATAATATCCAAAGACCTAATATAGCTTCTGAAACAATATCATCAACAATTAATGAGCTAAATGAAATTAATCCAAAGGACTATTTAGAGACTTCTTCATTTGTCTTTCAGAAAGGTTTGGTTGAATTTATGCAAGAACCTTTTGAATATTCTTTACCTGATGACAACAATATTTCAACAAATGATGAAAATTGGATTGATTTGTTATCATATAACAATTCAACAATAAAAGGTCCAATAAGTCCTGTACATCTAGAGTCAGATGATTTGTTAAATATTGATTCTTTTAAATTAGAAAAAGTTGAAGATGCTAAAGTTCAAAATATATTTAGAATTCTCAGTCATTATTATCTTATAATGACAAGATTTTATAGTGTTAAAGATCCAAAATTGAATTTTTATACAATGATTAATGAGACATTTGCTTACAGATATGCTCCTCTGAGATATTCAATATTAGCATGGTCAGCTCTACATCTTGCTATAGTTGAGAAAACTTCATTCAATGTTGCAAATAAATATCACGAAGTTGCATTAAGATCAATAATGTCACAGAATTTTGAAGAGAGTAAAGTTCCTCTAGAAATGTTATTACTAGGTTCATGGTTTTTATGTTTATTTGATATAATGGCAGGTAATGATCATACATTAAAAATATTGTCACATGTTTATGGAACACTTAAAATTGAATCATTATTGGATATGAACAACTATAACCATAGATCCAAAAGAAAATTTAATGCATTCTCATACCAAGTCCTAACATGGTTACTCTATCTTGATATAAGAACTTCATTATTCGTTGGTAATATTCAATTTCCCAATTTCATTAATAGACCAACAGCAAGAACTTCAAAAGATTTAAATATTCAATATTTATTAACATCAGAAGCTTATGAAAGGGGAGTTGTTTCAAATATTTTTGAAAATGCAAGAGGTGGATTTAAAATATTATATGGACTTAATGATCCACCAAAAGAAGATATAAAGGTTGATTTACTACAAGATAGGATTTTAGTATTAATGATGAGAAATATGTTAATGTTTGGAACTCTGATTAGATTAAAAAATTGGACTAATCAATGTGGGAATTCTGTTGAATTTGACATTAAGACTCTTGAAATAAAAATACAAGATTTATATAATGAGAATATGAAGTTATTAGAAATGAAAGTTGATGAAGATGATAGAATCTCAAATTTCCATATATCAATTGAATTGGCATTAATACATGCAATTGTTATTTATTTTGATAGAATTTGTCATCCTGATATTAGAACTAATGAAAAATGTCAAAATTCAGCAAGAGAAATATTCAAAATTGCAGTTAAATTAAAACAATTAAGATATCAATATACACCAGGTTCAATCCAATGGCCTTTTCCATTATTTTTGGCAGGTGTTGAAACAACAGATTTGATCTATCAAAATTGGACAGGTAAAGAATTTGAAGATTATGAAAAGGAAAATTGGGGAATTAATGTCGTCAAAACCAGAACATTATATACAGAAGTGATTACAAAACAAGATATAATTAATCAAAGGGTAGATATTGGTGAAGTAATGATGGATACTACAGGATATTTTATTCTATAATTCTATACGATATGGATTTAAGTTTAATATTTATTTATTTAGAATATAATAATTTATGATGTAAATGTGTTTGCTATATATGTAGTTTAAAAAAAGATCTAATTACTCTTTCTGTGAAGTGGATATTCTTTGATGAATACTGCAAAACAAATAGAAATAATTTGAAATATAATTGTAATATGGAAACTTTTATGAATAACCTTATTGAATGAATTTTTGGCAATTTCTGATAACTCAGGTGATAAATCTTTTATTGATGTTAATTTCTTTAAAATATGGTTAATCAATTCAATCTTATCTGGTACTGAGTTATCAAAGTTGTTCATTAATTCCTTTTTAAAGAAATATGAATTTATTGAGGAAGTTAGAGCAATACCAAAAGTACTACCAAATATTCTGAATAGGTAACTTATTGATGTAGCTTTTGCCTGTTCATGTCTTGAAACACTTGATATAATTGCCATTAACGTTGAACTTAATATTAAACCATGACCTAACCCACTTGGAAATAAATAGAACTGGTATTGCCATGTACTTGAACTTGTATCCAAAGTTGAAACTAATATCGATCCAAATACCTCTATTAAAGCACCAACAACAATGACATGGTAATATTTCTGTGTGTATCTGATGATAAATCCAGCAGACATTGAACCTGAACACATGCCAAAGACATTTGAAATCAATCTTGTACCTGATAAACTAGCTGGTTCTCCAACAACAATTTGTAAAAAAAGAGGAACATTAAACATTAAAGAAAATGCACCCATATAACCAAAGAAATTTGTTAACCCAGATAATAGTGGATTTCTTGATAAAATAACACTCAATGACACAATAGGATTTTCAACAATAGATTCAACTATAAAGAAAAGAGTAAAAGATGTTATACTGATTATCAAAAGTACTATTGAAGTTGTGTAAGTATCACTATTATTACCTAAAAATTGTAAAACTAATAGTAATGAAACAATACCAGTTATTAATAAACTTGAACCTAAGAAATCAATATCTTTAATGGTTGGTTTTCTATTCAATTGAGATGTTGTTGGGATATTAACTTTTAGATATATGATAATTATTGATATAAACGTTATTGGACATTGAATCATGAAAGCAGATCTCCAACCTATTGAATCAGCAAGAAACCCACCTAATGGAGCACCAACCACTTGACCAAACCCAAATACAAGATTAGCAAACCCATTATATGTACTTCTTTGTGATAATGGAACAAGATCACTAACAACGATTGAACTTAATGTTCCAAGACCTGCACCACCTAAACCTGATACAGCTCTACTTATTAATAACCATTTTAAATTTGGTGCGATTGAACAACCTATAGAACCTATTAAAAACAGTGTGTTGGCCCATATCAAAGCAGTCTTTCTACCAAATAAATCACTGAGACCACCATAAAGAGGTTGTAATGCAGATGATGTTAATAAATAAGATGTTGCAATCCAACTTGCTTGTGAAGAGTTTTGTAAATCAGATCCCATTATAGCATATGTTGAAGCTACCACTGTTGAATCTAAAGCAGACAAAAAAGCACCACACCATAATGAAGGTATAATTGACCATCTACTTGGATGTGGTTTCAGTAGTTCACCATCTTCATTATATATATCATGATATTCATTATTTTGTTCTTCTTCAATTGCTTCTGATGATGTTTGAATAATACCTGGATTTTCATATAGATAGTCTAAAATTTCACTTGAACTGTCTGAATTACTTGCACTTCCATGTGTATTTGAAATCAATCTTGTATGCTCATCCACCTTTGGTTTATACATGGTGAATATTAATATATAGAGTACTAGTGTTCATAAATGAGATGCATTCAAAGATATATAGTATGACACACAGCTAACTTTCAAGGGCCATACGCCTATATAAATCAAATTAAACCAGTAAAGTAAGAAAGGTGAATGATGTACTAAAATATTAAAAAGGGCACCATATTAGTTTCCTAAGTAGAGTAATGGACACTACTCCTAATTACATTTATCAGCCAATAGCATACAGCATCATTATCTCAAATTTATCCACAATCAAGTGAAAGCTTTTTGATCTTTTGAAGTTTTGAAGAAATTTCGCAACGACAAAATTTTGCGAATTGCCGAAACAGGAAGCTTCCCAATTAGGCAACTCTCTTCCACCATAGAAATTTTTTTGAATTTGAAAACTACTAACAACAACATTATGATTAGTGAGAATGAAGAGTCCGCTTGAAACTCCAGTTGAACAGTTTATTATAGACTAAAATGGTTTCTTCTACCTATCTACTATATATTTGAATCAACAATCAACAACATTTCTTGTGTTGCACAAACCCAACTTCATCAAAAGCATACACAATGGCTATAAGACTAAACACTGGTGATCAAGATCAAATAGATCATATTGTCAATGTCAACAAGAAGATTCAGAAGATTTCAGTTATAATAGTTTCTTTTGTCCTATTGATTTTCATTATTATTCTAAAGGTACCATCAAACAGTACAAACTACAAAAGTATAGATGTTTGCAAACTCAATAAAATCAGACCTCATTTTCAACCAGATACAAAGAGAATTAATGAAAGACATGCACTATTCAATTCATCTAGTTCATTATTATTAAATGCAACATTAATTGATGGTGATGGTGAGATTTATTCCAATACAGATATATTTATTGCAAATGGTACAATCATTAGAGTTGGACAAGATTTAAAGAACAATACTACCAATTTGTTTGAAGTTAAAGATATTTATAATCTTAATGGTGCTTATGTTTCTCCAGGTTTAATTGATATGCATTCTCACTTTGGTACAAGATCTCAACCACAATTAAAAGGAACAGAAGATACAAATGAATACACTTCTCCAATTACTCCTTATGTTCGTGCAATTGATGGTATTGATCCTCAAGATCCAGAAATGTTATCACTTTCAAGTTCAGGTGTCACTACACATCTTGTTTTAACTGGTTCTAAAAACGTCATTAGTGGTGAATCATATGCTATTAAGTTACACAAATCTCCAAATAATTTAGTTGAAGAGTTACTAGTTCAATATAATACATTGGCACCAAAGTTAAATCGTTGGTTTAAAATGGCATTTGGTGAGAATGAGAAACAAACTGGATTGCACGGTTATCCAGTAAGTAGAATAGGTGCAGTTTGGAAAATTCGTCAAGCTTTTGATAAAGCCAAAAAGTTAATGATCAAACAAGATAATTGGTGTCATGGTAGTTCTTCAAAGACTCCATATCCAACAGATTTAGAATTAGACACATTAGTTTCAATTTTAAGAGGTGATGTTAATGTTAATATTCACTTGTATGAAGCCTATGATTTTGAATCATTAATTAGAATTTCAAAAGAGTTCGATTTTAAGATTAATTCATTCCATCATGCTTTATCTGGCTATAAAATTCCAAAAGTATTGAGAGAATATAATACAACATTGGCAATTTTTACTGATGAATGGGGTGGGAAGAAAGAACAATATGAAGGTACTGTTTATGAGGCAAAGATTCTAGAAGAAAACAACATTCCTGTTGCTATTAAAACAGATCATCCAGCTTTACCAGGTCAACAGCTATTGTATTATGTTCAAATTGCTTATAATTATGGTCTATCGTTTAAAGGTGCTATTAAATCTATAACTTCTGTTCCTGCTAAATCAATAGGTTTGGATCATAGAATTGGTTATTTGAGAGAAGGTTATGATGCTGATATTGTTATTTGGGATGATAATCCAATGAATTTAGGTGTATATCCTTTAGAAGTATTAATTGATGGTGATCCAACATTGAAATATAAGAATATTGATAAATTGGAAACACAAAAGTCTGAAATTTTAACAAAACCTCTACAAAGAATAAACATAAATAATGAAAATTGTCAACTTGGTTTAGACTCATTCGCTATAACTGGTATTTCAGAATCCTTTTTAGCTTCTAATGATGTTGAGTGTTATAATGGTAATTGTACACTAGTTGTATCAAATGGTGAGATTTCTTGTTTCAGTTCAAATTGTGTTTTGGATTCACATTATCCAACTATACATTTAAATAATGGATATGTTTTACCAGGTATCAGTACAATTACTGAAGGACTTGGTCTTTTAGAAATGACATTGGAACCAAGTACATCAGATGGTGAAGTCAATGGTGAAAGTATGATATCATCTGCTAATGGACTTAACTTAGATGGTATTACAATAGAAAGAGTGAAAAGAATTGGTATTAGTCAAGCAATAGTACCACCATTGGGTCATGCATTTAAAAAGGGTGTTAGTTCTTTGATCCAAATAACAGATTCAAAACTAACTGATGCTATAAAATTAATCAAAGTTGCTAATCATTTTAATGTTGGTCATTTAGCTAAAGATAAGTCTACTTTTCCAACTATTTCTTCTCAGATTTCACATTTAAGATGGATGATTCAGAATGAGTTAGATCTAAATATTCCTATTGCTATTCATACACATAATAAAGGAATAATTGAACAAATTATTAGAGTAAAGAAAGATTTTCCAGAAGTTAATTTTATTATAGTTGGAGGTCAAGAGTCTTATCTAATAGCTGATGAAATTGCTGAAAATGATATTAAAGTTATTCTTACACCATGGCAATGTACAGCTAAATTTTGGGATAATAGACATTGTTCAGTAAATCTACCATTACAAGAACCATCAGTTAATATTTTGAATAAAGCAGGTGTTACATTTGCTATTGCATTAGATGAGCCCAATAGTTTAAGAAGATTGTTTTGGGAGGTAGGAAAAGCTGGTAAATATATTGAAGGTTTCAGTAAACAATCTACTGTTGATTTAATGACTAATAATATTGAAAAGATCTTTGGTATTGAAGGTATGAATGAAAACATTTTAGTCTTTGAAAATGATCCATTAGAATTCGGTTCATCATTAGCTATTTCAATCAATGAATTTGGTAAAATCAATATGTGTTTTCCTGATGTTGAAGAAGAAAATAAAGGAGATCTTCTATTCTAGTGTACAAGACAATATATATTCTTTTCTTACGTTTTAAATTTCAAAAAAAAAGTTACTTTTATTATAATATCTAATCTAATCTATATTAAAATGAACATTAATTACCTTTATAAGAATCAGCATTTCTAATAAGTGAATAATAGAAAGCAACACCTTCAATATGAGCATCTAATTCAACTCTTTCATCAATAGCATGAGCATTTAATCTTGATTCTTGTTTTATAGGAGTAAATCTATAAATATTTCTAGTAAGATCCCAATAATATTTAGTATCAGTATTACCAGTCATACAACTTGGTGAAACATAGACTTCACTATCAACATTTGGACTATAATCATTTTCATTATAAGTAGCAAAATCTTCAAAAATATGTTTGATTGTACCACCTAAAAGATCCCAACTTGGATTATCAATGGTTGTTGTTAATGGAGCAGGGTTCAATTCACTTGTATATTTTATTTCAAAACCATTCTTAGTAGGATCATTAACAGATAAATCATATATTTCAGCAACTTCTGTAACTAAATCTAGGATATGATCTTTAACAATTTGAAGTGAAGATTCATATGAAACTCTATGGTTGACTTCAAGAACAATATTTTCTGGTAATGCATTTATCTTTAACCCACCTTTAATTATATCAACAGCTCTTGTAGTAGATAAAAGTGCTCTATTAACAGGATTTTTAGCTAATTGAGTTATGGCATTAGCTTTAGATTTTGGGCTAAAAATATTTAAAATATTATCTCTTAATTGAGAATCCATTGTTTTTGAATATTTAGCTTGACATTGTAATAAATAAAAATAAGGATTATCTAAAGTAACATCTAATGGATATTCAGTACTTTCAATCAATGTAACCAAATGACTCATGATTCCAATACCAGTATGTTTTGGTGGTACTGAACTATGACCACCATCAACTTGTAAATCAATAGCAATATCTAAGTAACCTTTTTCACCAGTTGCTGGTAATGCAAATCTTGTTCCATAAATATCTTGAATTCCTAACCCACCTTCATCAATTATCATAAACATTGAATCTGAACCATATTTTTTAGATAAAAATTTACTAATTTCATTAGCACCATAATGACCACTAGATTCTTCATCAAACCCAAAAGCTAATACGATTGATCTTTTTGGAATAAATTTTTGTATTAATAATTGTTCAATTGATTCTAAAATTCCAATAACATTATTCTTACAATCACTTGAACCTCTACCCCAAACAAAATTACCATCAAAATGAGCACTAAATGGTGGATAAGTCCAACGATCAACAGTATCTTCAGGAACAGGAACAACATCTAAATGACCATTTAACATTAAAGGTTTTAAACTTTCATCAGTACCATTTATTGAAAAAACTAAACCATGAGTATTAATATGATCCAACTGAAATTTCTTTGCAATATTTGGGAAAGTTTTAGTGATATAATCTTCTAATTTATAGAAAACATCCCATCTTTCATCTTCACCAACTGGTCCTAAATCATCAAAACTTGGGGTATATATTTGAATTGCTCCTTGCCATACTTTTAAAGAATAATCTTTGTAGTCTTGTTCTTTGAATCTTGAAACATTAAACAATTTATCATCATCTTTAGGAACTAATTTTGGTAAATTTGTACAATATTCATTTTTTTCAGCTGGGGTATTTGTTGTTGAAGGTCTAGTGATATAGAATACTGAAAGTGCTAAAATACTGAGAAGGATATATTTAATTGATTGTTTCTTTGGAGTTTTTTCCCCCTTATTAAGTAAAGTATCAGTATTCATGGTGACAACTCAGACTGATCAAGTCAAATCAAAGAGATACAAATTGAATGTTTGATTGAATATAAAGGAGAGTGTTATTTGATATTTGATATTTTTATTTAACGAGTTGCGAGCCTCAATTCTCGAATATTGTTGTATCTGATTGTTGAAACGTGATTGGTGGGCTTCCTTATCGGGAAATTGCCTATTTGGGTATTTCGCAGTTTTTTTTTTTTTTTTTTTTTTTTTATTTGGGAGAGAGAAAGGTACAAACAAACGACAACAACTTACTATTGTCAAGTAGTTTAGTAATGATTAAACACTACTATGAGTTATCTATATACGAGAATTGAGATGTTTTCATGGTCAACTTTTTCTTTTATAAACTAATCAAATAGTTTATTGGCATTTTACTGTCAATACCATAGAACTAGTAAATCAAGATATGTTAGAGAAAGCATCACAAAACAATAAGAATAGAATGATACTAAGTCATGTTGTTACATTACTATTAGTTCTAATTCCTTCCTTTTTATATTTTAACTTCAATTCAACCCCCAGTTTTATTTCGACGTTTAAATCATCAAACAGTCTAAACCATTTAAATTTTAATGAACAAAAGATTTTAAATGGAATTGCTCAATGTAAAGCAAGATATTCAAAACCTGAAAGATTAGACACTGTTAATAGAAGTATTAATCCAAGAATAAATATCTACAGTGATGGAATTCCACCTATTGTTATTAAAAATGCAAAAATAATTGATGGTGATGGTTCAGTTTCCTCAAAATTAAATGATATTTATTTAGAAAATGGTATTATTAAATACATTGTTGAATCAAATACAGAGCAATTTGACACTAAATTCCATGTTATTGATGCTAAAGGTAATTATGTTTCACCTGGTTTAGTTGAAATGCATTCACATGTTGGTATTTGTTCACAACCTGAACTAAGGGGTAATAATGATATGTTTGAATTAATGAGTCCTGTTACACCATTTACTAGAACAATTGATGCATTCAACATTGGTGATCCTGCAATAAAATTAAATGCAATGGGTGGTATCACTTCTTCTTTAATTCTTCCAAGTGCAAATCTGATCTCTGGTGAAGCTTATATTTTTAAAATGAGGGTTCCTGAATCGTGGTCAGTTGAAGAAATGTTAGTTCAATATAATTCAAATGAATTACCAAATTCTGGGAAAAGACAAAGATATATGAAGATGGCATGTGGTGAAAATCCAAAAAAGAGATATATTTCTAGACCAGAAGCTCCAAAATCAAGAATGGGACTTGGTTATTTATTCAGAGAATATATGGGAAGAGCTACTCTATTAAAAGATGAACAAGATAAATGGTGTAATGAATTAGAAAATTCAAATGTTTTACCTTCAACTCCATATCCTAAAGATGCTGAAATTGAATTGTTGGTTGATCTTTTACGTGGTCAAGTTTATAGTAATGCTCATTGTTATGAAACTTATGATATGGAGACATTACTTAGACATTCCAAAGAATTTAATTTTGAAGTCCATGCTCTTCATCATGCTCTTGATGCCTATAAAATCCCAAAAATATTGAAAGGTTTTGATTATAATATTACAGTTGCAACATTTGCTACATTATGGGGTTTTAAAAAGGAAGCTTTCCAAGCATCATTATTTAGTCCTAAAATTTTAGATGAAAATGATATTAATCTTGTTTTAACAACTGATCATCCAGCTTTACCTGGTCATACTTTGATTTATCAAGCTCAAGTTGCTCATAATTATGGTCTTTCAAGAGAATCTGCTTTTGCAAGTGTTACAGGTAATTCTGCAAAGGCTTTGGGATTGGATGATAGAATTGGATTTTTAAGAAAGGGATTTGATGCTGATATTATTATTTGGAATAAGGATCCTTTACAAGATGGTGCTAAACCTTTGAAAGTATTTATTGATGGTATTGTTGAATTAGATACACCAATTAATCCAAATTCTTCTAAGATCGATAAAAATAAGGAAAATATTCAAATTAAGAGAAATGCTAATGAAGAGGAATTAAAGATCAGAGATCAATTGGAAGGTTCTGAATCTATTTTAATTAAAGGTATTAAAAAATCATTCATTAAATCTATACCAAATCCTGTTGAAATTGATGATAATACTACTTTCCAACTATTAATTGAAAATGGTAAAGTTGAATGCTTTGATAAACTTTGCAATATCACTAATTCAAAATCAATTAAATCATTAGATCTTCAAAATGGTTATATGATTCCAGGTATAGTTGCATTAACTAATAATCATGGTTTATCAGAAATTGAATTAGAGGAAACCACTGGTGATGGAAATGTTTTAGCTACAAGAGATTTTAGTCTTTCAGAAATTTCTAAGAATGTTCCATTGGCTAAATATGGTATTCAATTTGGTACTGAACATTTAAAGAGAGCATTTAATTCAGGTATTACACAAGTTGTTACACCACCTATTAGAGGTGAAGGAAGATTATTTATGACAGGTGTTAGTGTTAGTCTTATGACAAATGCAGATGGTATAGGTAGTTCTGGTGTTATCATGGATGAAGTTGCATTACATATAACTGTTGGTGATATGGGTAAGCAACCTAATTTACCTACAATTTCATTACAAATTTCTTATTTAAGAGATGTATTACTTTCTAATAAAGATTCAGATGGTGTATGGGGTCGTGTTTCAAGAGGAGAACTTGCATTGGCTATTCATGTCAATAATAAAGATGTCATGTTACAATTATTGAAATTAAAACAAGAGATTGGTGTCTATTTGATATTTATTGGAGGAATTGAAAGTCATTTAATTGTGGATCAAATTAAAGAACAGAATGTTCCAATATTAGTAACACAATGGAAATGTCAAAGAAAGTATTGGGATGAACGTCGTTGCTTACCAGGTTTAGGTTCTGAAAGAGGTTTATTGGATATTTTAAGTAGTAATGGGGTTAAAGTTGGTTTAGGTTATACTGAGGATCAAGATGTACGTTTAGCTTTAGATGAATCTGCTTCTGCTGGTTCTTTCAATAATCTTTCCAATGAGAATTTAATTGATATGCTTTCTTACAATGTCAATGAAATGTTTAAAATTGAGAAAGATGATATGAGTGATATTGTCATAACTGAAAATCTTCCAATGAATTATGGTAGTAGAGTTGTTGCTATCATCAGAGATGGTGTGGTTTCAAAAGTTTATCCAGATGTTGAACCAGAAGTTGATTTATTCCACTAAATGTATAATTATAGCGAATCGATATAATCTTTAATGATGAGTTTTGAAGTAAGTTCATTGTAATATTGTAGTATTTTACTATATCCCTATAGTAGAACTAAAAAAACCTTAATTTTGTTAGTCATTATGTCTTTTTGATGCTATTGTAGGCGAACAGTATGTAATTAGTAATGTTGTTAGCGCCTGATAAACGGCCGATATATCAAAGGTATATCACAATTGAAAGATCACAAATATCAGCAGCTTATCATGTAGAATGATCATTGTATCATAAATGACCTGTTATTTTGTATAGATCATCAATATCACTAGTCACCAGTCATTTTGTAAGTTTGTAGTTTGTACTTTGTAGTATAAGCTTACACCCCTTATTAACGGAGAAAGCTCCTTTGACACAATAAAAAACTACCAATTTTGGAAGTTTCCAGGAATTGAAAGTATAATAAGATTGATAACAAATTACAAAGGGCTGATCTTTGTTCAAAGCATTATTTGCTAATTATATGGTGACTTACTAACAAATTTAACTCTCAATTAACAATTATGCCTCTCTAAATCTCTGTTATTACCCAATTCGGAAGCTTCCTAAAAAGGTAATAATTTTAAAAATATTTTTTGGTTTTTCGAGTTTTTTGTTTCTTATCAAATTGTGCTAGTTTGAAAACAAAATTCAACAACTTAACATATTCAATAATCATTTGATATGATTTTAGGTATGGGATCCACTATTTGATTTTGAACTTGGTATTTTGCATTTATAAATAACAGAAGATCTGCATCATATCTGTCGTTTGTCATTAATTTTGTGATGTTGATAAGCTCAAAAACATTGAGAAAGAGTATAATATAAACTAGAGCTGGGACTCATATTTAATACATACTCATTTTCACACTTTATTTTAAAACCAATAATTATTGACTATATTATCACAGAATAGAGAGTTATCATACAATGTCAGATCAAAGTATAACAAAAGAAGTTCTTGAAATTAAAGCAGAGTCAGTGGATCAAGGTGGAAGTGACTCACAAGAGCAAATGGAAGGTGAACAATATATTCATATGGATGAATCAAATGCTGATGTTGCTTTAAAGATTGCTCTTGAACATCAAGGTACTCCAATTACACCTGAAGAAGAAAAGGCTGTTGCTCGTAAAATTGATTATCATTTAATTCCTTTCTTATTTTTAACTTATTTCTTACAATTTTTGGATAAAGGTGCTTTATCTCAAAGTACTGTTTTTGGTTTAGAAAGTACTATGAATTTAGAAGGTAATGATTTAAGTTGGTTAGCTTCTGTTTTCTATTTTGGTTATTTATTTGGTCAACCATTTGCTAGTTATTTTGCTCAAAAATTTTCAATTGCAAAATTTATTGGTATTGCGCTTGTCTGTTGGGCTATTGTTCTTATTTGTACAACTGCTTGTGAAAATTTTGGTGGTTTAGTCGCTATTAGATTCTTCTTAGGTTGTTTTGAAGCTGTTATTTCTCCAAGTTTTGTTCTTTTAACTGGTTCATGGTTTCCAAGAAGTTCACAACCATTAAGAGTTGCTTTCTGGTATATGGGTAATGCCTTTGGTGTCTTAATTGGTGGTTTATTAGCTTATGGTCTTGGTCATATTGAAAGTTCAATCCCATCATGGAAATGGTTCTATATTATTTATGGTATTTTAACTTTCTTTTGGGGTATTATTGTTTACTTCTTCTTACCAGATACAATTCCAACTTGTAAATTTTTAACTGATAGAGAAAAATATGTTGCTATTGAAAGATTAAGAGAAAATAAAACTGGTATTAAGAATATGGTCTTTAAGAAAGAACAATGTATTGAAGCTCTTTGTGATCCTCAATGTTGGTTATTAATGGTTATTGAATTTGTTGGTTGTTTACCAGCAAGTGGTATTTCAACTTTTGGTAATTTAGTTATTAAATCATTTGGTTTTAATTCATTTCAAACAGTTTTAATTAGTATGCCATCAGGTGCAATTCAAGGTGTTACTTTAATTATTGGTGGTCTTTGTATTGCAAAATTTAAAAACATTGGTTGTATTATTCAAACTATTTCAATGATTCCTTGTTTAATTGGTACATGTATTGTTTATTATATTCCAACTTCTCATCATACAAGAGGTGGTAAAATGGTTGCCTTTTGGATTCAATATTCTAATACAGTTACAGATGTTGCAATCTTTGCATTAATGACTGCAAATATTTCAGGTTTTACAAAGAGAACAACAACTAATGCAATGGTCTTTGTTGGTTATTGTGTTGGTATGATTGCTGGTCCTCAATTTTTCAAATCTGCTGATTCACCAATTTATTCAGAAGGTTTAAGAATGATGATTGTTACTTGGATTATTTTAATGTTTTTACCAATGTTCTTATATTACTATTATTATATTGAAAATAAGAGAAGAGATAAAAGAGATGCTATTGATAAACATGAAACAGGTGCTGAAGTTGATGGTGTTGATTTAGAAGAAGAAGAATTCTTAGATTTAACAGATAAACAACAAAAACATTTCAGATATGCTTTATAATTTATCTATAACCTACACTATTATGTTTGAAATATAATTTCAAATATTTATTAAGTATTTTTGACTCTTTTTTATTTTATTATTATTGGTGTTATTCTTAGTTCATACATTCGTTTTTATCATTTTACCTACACTATCATTTTTTTGCTATTCCTGTATAATTATTATAAGTACTTACTTTCTTTCAAGACATGAGAGTGAACAAATATTAATATTGAATTTTTAAAAATATGTTTAAATCGTAGTTTTACCATAATTAAAAAATATGAAAGAAAAAACTACAACTATGAAATTTATTAGCAATAATTATAAGAAGATATATTCAGTAATTCACACTAAACTGATTTTTTTCTCCTTCTTTGAACACAAAGAGTCTTCTCATTATATAGTTATCTAGCTAGTAATTCATTAATTGGTTTCACTTCATTAAATTGGTTTTCGTGATTCATCAGTTTCTTATCATTAATTTCAATGCAAAAAAAATCTAGTTTGTACTTTATGCAGTTGTTTATTTATTAATTCTTCCTCCTCTTTTCTTGTTTTTTTCTCTTCTTTTAATATACCAGATATTCAAAAGGTTTATTCAACAAGAACCGTAATAGAATAATCATCTAAAGTAGAACAAGATGAGAAATCCCTTTCATCTTGATCATGTAAATGAGTTGATTTCAAAAGCGCAAAAGCTTGAACATTTGATTGAGCTAGATAAGGATGTTTTCTATTAAGATCTTTTAAAACTCTTAGAATACTTCTTGCATCAACAACAGTAGATTGTAAACTAAAAGAATCTTTAGCATATTTATAAACATTTGGATATTCTTTTTCATTTTCTTTCCAATATTTAAAGACGCTAAAATCAGGAGTATCTTTAACAGCTCTTGAGCAATATAATTCTAATTCATTTTCTGAATAAGTCATTACAGATTGTAATAAATTATCATCATTTGAATGCCTGCATGTATGACCATAATGTTTTTCAATAAGGAATTTTAATTCAGAAAATTTTTCAGCTTTACTAATGCCATTTAATAAATTAGTTGTATATCTTGGATCTAAAATTGAACCAAGAGAGATTGAATTACCATAAGGACCATTTTGGAAATGTTGTTCTAATTTTTTAATTGCATTTTTTAAACCTGGTACAACTTTAACTTCACCGGATTTCATTGTTAAAATTACTAAGAATAAACGAGTTTGAACAATTGATGGGAATTGAGTTGATGGTAAACCTTCTCTATTTAATTTTAAGAAAAATTCTTTGAATAAAGAAAATTCATTTAAAAATCTATTAACATTTTCAAGTTCTTCTAATAATTTAACCCAAACAGATGATTGACGAGTAATTTGAGAAAAAGTATGTTTTAAAGTTTTTGCATGATCAACTGAATAATTTAACATTTTAACAGTTGTTTGCCAATCTTTTGGATTATCTAAATAAATTGGTTGATAAGATTTTTCAAATTTATAAGAATTATCTTTATATCTTGCATTTGATTCATTAATCTTTTTTAATTGAGATCTAACATCTTCAATAAAATCTTTACATTCATTAATAATAATTTTAGCACCAACATCAAGAAATGTAATAAAACAAAAAACTGGACCAAAATTTAAAGCTAATAAAGTTTTTGAAATATCACCACCACATTGATTTTCAACAATTCTTTTTAAATTATCAGCAACTGCAGTATTTCTTTCCATTTTATGTTTAAATAATTTACCACCATTATAAATAGAACCATCAGTTGTAACACCAGTAATTTTATTATATCTAACTCCAGTATTTTGTAAAGTATCTTCTAAAACTTTTGAAATATCAGCATTTGTAAATCTTATTGGAATTTCAGTAATTGATAAAAGAATTTCTTTATTTTCAAAATCATCATCTAAATAATGAGAAAATATAACTAAATAATTGATTTCACCACATAATTGATATGCCATTGTTAAAGCTACACCAGATTTTAATTTTCTAAAATGTTTTTTTAAAGAATCTTGATAACTCTTTGTAATATATTTAAGAGTTAATTTAAGTTCTAATCCAGTACTAATAGGATTACATTGACCTAAACTTTTCAATATTTTATTTGTATATGGATTTTCAACAGTGTTATAGATATCATCATTTGAAACAATCAAATTTTCAAGAAATTCCCTTTTAAATGTATCATATTTTGAAGCGCTATGTGGTCTAACACTTTTGAATTGCATTTTTCAGCTGGTGATTGAGTAAACAATATGAAGGAGTGTGTATTCTCTCTTAAATGAGAAGGAGAATTGGATCTAAGGAATATTTTAAGAGTGAGATCTGATAGTTTTTAGAAAGATAGAAATTCAATTTAGATCTTTTTGGAATTTTTTGGAATTTTTGGCGTTTTATCTTAATTTGGTATTATTTTTGGGGCGGGTGACCACATTATCTCCGTATTAACGCCGGAATATATACTACTATATATTGTAATAGAATGCAAAGATGAATATGTATAAATATATATGACTAATGTAGAGTGAATGAATTTCTAACTCTTATAATAATGATAGAAAAAAGTATGACATGATGATTCGTAAAAACATAGCTAAAATGTGAAATAAATAATGAATGAATTGAATTGAATGAAGTTTATAAATTATCAACTTTACCATTATAAATGTATTGATAATCAACAACGTTTTCTAAATCTCCTTGAACTCTCTTCCAAGAGAATATTTCGTTGGTATTAACATCAAAATTAAAGTATCTTGCATATCTCTTTCCTGTAACTGTATCTTCTTTACTAACAGGTTTTGATAAACCTAATCTTCCATCAATTGAAGAACTATAACATAACCAAGGAATACCAGATTCTTGAATACAACAATCATTAGAATATTCTGAACCAACTGATATACCTTTAACATCCATTGCCAACATTGTTTCCATTGTTTGAGGATCTGTTAATCCAGTTTTAATATTTTTATTTTCATTAAATTGACCAACAATTGAAAATGAATTTTCAGGTCTATATTGATCAATTGGTCTTGATTGAAATAATAATGATAATTTTGGTTTTATTGACATTGAATCATAATTATTTTTTAAAAAATGTGTTTGATAAGAACCTAAATCTGAATTATAAATATCTAAAAGGTATAAAGCAATTTGAAATTTATCACTATTATTTTTATCAAAAATTTTAATTATTGTTGCAATATCATTTTCAACAATTGATTTTGGTAAAGAACTAATAAATGATCTAATCTCTTCTCTTGTTGCAAATTTTGATTTATCCATATTACCTAAAACTATACCATAAGGAATATTTCTTTTCAAAAATGGTGAAATAGCTTTTAATATAGCTGATTTATAATCAATAACGTTAAATCCATCAATAACATCACCAGTAATTATAACTAAATCAGGAGTTTCAATATCTAATAATTCATTAATATATTTTAAAGTTCTTTGATCAGATTTACATTTTGATTTTTCCTTTTTATTAACATTTTTTAAATCTTTACAAGTACCAAAATTTGAATGTAATCTTAAATCTGATAATTGTAAAATTTTAAATTGATTATTATCATTTAATTTTAATTTTTCTTTTGATAATATATTATTCTTTGTTGTTGTTGATGAATCAATATCATCATTATTTTTTAAAGTTAATGGACCTCTAAACATTGTTAATCTAATTATATGTTTTGAATCATTCTTTTTATAATTTAATTCCCCATTAATTAATTTCCAACCAATTCTTGGTTCAATAACATCATTACCAAATAAATAATCTAAATCTGAAATAAAATATTTATCATCTCTATTTGAATTTGGATCAATTGAACTTGTATATTTAACCCAAATTCCAATACTCTTTTTAAATTCCCAATTGTTATAAAGATCATTAGATATATCCATTCTTGATCTTGCCTTACCTGAAGAAGGAGGATTTATATCATCTAAAACGTATAAAGGAGGATCTTTTGGATTTTGACTATTTATAGAAATATCAATAATTTTTCTATCAGATTTTGAAGCTAAATGAACGTATAAAAAATCATTATATAACCAAGTTGAATCAATTGATTTACCATTTAAATCAATATTTCTTGAAATTTTATGATAAATTTTTGAATTACTTGGATCAATAAATTGATTACAATTACCAAACCATTTATAACATCTAATTACTTTAATATCATCAATAGCACCACCTTTATAAGGATGAGATAAATTTGAATGATTGTTGTAAAGATTTATTGTATGTATTCTAAAGAACAGTAGAAGATATGTTATGATGACTATTGGTATGAATTTCTTGAACGTTCTTAAACTATAATATTTCATGATGTTGATAGGCCATAAATATGAGGATGGGATGGTTGTTTTATAGGGGGCAGATTAAGAGATTGTAAAGATAAGGGAGAGTAGGATGATTCAGTGTGTGTTTTTGAGAAGAGTGAAGGAGATGAAAGAAGAAGGTGAGAATGAAGGTGAATGTTTATATAAATCAAAGGTTTTTCACAAGTTTTTTCGTTATGGGTTGAAATTATGAAATAATAAACAAAAAATTTATACAAGCTTTTATAAGCAGCTTTAAGGTTGTGAAAGGTGTCAATAATTGATCCGATTTTGGCAGAGATCTTAGTACAGTTGACGGTGGTACAAAGTGGTGATGGGTGTACTTCTTGAGTTCTTTCTATAACTGTTACTGATATATAACAACTACAAAACTACAAATCTACAATTAGAATATCTCACAGTGAAATTTCATCTATGTTCATCGCCTTTAAAATTTGTTCAGTGAAGAAAAAACAGAAAAATTATTGAAGCAACCAATTTTAATGCGTTGTTTGATTTGAGTTCTAAGCTTGACGAGCACTTTAAGAGTTAATAGATAAGAACAACTACCAACCATATACTACTCTACAACTACTACACAAAATCTAATAAAAGATTTACTTTTCGCTTGTTAAATTTTTAAGGTACAATTTTAAAACTTTTGCAGAAATTACGTAATTTTTTCTTAACAATCGATTTGATTATATTTGAATTATTTATGAAACCTATATAAAACCTATAAAACTAATAATCAAGTACAATTGCCTTCACAAGTGTCCCACTCTCAACAATCCCATCCTTTGTTTCACCTTTCCCTGGTAAACACAGTATCCCATTAGCTTCAACAATACTACCAACTCGACTACTTCTTTGTCCTCCAGTAATCTTTGCTCTCAATTCATTCTCTCCATCATTTCTAAATATTTTAACTCTTCTATATTCTGGTCTTTCATCTAAATATATTGTAGAATCAATTCTTACCATAACGGTATTCAATTGCGGTAATTCATCACTATCAATACCAAAACCTGAAAATTTTCTTAATGATGGTAATACAAATAAATGAGCAGTCACAATAGCTGATGCTGGATTACCTGGTAATGCAAATATAACTTTTTTATTTCCTTTTCCATCAGTTATAGTTGCAAAAGTTGTAGGTTTACCAGGTTTCATTGCAACTCTACCAAAATGAATTTCTCCTTCTAATTTCTGTTCAATAATTGGTTTAATTAAGTCTAATTCACCCATTGAAACACCACCAGTTGTAATAACATAATCACAACCAAAACTATATAAAGCATCAGCAAAATCAACTTCTAAATCTGATGCTACATCTTGTGATGTTGAACACTGAATACAATCATCAAAATTTAATTGTTTAAAGATTTGTAATAATGATGATTTATTAGTATCATAAACTTGACCATAATCTAAACCCATAGTATTACTTAATGGATTAATTAATTCATTACCTGTTGATAATATACCAATTTTAGGTTTTTTAAATACCTGAAATTTTGTAATACCACAACTTAATAATAATCCAATTTCACCACCAAGTTTTGAAATTTTACAACCTCTTTTCAAAATTATTGAATCTTTAGAAACATCACTACCAATTTCTCTAATATTATCCATTGGTTGAACATTAATGGCTAAAATTGAAACTTCATTTTCTTCTTGAGTATCTGGTAATATTGATATTAATTCAGTTTCTTCAACTGGTATTACAGCAGTTGCATTAACTGGTACAGGTGCACCAGTACTAACTCTAACTATTGTCTTAGGTTCCATTTTTAAACTTCTAAATTCACCAGCACAACTAATATTAGCAACTTTATAAATCCCTGGACCATCAGTATGAATAACGGCATAACCATCAACAATACTTGCTCTAAAACTTGGTACATTAATATCTGAATAAATATCTTTTGCAATAATATAACCTGTTGGATCTAACTTTGGTGTCTTTATAAGATCAATTGTGATTTCTTGAGGTTTTGGTGTCATTTCATTAATTATTCTATTTGCTTCATCGATAGAAATCATTGGATATGGTGAAGATCTTGATCTTTGAGCTACTGGATTTGATAAATTATTTGATAGTATTTTATGGCGTTTAATATGACCATATCCATGGTGATCATGGCTGTGATGATGATGGTGATGAGTATGATCATGGTTGTGATGTGATTGATTGTGTAAATCTCTTGAACCATTTGAATCTATTTGTTTCAACATATGATCTAATACATCAATTATGGGAGTTAAATTTTCAATGACTGCTTTTGGAGAACCAGGTAAAGTTATAATTAAAGATTTATTTGAAATACCAGCAACAGGTCTTGAACAAATTGCAAATTTTGTTAAATTTGTTGAATAATTTAAAATTGAATTAATTATACCAGGAGTTTTCTTTATTAATAATGGTTCAATTGCTTCAGGTGTAACATCATCTTTTGTAAAACCTGTACCACCGCAAGTTAATATTAAATTAATTTCAAAATCTATCCATATCTTAACAATTGATTGAATTTCATCAATTGAGTCAATTACAAATTCAGTGTTCGTTATATTTGAATTCAGTTTAGATTGGTTGCTATTAAGGAATTGAGTTATAGAGGGTATGACACGATCATCTTGTTTGTCTTTATTCTTTGCTATGGATGTAGATACTACCAGCACGCCTACTGAGAAAGCCATTGATGATTGAATGTTGTATGTATGTTCATACTTATACTACTTACCTATAGATTGTTGTTAAATAAAATAAAAAAAGTCTGCATCCGAACACCAAATCAAAGTCACGTGAAATTACAAAAAATTATTTTCAAATTTTTTTCAAATTTCTGGATCCACAACTTTCTATAAAATTGCCCCAGATCAAACAACGAATCATAAAATTAATCAACACAACTTTCATAGTAAAAAATGTTAGTTTGAAGTTAACAATTACACCTTATTGGTTCCGCTGCACCACACTGACCCATTAAGAACCCCTCATATCCTTAGTGTCAAGGACTCAGAATTTTTTAATCATTATAACGGTCAAACCCCATGAACTTAAAAACGAATGTGGCCACATTTTATATATCACAACACTTTTTATCAACTCTTTTATAGAACAAATGAAGAAATTTATGAAATCAGTGGCTCACTTCAACTAGAAATTATATATATTGATAACTTGCCACCATTCTCAACATGAAGTTTTTCAATTTATATCCTCACTTTCAACTCGTTGTTTGCTGTTAATTAAATTTAATTTAACAATGCCATCCCATTTTGATACTCTTCAACTACATGCTGGTCAAACAGTTGAAGCTCCACATAACGCAAGAGCTGTTCCGATCGTTGCTTCGACTTCTTATGTCTTCAATGATTCAAAACATGGTGCTCAATTATTTGGTTTAGAAACTCCTGGTTTTATCTATTCAAGATTAATGAATCCAACAACTGATGTCTTTGAACAAAGAATTGCTGCTTTAGAAAATGGTGCTGCTGCTTTAGCTGTTTCTTCTGGTCAAGCTGCTCAATTCGTTACAATTGCTGGTTTAGCTCATTCCGGTGATAACATTATTTCAACTTCTTTCTTATATGGTGGTACTTATAATCAATTTAAAGTTGCTTTAAAAAGATTTAATATTGAAGCAAGATTTGTTAATGGTGATGATCCAGCTGAATTTGAAAAATTAATTGATTCAAAAACTAAAGCTATTTATTTAGAATCAATTGGTAATCCAAAATATAATGTTCCAGATTTTGAAAAAATTGTTGCTATTGCTCATAAAAATGGTATCCCAGTAGTTGTTGATAACACTTTTGGTGCTGGTGGTTTCTTTATTAAACCAATTGATCATGGTGCTGATATCGTTGTTCATTCAGCTACTAAATGGATTGGTGGTCATGGTACTACTATTGCTGGTGTTATTATTGATTCTGGTAAATTTCCATGGAAACAATATCCAGAAAAATTCCCACAATTCTCTCAACCATCAGAAGGTTATCATGGTTTAGTCTTAAATGATGCATTTGGTGAATTAGCATTTATTGGTCATGCTAGAACAGAAATCTTGAGAGATTTAGGTCCATGTTTAAATCCATTTGGTTCCTTCTTATTATTACAAGGTTTAGAAACTTTATCTTTAAGAGTTGAAAGACAAGGTGAAAATGCTTTAAAACTTGCTAAATATTTACAAGATTCAAAATATGTTTCATGGGTTTCATATCCAGGTTTAGAAAATCATCCATATCATGAAAATGCTAAAAAATATTTAACTAATGGTTTTGGTGGTGTTTTATCATTTGGTGTTAAACCATTACAAAATACTGTTTCTGATCCTTTCTTAGAATCTGGTGCTCAAGTTGTTGATAACTTAAAATTAGCTTCAAACCTGGCAAATGTTGGTGATTCAAAAACTTTAGTTATTGCTCCATATTATACTACTCATCAACAATTATCTCACGAAGAAAAATTAGCTTCAGGTGTTACTAAAGATTTAATTAGAGTTAGTGTTGGTACTGAATTCATTGATGATATAATTCAAGATTTTGAACAATCTTTCCAAAAAGTTTTAGGTAATTAATCTAATTCATTTTGATTATTCTCTTCTATAATTATAATTAGATGGATATTTTGTAATTAAATGTTTTTAAAATAAAATCAATATTTGTAGAGAAAGTACGTAACACATGCATTAATTTATATAAAAAGGATCAATTGTATTTTTTAATCAATATCAATAATAGACTTATCTTCTTTATTATCATCACGATCAGATTTTTTACCACTATTTTTCAAAACAGGTTTTGGTGATTCTGATGAAAGATCAATCATATCTACATCAGCTCTTGAAGATCCATTGACTTGTTCAACACTTGAATCATCTTCATCAGATGAGATTTCTGAAACTTCATCATATGTTTCACTTGCACTACTTCTATCTAACATTTCTTCAGATGCTGCTAATTCAGTAGAATCTTTATTTAAAAATTCTTTAACTGCATTAGGTATTTCATAATTATCTTCTTGTAACCAAATTGATTTTCGTACATAGATTAGCATCATAGGATTTAATAATTCTGTGCCTGTAGCATAATAAACAGCTGTTCTAACTTCTTGGAAATCAGAATCTTTAACTTTGAAATTATTTAAGCTTTGTTGATCATATAGAACTGAATACCATTTCCCAATATTAGTTTCTTCATCGGTTTCTTCAACTCTTATTAATGGTTCCTCTTTAGTTAAATAAAAATATTCAGCACAACTTATAACACAACCAACTAATATATATGGTTCAATATTATCTTTTTCGTCATAATGTCTTAAAATATTGTCAACATTAGACATATTAAGTTCAGTCTTTCTTTGGTTTAATTCTTCTTGTCTTTCAATTAATTGTTTCTTCTTAGCATCAAGATCAGTTTTTAAATTACCAAGTTTTTCTAAAGCTGAATTAGTATCTACTTTTCTATCATCACTTAAATCAGCATTCTTTGATTGTTCAGATAAATAATTTAAAGTAGACTCAACCATTGAACTAATATGTTTCCCTTTATAAACTCTATATGACATTAATTGTTTTGAATTTTTTCTCTTTTCTTCATCAATTTCTAAATTTTCCTCTCTCAGTTTTTCCATAATCATATTAAAATCTGCTGTATATATTTGAGGATAAAAGAATTCTGGAATTTCAACACCAGAAGTTATTGATTCATCATGAGAACTTTCAAATGATATAGCTAAAACATCACCAAGATTACTAATTGATTTAGAAAAATCATAATCATCACCCCAGAAAATACCATGTAAAGTTTTATAAAGTGTAGCTTTATGTTCTTCAGCTTCAATTGGTATCATACCAAATTTATCAGGTTCAACTTCTTCATCATCACCAGAACTTGATGGGGATATTTCTGATTGAAAAAAATTATAACAAGAATGATCTCTGGTAGCACTACTAACTTCAAGACAAAGTTCTCTATAAAATGTTTCATAAGCTTGTGCAAGGCTTTCAATATCATAAAATTGTTTTTGGACTTGTTTAGGGAATTGTTTAATCAGACCAAGAATTGATGCAAATCTTCTATTTGAATCACCTTCTAAAAATCCAACTAACCTTTCTAATTCTAATAAAAATCTAATATTGACTAAATCACCATCTTTATCTTTTATTACACTAGATCTTTCAGGGATATTTGTTATTGGATCACCTTTAAACCATCTTGGATGAAAACCTAATGTATCAGGATGAAATTTAAATATAATTTCATTAAATTTTGATATTTGATGGAAAATTGTTAAAAGAGGATTAATATAACTTTCATATAGACCATTCTTTACTGGCATCAATATCGGTAGTTCATCAGGTTTTCTTCTATATTGTTCAATATCATCATATGCAGATGGTGAATATTCTACAATAACAGATCCTTGTTCTTGATTTTCATGAGTAGAATATACTTGAGATGGATAATTTGAATAATAGTTTTCTTTATCTTCAATATGGTTATTATTATGATTGTAATAGAAATCTTTACTAAATTCTTGAGGAGCAATATTATTTGAACTTACATCTTCAACGTGAATATTATCATGATCTTGATCTGAATAACTAGGAGGAAGTAAGACATCCTTTAAAATATTTGGTTCAATTGCAACATTTTGAACTGCTTGATGAGCAACATCTTCTTGTGTGTTATTAGGTAAACTAGCTGAATTTGAAAAAATATAATCAATGGCTTGTTCAACATTTCCATTATATATCTCTAAAGCTTCAATTGCTTTCTTAGTCTCTATCCCCATGCTTTCAAGAAGCGAGATTGAAGCATCAGAATTTGACATTTTTGGAAAAGATATCAGATTAATTGATTAGTACACTTAGTATTGAATTAGTTCTTAAAATGGATTAGCAAACAATATGGATACAATATAAGATGAGCACTCTCAATATGTGAATATAAATCAAATCTATAAACAGAGCTTTGCCTTCAAAAGACCACAAAAAATCAAAAAAAAACCAAAAAAATTAAAAAGGACCGGAATACAGAATTTGACCGGAATTCATGAAAAATGAGTAAGAAAAAATTTTTGACTGGAAACAACTTCGACTCAACTTAAAGAAACTGTCAAGAATAGGACACAGTATATGTTGAATAGGCTAATAGCTTCAAAATCTCTTAGACTATATTCAACACACTTTTTACGTTCACCATTAATTAAAAAAAAAAATTGTGGATCAACTATTAATATTAATCGTTCCTTTCCTTTATCAACAGCCAAAATGTCAACTTCAGTCATCTCATCTGCTTTAGAAAAATTATCTTTAGAAGAACCAACAAAGGTTGAAGGTTCTTATCCAGAATACAACACTGTTGATCTTTTACGTAACTATATTGCACAAGAATTATCTAAAATCTCAGGTGTTGAGCCAACTTTAATCTTCCAAGCTTTAGAATGGACCAATACTTTAGATCGTGGTGATTTATTAATTCCAATCCCAAGATTACGTATCAAAGGTGCTAATCCAAAAGAATTAGCTGTTGAATGGTCAGAAAAATTTCCATGTGGTGAATACTTATCAAAAGTTGAAGCTAATGGTCCATTTATTCAATTTTTCTTTGCTCCAAAATTCTTATTCAACGTTGTTATCAAAGATGTTTTAACTCGTAAAGAAGATTACGGTTCTAATCCAATTGGTCAAGGTAAGAGAGTTGTTATTGAATTTTCATCTCCAAACATTGCTAAACCTTTCCATGCAGGTCATTTACGTTCAACAATTATTGGTGGTTTCTTATCAAACTTATATGAAAAATTAGGTTGGGATGTTGAAAGAATTAACTACTTAGGTGATTGGGGTAAACAATTCGGTATCTTAGCTATTGGTTTTGCTAAATATGGTTCTGAAGAAGAATTAGAAAGAGATCCAATTATCCATTTATTCAATGTTTATGTTAAAATTAACAAAGATATTGAAGCTGAAGGTGATTCAGTTCCAGAAGAAGAATCCATTAATGGTAAAGCTAAAGCTTACTTCAAAAAGATGGAAGATGGTGATGAAGAAGCTTTAAAGATCTGGAAAAGATTCCGTGATTTATCAATTGAAAGATATATTGAAACTTACAAACGTTTAAATATTAAATTTAATTCTTATTCTGGTGAATCACAAGTTTCTCAAGACTTAATGAATGATGTTATTAAACAATTTGCTGAAAAGGGTTTAACTCATGAAGATAGAGGTGCTTTATTAATTGATTTAACCAAATTTAACAAGAAATTAGGTAAATGTATTGTTCAAAAATCAGATGGTACCAAAATTTATTTAACCAGAGATGTTGGTGAAGCCATTCAACGTTATGAAAAGTACCACTTTGACAAAATGATTTATGTTATTGCTTGTCAACAAGATTTACATGTTGCTCAATTCTTTGAAATTCTAAAACAATTAGGTTATGAATGGGCTAAGAACTTAGAACATATCAATTTCGGTATGGTTCAAGGTATGTCAACCAGAAAAGGTACTGTTGTTTTCTTAGATACTATTTTAGAAGAAACTAAAGAAAAGATGCATGAAGTTATGAAAAAGAATGAAGCTAAATATGCTCAAATTGCTGAACCAGAAAAGATTGCTGATTTAGTTGGTATTACTGCTGTTATGATTCAAGATATGCAAGCTAAACGTATCAACAATTATGAATTTAAATGGGAAAGAATGTTATCATTTGAAGGTGATACTGGTCCATACTTACAATATGCTCATTCACGTTTATCATCAATGGGTAGAAATGCTTCAATTGATGCTGAAAAGCAATTAAATGCTGATTTCTCATTATTAGAAGAACAACAAGCATCATTATTAATCAGATTATTAGCTCAATATCCAGATGTATTGAAGAATGCATCAAAGACAAATGAACCATCTACTATTGTCACATACTTATTCCGTCTAACTCATCAAGTTTCATCATGTTATGATGTTTTATGGGTCGCTGGTCAAACCGAAGAACTAGCTACTGCTCGTATTGCCTTATATGAAACTGCTCGTCAAGTTTTAAACAATGGTATGCGTTTACTAGGTTTAACACCTGTTGATAGAATGTAGTTTGATTTTAATCATTTTTTCCTTGTAAATTATATTAGCACTTCAAATATATAATAATAATTAAATTATTTAACTTCTATTTTTTGTTTTTTTTAGTAAGAATAATCTACAAGATTAGAAATATAGCAAAAATGCACGCCTAAATATTAATATTATACAAATTTAATTTATTATTTATCATTATATCCATGAATATAACCACTCCAAATTCCAACTAAAATACATCTGGTAATCTTTCAATAACATAAGAATGTGCACCAACACCCATAATTGGAACACCTGGTACTTTTCTAATACGACGTTTTAAATCAGCATCATTAGTTGCAACAATAAAACATTTATGTTGCATAACTCTATGAACCAAACAATCATCTGCGTATGTACCTTTATGGGAACAACTTAATCTCTGTATTCTTGGATCCTTTGCTAATTTTAAGGCAATTCTATATTTTGGACCTAATTTTTCTAATTCAGCCATTACACAATCTGTTATTAATGGAATACATTTGGCATAAAGTGTATCCATCATACCTCTAACAATATCAATTTTCTTTTGAATTGAGAAATTTATGAAATTTGTATCAATAAGGACTTGGTATGGTGGTTTTATAGCTTCATTAAATTGAAAGAATAAAGCACTTGATACTTGTGGTACATTTCTTGCAAGTTCTGGATCATCTTTCTTTGTAACTTTCTTATCTTGGTTATTTTTTAGTCTTTGATCTTTGTTTGAAATTATTCTCTTAACAGCAGCGAACTTTCTGGTCTTCTTAGCTTTACCCATGGTTATATATGACAGTTTTTTATCAAACTTATGGTTATGGTTTTTCTAAGTTTGCATAGTTTTTAGAAGATGAGATAAATTTATTTTTCTTTAACAAAAATTTTCTAAAACCGGTTCGCACCACATAATACAAAATGGATGGTAAAAAACCAAGCTATAATGGACTTAATTGTGGATAAAATTGCATAAAACCTACTTTGATATACTCCCTATATCTTAACTAATATATCAAGCTAAAAAAAATTAAAAAAAACGAAAATTTTCTAAGTAAAAAATTGCAAAAAAAATTATGGCGTCACAGACAGGATTCGAACCTGCGAAGGTAAAACCCAATGCCTAACAGCTACACGGAATAGCAGGGCATCGCCTTAACCACTCGGCCACTGGGACGTAGTGTAACCAATATTGAAAAACTGCCATTTTTGAGAAGAACGCCATGTCACGTGATTATCACGTGATTTTTTGACTTTTTATTAGGGGAATTTATATTAATTTTAGCGCTGATTTTGATAAAGTAAAAAAGAACAGTATTATTTGATGTCAATATGATTATAATTATTAGTATATCTGTATCTTTTAGGTATATACTTTAAATGGTAAATAATACAGAACCAGAAACCCAACTAACTAATTTAATAATTCTAATGGTGATTGATCAAACTCGGAATATTTTTTGACACAAAAGCTAATTAATGATAAATTAAAAGTTATAGATATATCCAATTGAACTATAAATTAAACAAATAACATTTTCAAATCTTAAAAATCATTGTCTAACTTAACAATACTAGTTCAAATTGCTTTCCCAAACAAACTCGTTGCTATTAGGTTTTGTTATTGCCATAAACTTGAAACACTAATATTATCTTCAATTTTTAAAGGTAAATTATTACGATGTCACTTACAGGGTCAAGATCTTTAAGAGATCATTCAAATATATCATCAAATGCTTTAATTTATTCCCCAACAAAAGATAATTCTACCTTTAGAAACACACATTCATCTGGTAAGTCACCAAGTTATGCTCGTGCTACGGTTTCATCTCAGAGACGCCTGAATGGTCAAGATCAAAAGAATTCAATAACTTTGAAAGCTGGAGCTGCTAAGAAGGCTAAATCACGATTATCTTCTATTTCCATTAATAAATCTAAACTTATTAAAAATGATGATGTTCCTGAGTTTCTGAAGATGTTTAATCAGCTGCTTTCTTTAAATGATGATGAAAATTCATTGGGTGAACTAGATATATCTACTGATGTTAACAAAGAATTTGAACCAAAGAGTATTGATTTCGCAAAGTTTTCTAATAATAAGAAATCACAAGAAAATAACTTACACAATAATTCAAATTTAGAAGATATTAAAGAGAATAATTTAATTAAAGATAACAAACTTCCTCTTCAAATTCCAGATGATCAATATTTTAATTATAAAATTCCAAAAGCTTTAAACTCCAACCATCTTGAACAATACAAAGAAGTTTTTTGTACAAAGAATAGAGAATTAACAAATACCATTAAATCAATTGTTCATGATACAGAGCTACTTATAAAGAAAGCAACTATTGACTCAGAGTTTTGGCTTTCATATAAACCATTTCAAATTAAAAAAATTGAGAAAGGTACTGATTTACAAGAACCTTCAAATTTTGATCAATGGAATTCATTATTTGATGAGCATCAAATTCTTTATGATAAAGCTATTTCCAAAATCAATTTAGATAGTAAATTAATTGAAAATATTTTAGAAATAAATAATTATGTTGCAAATCTAATGAAGGATTATGAACAAAAGTTGGATGATGCATTAATTATAAATTTGGAATTGAAAGAAGCATTGAGTTTAACAAATTCTAAATACTACCCTAAAGCTCAAAATGATTATCAAAAAAATGAACACAATAGTGGTAACCAGCTCTTCTTTGATTCTAACATGGTTTCATCCAACAACATGATTTTTGAAACACCAGAAAACAACACAGGCCTGGAAAGGGTATCAATTTATAATTGTATTTATAATATGCAAGAACAGGATGGTAATTCTATCTCATTATTCAATTAAATGTTATAATTATGGGCTCTACTAGAATGATCTTTAAATAAATTACATATGACTTTTTATATTTAAATTGAAATCTAAATATATATAATTATATAGATGAATGCCCCACGCTTATCAAAGTAAAGAAATATTAAAAAATAAAAAATAACAACCTAAACCCAAATAAATAATAACATATTGATTATTTATATAAAATGCAAACTAATCTTTGTAAATACATGTAGACTAAAAACATTAATCATCAAACCCTTGCCATTCTTCAGATTCTTTGGCAACTTTAACCTTTTTAGTAGGTTGTTCCTCTAGACTTTCAGTTTCTTGAGTATCTTCTGAATCCTTTTTTTCTTCTTCATTGGTTTCTTCTTCTTCTTGTTCATCTTCAGATTCTTCACCTTCAGCACGTTGTCTCTTAGCTGGTCTATTTTCATCTTCTGGAGGTGGAACAAACCAAGGAATCTTACCTCTATTAAAATCATTAATAACTAATTTAGCAATACCTTGTTCATCTGGTTCACCACCTTTTAGTAATCTACCATGTTTTCTAGCTAATAATTCTATAAATTCGGTTGGGTTATTCCAGCCTTTAATTTCATAAGTTCTTTCCAAATGTTGTCTTTTACATCTCTTCAAAACACCTGGAATATATTGTTCAGCATGTGTAACATGTTCAACTCTAACAACACCTCTGAATAAGATTTCTTCTTGAGTATCTTTAGCTGATGGCGGTACAATACCTGGACAATCAATTAAAAAGATCTTTTTCATTAATGTGATATATTGCCAAACCTTTGTTTCACCAGGAATTGGTGCAACTTGACAAACTTTCTTTCTTCTTAAAGTGTTGATAACAGATGATTTACCAGTATTTGGATAACCAATGAAACCAACAGATATTTGTTTTCTATCAGAATGTAATGCTGAAAATTGACGTAATAATTGAATTAAAGAACCTTTACCAAACGAGTTTGTGATAGAGGCATGGAAAGCTAAAGTTGGATAGCTCTTAGATAAATGTTTGACCCAAGCAGCCTATAATAATAATAATAATTTTGTTAGTAAATAAGATTCAAACAATACTATCAATAACGTTATTGTTATTATTAACACTTCCAAAATAGACATCAGCACAATCTTGCAATTATTCAAACAAAATCATGAAAATTAGTATCAAAAAATCAAAAGAAAAAATATTTAAAAAGAAATATATAAATTATAAGAGAAAAAAAGAATATGTTAAGGTCTTTACTACGAACACTGACAAATTAACTGATATGAAACAAAGTTCAAAAAATTACAGGTTCAACTCATAAGACCATCAGTTATCCTAAAAGATAAAATCAAAACGATTCATCAAAATTTGATTGACCCAAAACGGGAGATTCAAAAGCGGAAAACATTATTCTTCCAAAATTGTAACAGACACCTTTGTAGAGAATTTTAACTAAATCAAAAAAATGAAAAAGTTCCAAAGACATCCTGACAAAAAACTTTGGGTATGATTTGTGATCAAAAATTCATATCTTGTTTGAATAATGAAAATGTAAGAGCTAAAAATATGTTGAAAGTTAGTAATAAAAAAATAAAGTATACGTACAGCAACCCAAGTAGGAACTAAATCACACTTATTTAAAACATATATCAGATGTTTATGTGGACATTCCTTTTTAATATATTGTTCAACAGATTCACATCTAGTACCCATTGGATCTCTAGCATCTAAAACATGAATAACGACATCAGAAGAATCGATAACTTTGTATAATTCATTCCAGATACGTTTAGATTGACCTTTATGGAAAATTGCTTCTTTAGCTTCAGCAGTCCAACCATCTGTGTCTAAACCACCCATTAAACCTAAAGTGGCAGATAATTCTTTCTTTTCTTCAAAATCAATGGCATCTTTATCAGTACTTTGAACCAAATCTTCTAAACTTGATACAGCAACTCTTGGTCTTTTTCTTTGTGCTTTTGGACCAAATGCTTGTTCATAAGTTTCAGTTTCTAAAATCTTACTTCTTGGTGAATCAGTTGTATCTTTTTCTTCTAATAAAGACATTGGTAATTTATTTCTTCTTAATAAAACTTGGTATGAATCATGTTGTTTTTCACCTAAAGCTTCTCTGAAATGGGATAAAGCATCTTGTGATATAACTCTGGTGTTACCAAACCAACGACGATTTGGATCAACTCTTGCATTTGGAAGTTTTGTGTCTTGTAATGCAGCAGCTTTGATAATTTCACCAGCTTTATTTCTGATAGCACGACCTTGTTTATACATATTTAAATGTTGAACCTTTTTAGCATCTCTGTAAAAATTTTCACCTTTGACTCTTAAATTACCATCTCTAGTATCATTTTCACGCACTCTACGTTGCTTTTCCTTTTTACCTGTACCCATTGTAGCAATATTATATCAATAGTTATTATAAACTCCACAATTGATTAGAGATGATTGCAAAAGCTTGAACTTAAAGATTTAATAAAGGGAAGAAAGAAATTTATTTGGAGAAAAAAATTTTTACAAGAAGAGAAAAAAAAATTTTTTAAGAAAAAAACAAATCCGAGGGCGATGAGCCGGAATTAAAAAAATTAGGTAAGATTTATTGTGTATGCAAGTTATTTCTATATAAAAATCATTAGTGAGAAATCATCATGATTAAAAAACTTTAGAAAGTACAGAATCCAGTTTTTCATTGTTCTTTTGTTTATGTTTAACATCACCATCTGCTCTAGTTGTTGTAATTTTTCTTTGTTGGAAAGTTCTTCTAACTTCTTCATGTTCTTTACTACTTGATCCTTTCTTAGATTTAATATTTTCAATCATCTTTGATTGTTCAACGTTCTTAATAAATGCCTTATTTAATTTTTCTGCTTGTGAAATTTCGATTTGTAGTCTTGATTGTCTTGCTTCGTTTTCTTTAGAAATTTGTGCTGTTAAATCATTCCATTTGAAACCAGATAGATATTTAACGTTCATTATATCATCATAGTAAAAATTACCTTTTTTGCCCCCAATTATATTACCATTCATAGAATCAGCACAAAGTTTAGCATCTTTCTTTCTAATAAATTCAGCCCATCCTTCTTCATAGTTGATCTTCTTATTACCACCTTGTTTTACTCTTTGTTTATGTCTTGTAGTTGATTCTTTCTTTAAAAACAATCTATCAACTTCACCAAATCTAGATAGAATTTGTCTCATTTTAGCAGGTTTCATGTATGGTGGAATTTTGGATAGGTATATAACACCAGTTTTTCCTTTTGGTTTCTTGTTCTTTAACTTCATTAATTTTGATTTTCTATATAATTCATTAACATTTTTTTGTTCATCAGTTTGTTTATGCTCTTTAACATTATCAAGTTCTAGATCATCATCCTCAAGTATTTCATCATCACTATCATCATCATTTTCTCCAGTTCCAGAGCCAAAGGCATCGAATGCTTTTCTTTTGGTATTTGTCTTCTTTTGTTGAATATCATTGTCATCATCTTCTGGTAATTCATCTTCTGAATCAGAATTAATAGCACCATTGAAAAACTCCTCATCGCTTCCTAAATCTCTTACGTGGCTAACAGCATCATCTTCTGAGTCACTATGACTTATAAACTTGTCCATTCTTTATGAAATTTATTGTGGATTGCTTGTTGGGATGAATAACAGTTGGTATAACACTTAATTCAGCTATTCTAAAATTTTTAAGAAATTTCTCTTTTTGATTTGGGCACTACCACCTCTGTCCGGAGTGTAACCATAGAAATGACAGATATCTACTATATCAATGGCATTAATCAAATCATACCGTGTCTCTACCTTACTCTGAGTGTCATTAGCATCATCATCTTCAACCAGACTGTTATCAGCTTGAACTCTTATAACATTAGATAATAAGGCATACCTCATAATTCACAAGAATTCAGAACCGTGCTGTAGGAGATATATCGCCGCATTCTGAATATAACTAAAAATATAAATTAAAAGATTCAATATTTCCTTTATATTAATTTTTTTCTTATAACCAAAGCTGAACCATGGATGCAAAGCAACTGTCACTCAGACTGACTGAAGCAAATGCAAAGTACAATATATATACATCCATAAGGTCAGAGCAAAATTTGAACCATCAATTGCAATCAAAAAATAAAAACTTCAAAACTATAGCTATCAAAGATAATATTTGTACCACTGATGAAGCAACTACTTGTTCTTCCAGAATTTTATCCAACTACAAGTCACCTTTAAATGCAGAGATAGTCGATCTATTGAACAGATCAAAGGATTATGTTGTGGTTGGAAAAACAAACATGGATGAATTTGGTATGGGTTCAGCAACAACTAATTCAATTTTTGGTGCTACTATAAATCCTCTCTATGATGACAACAGAGTCTGCGGTGGTTCAAGTGGTGGTTCTGCTGCTGCTGTTGCTTCTGGATCAGTAGATGTTGCAATAGGCACAGATACTGGTGGATCAGTCAGACAACCTGCTGCTTTTAATGGTGTTATTGGTTTCAAACCATCGTTTGGTACTATTTCTACTTGGGGTCTTATACCTTATTCAGAAAGTTTAGACACTATAGGTTTGATCACAAGAGATCTTGATACAATGAACCATATTTTTAACTTATTAGACTTCAAAAACTCACACTCAGAAGTATCAAATGATCCAAATTTATTATCATCAGATTTAAAAGATTTAAGAAACTCATTATGGGAAAGTCAAGAACTAATATTTAAATCTAAAAAGAGATTAAAGATCGGAATACCAGCTGAATTAATAGTTGAATGTTACGATGAATCAATTAAACATCAATTCAGTGATTTCATTGATAAGATATCAAAGTACCATGATATTTATCCTTTATCAATGCCAATTATAAAATATTCTCTACCAATCTATTTTTCATTAACTTCAAGTGAAGCTGCTCCAAATTTATCAAAACTTGGTGATATAAAATATGGTTTTGGATATAATAATGATACTGATTCTTTTGCGAAAGCAAGATCTGAAGGATTTGGTAAAGTTACACAAACAAGAATTGTACTAGGTAATTATAACTTAAATTCATCTTCTAATGAAACTAATTTCTTGAAAGCACAATACGCAAGAAATTTAATAAAGAAAGAATTTAGAGAAGTATTTAATTTCCCAAATTTATTTGATCCAAAAACTAAATTAGAGCCAACTATTAATAATGAAAAGTTAGATTTTGTTATTAGTTTAACTACTGCAGCTTATCCAACTCGTATTGATGGAATTCATGAAAAACCAATAATTGCACATTACATTGATGATGTTTTAACTATACCTTCATCTTTAGCAGGTCTTCCTTCCGTATCAATTCCATACAGATCCAAAGGATATCAACATCCCATAGGTATTAATGTAACTGGTCAGTTTGGTAATGATAAACATGTCTTGAAAGTTGCACAAAGACTTTTAGAAGAATCAAGCTAGTATTATTAGATCACACATCCTTACCCATTCATTTAAAATATGAATATATTTACTATAATAGAAATAGATTATAGTTTGTAATTAATGTAATTCTTTAGATTTCAGCAACGTTATTTTTATACTCTTAAGTCGATTGAATTTAAGGTGAGACTAGATCTAGTATAGATTTTCTTTTATTATCACTCTTATTGCCATCTTATAATTAAATTTTACAGCATTATATAAATAGTGCCACATTCCTATAATCACAGTAATTAGCTATTTCATTGGATTAATAGAAAAGTTCGTTTACATTATACAATTCGTTTATAGTATTAATAAGACTGTACTAAAAAACAAATCAATAATACACATAGTAACATAACAATTAACATTATCTAATCCATTCAGACAAATATTTAAAGTTACATGATTAAATGTATATGGAATATTGCAATATTTGTCACTTTGTCACTAAATCTAACGTCAACTAAACATGATATAAATTGGTAATGACACTACTATTCCATGAGAATGCTCGTTCTTAGTCTAATAGTTAGCTAAGCACTAAACTCCACTCACATTTTATTCTTTTAATTTACAGTCTGACATAGAGAATTTAAATAGTGTTTAGAATTTATAGTCGTGTAATAAAATAATTATATTATTCTTTTAAAGATATTAATCAAGTTTTTACAATATTATATTTTATCTTTCTGTATAATAAAACACACCTCCTGCACTAATTATATAATAGACTACTTCTGTTATACATTCCCCCCAATTGTTGAATTGAGATCAAACAAAAGAAACCTTTGTTACCTATATTACTACTATATAGTAATTGTTGGTATACAAAATTTGATTTTATTTGTTTAACGTTTAACGGATCTTTCGAGTTTCATTCAAATTTCAATGAATATCATGATTTTACTATTTTACTCAACAGATTGAACAATATGCTAATCTGTTTTGTTGTTATGAACAGGTTTGTAATTTGTAATTTGTAATTTTGTAATTCATTAATTCATTAGATAGTTCGATGTTCGATGTTCTTTCAGAAAGTTAGCTGTTAGCAGTCGAAAATGTAAATTGTGATATTGATGGTGATGTGATTTATTCTTCGACAACATGAAATCAGTATAGAAGGCTTTTATTGATGCCTTGTGTTCGTTTTGTTTGCAGACTAATGTTTGTTAAGACAGTTATCTCAAATCACAGATTCACCTCCAGACACCATATATTGACAAGAAGGTCCAAGAAAAGATTGATAGTTACAATGATACAATAGAATCAATAGACATAGTTATCACTACAGAATAGAGGTAACATAGGCAACAGTCAACAGGATCAGAACCGTGGCTACTAAAGATTAGATAATAGTAACCATACATAATTCAAGGTATACTCTAATACTTACAATCTTACAATCTTTACTCAAAAATCAGAATATCAGAATCACAGGAAGCGGTTGTATCTCCGCTCCTATGGCTAGAAACTTGAGCTTTAAGATAAAACCATATCCACTGATACACCTCAAATTTCAAATGCAGAGCCGATGATCTCTTTATCACCTTTCCATATCGAAGCAATGAATTATATAAAGATAGACTGATATTCATTATAGAAATAACTGTGTCAAAATAAAAACATCAAAAAAATAGCATCTACTAAACAATGCCTAGTAACACTGGTAATAGTAATGTTGATCTTGAAAAAGGTAATAAAATAGAAATCTCTTATTCAAATGATCTTGGTTCAATAGAGGAAACAGACTTAAAGAATAATATTGATAGTCAACAACAAAATGATGGTAGGTCCACAAGTAAGTCAGTATGGAGAAATTTTATTGATTCATTTAAACCAATGGAATTACAAGATATTGATACTTCAAATATGACAGAGTTAGAAATTATTATTGCTAAAACTTCTGAATCTCCATTGAATAAATCATTAAAAAATCGTCATCTACAAATGATCGCTATTGGTGGTGCTATCGGTACTGGTCTTTTCATTGGTTCTGGTAATGCTTTGAAAGCTGGTGGTCCTGCTTCCCTTATTATTGGTTGGATCTTGATTGGTTCAATGGTTTTCTGTACTTGTCATGCTATGGGTGAATTAGCTGTTGCATTCCCTGTTCATGGTACTTTCAATACTTATGTCTCTCGTTTTATTGAACCTTCTTTTGGTTTTGCTATTGGTTGGAATTATGCTTTACAATGGTTTGTTGTTATGCCTTTAGAGTTAGTGGCTGCTTCAATAGTTGTTGGTTATTGGAATTCAACAATTAATCCTGATGCTTGGGTTGCAATTTTTTATGCTTTAGTCTTGATTATTAATTTATTTGGTGTTAAAGGTTACGGTGAAGCTGAATTCATTTTCTCAATCTGTAAGGTTACTGCAATTATTGGTTTCATCATCTTAGGTATTGTATTGGTATGTGGTGGTGGTCCAGTCGGTGGTTATATTGGTGGTAAATATTGGGCAAATCCAGGTGCATTTTCATATGGTTTTAAAGGTGTTTGTTCAGTTTTCGTTACTGCTGCTTTCTCATTTGGTGGTACAGAATTATGTGGTTTAGCTGCTGCTGAAACTGCTAATCCTGCTAAAACTTTACCAGCAGCTACAAAACAAGTTTTTTGGAGAATTTGTCTTTTCTATATTATTTCGTTAACTTTAATTGGTTTATTAGTTCCATATGATGATGATAGATTAGGTGCCACATCTGATGCATCTGCTTCACCATTTGTTATTGCTATTAAAAATGGTGGTATCTCAGGATTACCATCAGTTATTAACGCTGTTATTATAATTGCAGTTCTATCTGTTGGTAATTCATCTGTTTTTGCATGTTCCAGAACTCTTGCCGCTTTAGCAGCTCAAGGTTTTGCACCAAAATTCTTAGGTTATGTTGATCGAGCAGGTAGACCATTATACGGTGTTATTATTAGTTTAACTTTTGGTTTATTATCTTTTATTGCTTGTTCAGATAAACATGGTGATGTTTTTGATTGGTTATTAGCTTTATCAGGTTTATCATCATTATTCACTTGGGGTTCGATTTGTTTGTCACATGTTAGATTTAGAGAAGCAATGAAAGCTCAAGGTAGAGATGTTTTTGCAGAATTAGCATTTACATCACAATGTGGTTATTGGGGTTCACTCTATGGTTTCTTCCTAATTTGTTTGGTCTTAATTGCTCAATTCTGGGTTGCTTTATTTCCAGAAGGTACACCTCCAAATGCAGCAGATTTCTTTGAATCTTATTTAGGTGCTCCTGTTGCTATTTCTTTCTATATATTCCATAAAGCTTGGAAAAGAGAATGGAGATTCTATATTAGAGCCAGTGATATTGATGTTGATTCTGGTAGAACAAATCTTGATATTGATCTAGTCAAACAAGAAATCGCTGAACAAAAGGCTTATATTGCTTCAAAACCTATTTGGTATAGAACTTATAAATACTGGTGTTAGTCTTTTGCTATTATTTTCGTTTTGATACTACCAATTTTAATATAAATATATCATTATAATTATGAAATGAAAGATAAGTGATGTAGTAAACTACTAGTAGTTGTATAAAAAAAAAATTAAAATTTATATAATTAAATTGTAAACTTCTTTTAATTTTCTTAGTAAAATTAATTAATCAATTGAGTTTCAGTATAAATATAAATCTTTAATAAAAGTATAATAAAATAATTGAAAAAAATTCTTTTAAAGAAAAGATCATTCAAAAAATTAAAACATACATGATAATTTAAATAACATAACAAAAATTTAGTTCAGAATGAACCATCATAAAATGTAGTCGTATCATTAATAATAATGGCAGTAAAATAAATTATAATAATAGTAGTAGTAGTAGTTAATAAAAGCTTAGATCTAGTAAGAAGAGAGAATAAACCATCTCAAAATAAAAAATTGAAAAAATTTAAATATCAATAATTTATACCATTATTCATCTTAATAATCTAAACAATCAACATCTTGTTCTACTTCAAAAAGTTGGTATCTGTATCAACATAACTTACTTAAGATTCTGGAAAGATAGATTATCTAAAGTATATGTGGTATACTAGTGATTGAATTAGTGGAGCGCCTCAAAGATCATTAGTACGGTTATAAAAAATATAAGGAATAAATATATTAAAAAAAGAATATAATTTTAAAATTGAATTGATTTACAAAAGTTTGTATTATTGTTTGCATTTTGTAGTATATGTAATAAAAGCTTTACATTTCTTTCTAAAGATTTAGGATTTAGAGATTTAGCAATATATTTAAAAAAATCCACAAAAAAACTTAAAGCGGAGATCAAAAGCCGACTGACCAGTATATTTATATAAAATTAAAGAAGGATCTGAATAATACCTTCAAGTCTTCAACTACGAATACTAAAAGCTGCTAATTAAAGAATGATTGACCCCCAAGCTAATAACTGTTTTCCCCCTAGTATCTCTCTGAAGACAACCATAGGTCCAAAATTTGAATCTCAACAAGAGCTGCAAAGATATCTCAACACTCCAACTTGGAATGTCGCTGAATTTTATAGTGATGAAATTTTACCTTCAGATGATCCAGTAAATATTACAGATGAAGAAATAACAACTCTTTCAAAGCTATCTGCGTTAAATTTTTCAGATAAGTATGAGGTTAAGAAAATATTGGAAACTCAAATACATTTCACGAACAAACTAAGTTCACTTCCAATTGATAAATCAGAACTTCAAAAGATGATATTATCACAAAATACTGATAACAATAAACCAAAAGCGTTTGAAATTCTAGAAATGGAAATCAATTAACAAAAGCAAGATAAAAGTAAAGGAGAACATATTAATACTTGGAACTCAATAGATTTACCACAAGATTCAAGAGTATTTTGAGTTGAATCATTGAAATTTATGTTCCCTAATTGAACTTTTGGAAGTTCTGTAATATAATAAATGTAGTATATCTTGACATTTTTTTGTAGCTGTAGATTTTTGGATTGGGCACTACTACCTCTGTCCGGAGTTAATTTTAAACGTCGGTGATAAAATAAAAAATCTAATAAAAGCAAATAAATAGTTGTTCAAATGTTCTAAAGTTTTCTGGATATATTAATTAATATATATATAAATAACAATAATATTAAGAAATAAACAAGAAAATCCCAATTTTAGGAAATATTATATAATATTAATTTTATCTCTTTTTTACAATAAAGTCATACCCTTTAAATTCTACAACGGGTATCAATTATTAGTAAAAATCAGCAAATTTTTCTCAAATGTCTTCTAAATCATTCAAAAGTAACACAATAATATTAACAGTAGGTCAATTAACCATGGCAGCTGCTCAAAATATTTAAAATATAAAATTTTTACTATTAAATTATCTAAGATTTGTAAAGAGGTAGGGATGTACACTTTTTAGAAAGTAACGATGTAACGATATATCTAATTAATTTCGATTTATTTTAAGAATTTGTAAGTACTCAGGTTTGAAGCGTATCTTATTAGGTAATTATTAATTAATAATTATATATATGTGCTGCTGTGAACTACATATATGAGTTTAGTTTATGCTCTATTAAAATACTATTAAAACTAGTAGTAACTAGTACTGATTTTCTCTTTTTTCACTTAAATTGTATGATTAATGATTATCATTATTGATTAGTGATATCATGAGCCAAGTGCAAATGTGGAAATCTCTGAATCTCAAGCACTGGTAGTAGGTAGTAGGTAGTAGTTACTAGATTACAATTTTTTGAATTTTTAAAATCACGACATCACATTACTTGAAGCAATGAAGCTGCTGAACTGCTGAACTGTTGAAACCTCTGAACACAACAATTGAACAAAACAACACGCGACCAAACACAGGTAATAATAGTATAGTTAACTAGTAATTGGTACCAGACCACCAGACGTACTACAAATGTTATTTTGGTGTTTGTCCCTTTCTTCTTTCTTCTTTCTTCAGAACGTCAGAACGTCAGAACTCCAGAATCTCCAGAATCTCCACTCTGTCTCCAGTTTCAATGCTCACTGGAAAATTAGTAAAAAGTTTTTCCACACGATCGGCTATATATCTTCCAGATTTTGCTTTTCACTTTACTAATTTGTTAAATAAAGAAGGGCATATTTTAGATGTTAGAGTTTATATACTACATATCCATTTTTAGGGAAAGGCTTTATAACTGTAAGTGGAAAACAACGAAGACCCTTTTCCTTTACAACCTATTTTAACACTTTCAAACTTTCAAACTTGATATTTTTAAAATTTTAACATCCAATTTCTTACAACAATTATTTATTTTCTAATTTCTTGTTCAACGATTTCTATTCGAAAAACAGACAAATACATAGAAATAACAAGTAAAAACAAAACCTCCCACCGGAAAAACTATGTCGGCAAAAATAGGCTGGATTCTTTCAAAAAACTTATGCAAGTGTGCATTAAAGTGGTAAGAATTTTCCGGCATTAAATTTCTAGAAATATGTATTTTACAACTCTGTAGACGGTTGTTTTCACTGATAAATATTCAATATTTTCATCTAAGTATTAGGGATAGTCTACTTTTAAATACAGTTTAAAAACTTTTATTCAGAGATCTTCTTGCTTTTTAAGAGATTTGTTGACTCTTTGAAAAATGGAAAAAAAAACCTGGAAAAACTCAACTTATGATGCTCGGAAAAAATTCTTGAAAAAAAAAGAAAAATTATTCAAAAGAAAAGACAAATCAAAGTTTTTCCTAACAAAACAGTTAACAAAAAACACGAAAGGCTAAAGAAACTAGGACAAAGTTCAAAAAGCATCTCAAATTTCAAGACATTTTGTTATATTTCTCAAGAAATATAGCTGCCTTCCCATGGGGTCTCCAGAAAATGCCCCGGACACTTGAGTTGTTGAGTTTAACTATAAATACCTAGTAAGTCGCACCTATTTCTTCATATTTTTTAATTCTTGTTTTTATTCTATTCTCAACTTTAATTAAATTTTTAATATTATAAATACTTTTTAATAATGTCAGAGGAACAAACAGCCGTTAACTCTGGCGCTTTAACTCCACAATCTGATGATAGTTTAGTTCAACAAGAAAAGATTGCTCAAACCAACTCATCTGACGACAACTTAGAACAAGTTCCAACAAATGTCATTTCAGAAGATGAAATTCCAAATAAACCTGTATCAGCTTACCTTGTTGTTGGTGCTTTATGTGTTATGATTGCTTTTGGTGGTTTCGTTTTCGGTTGGGATACTGGTACTATTTCAGGTTTTGTTAATCAAACTGATTTCATTAAAAGATTTGGTTCCCAATCTTCAGATGGTACTTACTATTTCTCAAAAGTTAGAACCGGTTTAGTTGTTGGTATTTTCAATATTGGTTGTGCCGTTGGTTCAGTTACTATTCCAAAGACTTCAGATATCTATGGTAGAAGAATTGCTTTAATGATCGCTATGATTATTTACGTTGTTGGTATTTTGATTCAAATCTGTTCATTTGATAAATGGTATCAATACTTCATTGGTCGTATCATTTCTGGTATTGCTGTTGGTACCATTTCTGTTGTTTCTCCAACCTTTATTGGTGAAACTGCTCCAAAACATTTACGTACCGCTTTTGTTTCTACTTATCAATTAGCCATTACTTTAGGTATTTTCTTAGGTTACTGTACTAACTATGGTACCAAGACTTATTCAGATTCTACTCAATGGAGAGTTGGTTTAGGTTTATGTTTCTTCTGGGCTATTGTTATGTTCGTTGGTATGTTATTCAGTCCTGAATCAGCCAGATTTTTAATTTCAAAAGGTAGATTAGATGAAGCCAGAAAATCATTAGCTTTCTCAAACAGAGTTAGCCCAGAAGACCCAACTATCTTTGCTGAAGTTGAAGAAATCAATGCTGCTATCTTACATGAAAATTCATTAGGTAAAGGTGGTTGGGGTGAAATTTTCACTGGTAGACCAAAGATCTTTAACAGAGTTTTCTGTGGTGTTATGTTACAAGCTTTACAACAATTAACTGGTAACAATTACTTCTTCTACTATGGTACTACTATTTTCAAAGCTGTTGGTTTAAACGATTCTTTTGAAACTTCAATTGTTTTAGGTGTTGTTAACTTTATCTCAACTTGCATCTCATTATACACCACCCAAAAATTAGGTGCTAGAAGATCATTAATCTACGGTGCTATTGGTATGATTGCTTGTTTCGTTGTTTTTGCTTCAGTTGGTGTTACTAGATTATATCCAAATGGTGAAGATAACGACTCTTCAAAGGGTGCTGGTAACTGTATGATTGTTATGGCTTGTTTCTATATTTTCTGCTTTGCTACTACTTGGGGTCCATGTGCTTTTGTCCACTGTGTCAACTGTAGTCCAATCAGAGTTAGATCTAAAGCTATGGGTTTAGCTATGGTTTCCAATTGGACTTGGGGTTTCTTAATTGCTTTCTTCACTCCATTTATTACTGGTGCTATTAATTTCTACTATGGTTATGTTTTCTTAGGTTGTTTAGTTTTCGCTGTTTTCTTCGTTTACTTCTTCATTCCTCACACTGATGGTTTAGCTTTAGAAGATGTTGATGAATTATATGAATCTGGTGTCAAACCATGGAACACATATAACTGGAAGCCAACCCACAAATACAACCAAGAAGCTGCTTACAACAAAGCTCATGATGAACAAATGGAAAATGTTGAACAAACCGTTTAAAATGCTCAGGCGCTCAAAATTTAATCTCTTTATCTGTTTATAAATTTGCATGTATAAAAAGACTCATTAGTCTATAAATAATTGTTAATGTCACTAATTTTAATGTTATAAATCAATTTTAAAACTGTATTCTGTAAAGTATAATTGTATAATCTTTAAAGAGTTCCAAACTACTTAAAACTTAACATCCGGACATTAGTCATGTATTAACAAAATCTTAATTAAATTTCTTAACTTCACTAGCTAGTAATAAGAAAGTTAAATATCAACTATTAATAATGAGTGATGCCATGGAAATCGATAGTAATATCGACAATAACAATAAGAGTATGTAATGAAATATGAATTTTTACTTGTCTGAAGCAAATCAAACTAACTAATTGTCCAGATTTAAGCAAAGCTGGAGTTGAAATTGCAAAGTCTGTAGAAGGTTTTGTAATAATAGCATTAAACATTCATGAAGAAAGCACAGAACAAGATTTGTTAGATTACTTTGAGGAATTTGGAAAGATTATAAATATACATTTAAATCTTGATAGACAGACAGGTTATGTCAAAGGATATTGTTTGTTAGAATACAAAACTCTTGAAGATGCTTCAAGAGCTGTAAAGATAGCCAATGGTGATGAATTACTTGGGAACATCCTAGAAGTTGATTTTGCATTTGTTACACCAGCCAAAGATTCAGAGTTGCCGTATGTTGATGAAGCAGAGAAAGAAGATGAAGATGCAAAAGACAGAGAGATGCAAAATTTGGATAAAGATAATTGATTTTTCTATTTCTGTTCTACATTATTTTTGCATTTTTATCATATTTAGTTAGTTTTTTTTTTAATTGTCGCATAATAAAAGATAAATATACATGTTTACATTTGTATTTCTAATTGTATAGCAAATATTCAACTAGTATACCGAGAAGTAGATCAGGATTGTATGTATAAATTGTGATATTCTCCATGGTGATGAAAAACACGGTTAATTTTTTTCTTCTGTAAAAAAAATAAAATTAAACACCAAAACTGCAAATAACAACAAACATCAATATCTTCTATATTTCTTCCCAATTAATATATATACTCATGTGGTATATTTACTATCAGGATATAGACACAAAATCCAGTAAGTATGATATTTGGGCCACTATACGCCAATTCTGATTGTTATATTCATATACTAACGTTTGATTCTTTTAGATCAAGCATACACAGTATGCAAATGGATAAGGCCAGGCAATGTTTATACATTTGGAAGGGGAAAAAAGCCAGATATTAGTTGTCATAGTACAAATGTATCAAAAATACATCTTTCATTTAAGATTATTCAATTTGAAGATCCTTCAATTTCATCACAAATAGAATTATCATTTATAGGAAGAACTACAACCATTAACAATGAAAACTTCACACATGATAATAATAGTAATCTGGAACCACCAACAAAAGTTTTCAATAAAACAATTAACATTGATATAGGCTCGAAATCAAAATTCAGACTACAGATAATCAAAAAGGAAATAGTACTGAAAATCCCAAAAGATTTGAAAGGTTTAGAGGAATTGAAGCCTCATGATATTAATTATTCTACATTATTTAACAGCACAATAACTCATTGCATATCAGATAGTATATCAACTTCTATTTCAACTTTAGCAGCGTTGATCTATCAAATACCCATCGTTAAAACTGAATTCATAAATGCCATTATCACTGCTAATTTAGAAACTGATTTTTTAAAAAATTTTCCAACCTTAGATGATTATTTACTTATTGAAAATGATGAAAGAAGAACCAATATATTGAATAATATCATCTGTATCTTCAACGATCCAACTTTATTCAATTCATTAAATATTATTTTAAAAGATGGTGGAGCAACTTCTACTTTTTGTGAAAACATGGATGATGTTGTTCAGGTAATAAAAGAAAATGAATCCAAAGCTGATATAAGGATGTTACTTATAAAGACGAATTCAGATAGTAATGATGAGTTAATCAAAGAATATAAAAATAAGATCAAACTTGTTAGAATGGATGATATATTTCAAGCTGTTAAAGATATTGATTCTCATCAGCTAAGGTCTATAGAACTTGAAGAAGATCAAGCACAACGCCCAAAGAAAAGAAGAAAGTTAGGAAAGATTAAACCACTTGATAGTTTACAATACTTTGCAGGTGGTGGTGAGACAACTCAGAAATCACAGATTTTACAATCAGTACCTGAAAATGTTTCTGAAGTAAAAGAATCAATTGAGGTATATGAAACACCTCAAGTGTTTGAAACCCCACAAGTAGATGCAACTCCACATGTTCTTGATACATACCAAGAACCAGAGATTTCACAAATAAATAATGAACATGAGAACAAAGAAGATTCTAATGATATAATCCAAATTGATGGCAAAGATAGTGTTGATGTACCTAATAGCAATGAAGAAGATGAGAAAGAAATAAATCAAGATACTTCTAAAGATGTTGAAGAACCACCACTAAAGAAAGCAAAAATAGAGAACAAGAAATCATTCAGTGAAGCAATAAAAGAAGCTAAGGATGCTAAAATCGAGAAAAATAAATCCGCTGAAGTTACTGATGGTATTGTCTCCAGTTTGAAAGACATGGCTATAATAGATGTTGTTGATGTTAAACTTCGAAAGCCAACACTTTCAACCATCAAAGAGGTCGATCCTAAATGGGCAAATAGAAAAAATTTCAAAAAATTTGTTAAGAGTAGAAAAGGTAATCAAAGCAGTGGGTTCAAACTTGATGTTAGTGTTATCTATGACAGATACTTACCATTAGTGGATTTGAAGGACTTTAATGATTATAATCAATTATCAGAGATTGATAAAGAAATGATAGAAGGGCTTGAGAATGAAAAAAACAAGAACAGCAACGAGACTCATAATACCAGAAACCAGGATGTTTCAGTTGTTGATGTTAATGATGATGAAGACTATGAAGAAAATGCTAATACCTTTAGTTTTACTAGAGCTGGTAGACAAAAGACTATTATCGATAATCCATCACCTGGACCACCCAAAGAGAATCCATTATTTGTTGTAGATTCACAAGAGGATGAAGCTGACTATTTTGCAGATCAATTTGGTTCTGGAGTTAGAAGAGAAGAGGAGCAAATACCGGAGTATATGAAAGATAGCAATACTATCAGCAATAAATCAAATGAAAATAACACCTTAACAGAAAATACAGCTACATCTACCAGAAGAGTATCTAAAAGGGGAACTATTTCCAAGACAACTGAAACTATTCCATTAGAGGATAGTGAGGACGAAGATGATGAAAATACTGTTACATTTGGAAGACATAATAGAAATGCAACAACCTCCAAAACAAAACAGCTTGAACATACTATGGAAGATGATGAAGATGATGATGATGATGTTCCAAGATTTAGGTTTACATAATTACTTAGTATAAAAAATATACTTTTATTTATTTATTTATAACCCTAAATACTTATTCTGATTCTGTTATTATAGCAGCTGATTGCCATCCCGATGCAGTAATTGCTAACACCTTTCCATTTATATTTAACTTTGTAGGTTTTCCAACCCTGTAATTTCTTCCTTCTGATACACCAATATGAGATTCATCTAGTTTAGGACCTAAACCTAGACATCCACATTTTTGTGATTCTACACCCCAAGATAATAGAGTTCCATCTTTTAATAAAGCAAGGAAATGGTAGTCACCAACAGCGACTGATACACAACCTGAATTTTGTAGTTCTTCAATAATTATAGGTGTATCATCATCTTTTTTACCTATAAATACTTGATCTTCATTTGTGAATGCAATGAAAGTTCTGAAAGAACCACTTAATCTAGTGAATTTAGGTTTTAATGATTTTGAACTTTTTTGAAGTTGATCCATAAAACTTTCAATCTTATAAGATGGTCCCTGTAAATCATTTCTATAAATTGTACCACCAGCAGTTAAATAAACAATAAAATCATCACAAGCTAAAACATCAATGACTCTATTATCCCCATTAAGGTCACCAGTATTTGGGATCAATACATGACGTGCAATTGCTTCTTGGGACCCTTTTTTAAGAGCTTCTCTGCCTTTCCAATATACAATACCATAATTCAAAATTAATGCTGCACTTATATTCCAACCAGCATATGCTCTAAGAACAACTTTACCAGAGGTAACAAGGTCACTTCCATTTTGATCAACAAATTTAATTTTAATACCAAGATCACAACCAGGCCCATCCCAACTCCATATATTACCAGAATCATCCAAAGCAATAAAGTGAGCTCTACCACTACTTACACTAACAAATTTTGTACCAGTTTTCAAAGCTTCTTCCTTCTGTATAAACTTATTATCACCAGCTATTTGATGTTCTCTTTGAGGGAAATGATATGGTGGTTCAAATTGTGGTGATCCAAATCTAGGGACAACTCCATGAGGTTGTTGTGGTGGTAAACGAGGTCTTCCTAATCGTATTGGGAATATAGTTGGTGGTCTAACAATGAATCCAGGTCCGTTTTCTTCAATTATTGGGTTATAATCATCTTTATTACCAGGTCCTGTACGTAAACCTCCATGATAAGAAGTACCAGTACTAAAGATCTCACCTTGATCTGTTAAAATTTGAATACTAAAACCACCTGCAGAAATATCTGAAAGAATATATTTATCTTCATCTATACCTTTGATCTTCAATGGGTAACAAATACCAGATCTCATTCTAACACCAGCAAGATGATCTTTAGGAATATCAACTATTCTTAAACCTAAACGACCGCCTTCAGATTCTCCCCATGCATACAATTTGCCACTCTTTCTTAATTTATAAATATCTGGCCATTTTGTTAAGTTATAAGTGTTTGGTGTATTTCCAAATACTTTCTTGTATAGTTCATGCCATACATATGATGAATTTTGGATCAAATAATGGAAAGCTTTGGAAGTTTCACTTAAAGATTCAATATCTTTTGGTGATAATTGTGGGATGATATAGCCTTCAATAATATCAGGTCCCAGATTTAACAGAGTCAATGACATTTGTTTCTAATGTAATTTGATTGGGGTTTTCAAGTAAATACTAGTTAATTGTCTTTAAATTTGAAGCAAACAAGAGTGTTCGTAGTCTGTATAAACAGTTTTTTAATTATTAAAAGTTAGAAATTAGGTTTATTTATAAGAGCTAATTTTTTTATTTTTTGCTGTCATATTTTTTTAAACGAGATCTGCCTAAAATAGCAACAAACCCTTAAAATTAAATTTGTATTGACAATAGATAATACAATAATTTGAATAAATCATGAATTAGTTAATCATTTAATTAAAATATACAAAATTATATTACCAATAAATATACTTTTCATTTAAAAAAGTCCATTTAATTCAAGTTCAAACCCAAAACCAAACCCACATTTCCCCATTCTTCTGAAATAATTCAAATGTTCATTTGTATCAGGCATTAAAGCTGAACCATAAGAGCATTTTAAATCCATACTACCATTACAATAATGTACATTTGATATTAATGGTAATTGTGATCCAAGTTCATCAATATAAATTTCGTTTGAAGAATGAAAGTATTGATCAAGACTATTTGAGGCAGCAACAGGTAACTTAACAATAGGATCTTCTTTATGAGTAATTCTTAATAGTTTGAGATCAGGATCATTAAAATCACCATGATAGAATCTTGAATTGACATAGTTACTGAATTGTTCATTTCCAATCATTGGTTGTCCCATAGTAATGCATAATAAATCATTCTTTTCATCTAACATTTTTAAACTTAATAAAACAGCAATAGCACCTCCTAATGAATGTCCCATTATTAATAATTTATATCTTGGATATTTCTTCACTTGTTCTTTTAGTTTCAAGTTTATTTTAGACCATGTATTGTTTAAAGAAGTATAAAATCCTTTATGAATTTTACAACCATCACATGAAGTCCTTGTTCTATTATTCTCATTATTACCATCATCTTCTTCAAAAGTAACCATATCTGTATTTATATCTATCATAGTATCCTTAAATGACCTTGTTCCTCGTAGAATACACAGTAGCAGTTTCATATCATGATTTAATGCAATATAACCTGAAGTTTCAAAATTTGAACCTATATTTATTAAACTTAATTCATCAGATGTCCATTGATAAACTAATTCTGTATTTGGAAAATCTGAACATTCATTATTACATTGAAAAGGTTGCCTTATTTTTGATATTGGTGAAATACAATATGAAATATCAATTAAATGTGCATATTTTATAAGATTATTGTAAAGAATTTGAGGGATGCTTGTACTTGAAGCTAATTGTAAAATTTCTTGTTCTTTGTTATATTGTTTCTGTATTAGAGGTATTGTGTTGCATAAGACTAAGATATTGATATTGATAAATAACAATATTCTCAACCAATTCTTCATCCTTTGCACATTATTTTTGTCCTAATTGTTAAGAGAATAGTAGAAGTAAAGATAATAAATTTATCTATAGTAGTACAAAAAGTCATACCAATTCCGACCTTTGCGAGTCGGATTTCAATAAAAATTATTTTATCCATTTTGGGTAATTACCGAATTTGCACAAAATATTTTTTTTAATCGATCTCCGCGGCAAAGATTTTGAAATTTATTTATTTAAATCTACAATTTGCCATCGAAATTAACTTTACAATTTAGTTGAAGGTTGTGCTTTATAAAGAGCATTGGATACTGGTGTGAAGTTCAGAAGGGAATGTCTTTGGCGTTAGAGTTTGAGAGTGGTTCATTAGATGATTCAATTTCACTGCAAGTTAATCTGAAGAGTTCTGAAGATTTATTGAAGGCATCTGATTTTGATTTGAATTTAGATCATATTATAAATATTAGTCTTAAAGAACAATATGAAAGTGAATTGGAATCAGATCAAGAAGATAATTCTCCATATCAAGATCAATTGGTTCTTTCTACAGACCTCAATCAACAAATTTATCCAGATCATACCAAATCATCTCCTATCACCAAATCTTTGAAAAGATCAAGTTCTTTGGAGTTCAATTCAAATTTCAGTCTTCTCCATTCTAATTGGAAAACCATTGATAATAATGATAACTCAAATGTTGCTAGATCTATTATAAATGCACCTCAATTTAAAGAAACATCTCCAACTATGGTTATTTCAGGATTGAATAATATTAGTAACAATCATCTTTACTATCAATCAATTAAAGGTTCAAAATACATTCATAATGTCAATAATAAAATCAGCTCATTTAACAATCATAATTCTGCTGTTAATAGTTCTCATATGACCAATATTAATGTTTCAAATTCTTTACAGAATAACAATTCAAATATCCCACAAAAATCAATAATTTTGAGCCCAAAACATATAACAATTCCAAAAGGTTCTAAATTCTTTGTGATTAAATCTTTTAATAAAGAAGATGTAAGATCATCATTCTTACATAGAATTTGGTCATCAACTGAACTTGGAAATCATAGATTAAATAAAGCTTATAAATCAAAACAATTAAATGAAGGAATCTTTTTATTCTTTTCAGTTAATGGATCTGGTCAATTTTGTGGAGTTGCAGAAATGAAATCCAAAATTTTACCATTAGATTCACAAAATGATAGTGAAATTTGGCATGATAAACAAAGATGGAAAGGTAAATTTCAATTACAATGGTTATTTGTTAAAGATGTTTCAAATAATCAATTTAGACATTTAAGGATCCCAAGTAATGATTTTAAACCAGTTACAAATTCAAGAGATACACAAGAAATACCATTTGATATTGGTGAACATATGATTGAAATATTTAAAAGTGTTAATTCTTCATCTAGCTTTTTAGATACTTCATATACTACAGCAAATAGTAATTAAATTCACCCTTTTCATTCATTTAATTAAATAGGTTTCAGAAAAGATTATAACATTATAACAGAAGTTCAATTCCCAATGATAATAGGTTTGCTATATATTTATATTAACAATTATTTTGCATTTATACGTTTAATAGTTTATGGATTATACATTTTTTATTGTTTTAAA
>JAJMKA010000004.1:215240-409639 GCA_030563805.1 Ruyongia namnaoensis
AAAAAAAAAAAAAAAAACACGAAACGAAGCACAAAAAAAAAAAAAATTAACACTTTCAACAATAAAAAAAATTAACAGAATTTGGAAAAAGTGGTTCTATAAAATTTGTATTTAGATTTTAGGGTGTTTGTTTTCAATTTCTTATAACTTTTCATTTATTCCCATTATTTCAAGATAGATTTGATATAACAGAAGTTTAAATATTCAATTGCTATTCTAATTCAGTTTTAAAAACACACTTGATAATAATATTCATAAAAAAGATGTCATTAAGAACTACACAATTAATGGTAAAAGCCTTACCAAAGAAGATACATTTTTCAACTTTATCACAATTAAGAAATCAAATAAAACAGGACAATTCAAAAGATGAAGAAATTAAACCTCAAGAAGTTGAACCAAAGTATAAATATGGTCCAATGAGTGAAGCTCAAAAGGCATATCTTGATAGAGTTATTAGAGTTGATCAAGCTGGGGAATTAGGTGCTGATTATATCTATGCAGGTCAATACTTTATTCTATCAATGAAAGAACCTCAATTAAAACCAATCCTAAAACATATGTGGGAACAAGAAGTTCATCATCATAATACTTTTAATAAATTACAAGTTGAAAGACGTGTAAGGCCATCATTGATTACTCCATTATGGAAGGTTGGTGCCTTTTCAATGGGTGTTGCTACTGCTTTGATTGGTAAAGAAGCAGCTATGGCATGTACTGTTGCTGTTGAAACAGTTATTGGTGGTCATTATAACGATCAATTAAGAGTATTGATGAATAAATATAATATTCCTGCAACTGATTTAAAGACTAATGAAATTGTTGAAAATGTTGAATCTAATGAATTAAAAGAATTAAAAAAGACAATTACAACATTTAGAGATGATGAATTAGAACATTTAGATACTGCTATTGATCATGATGCAGAAAGTGCTGTTCCATATTGGTTATTAACAGAAGCTGTTAAATTAACTTGTAGAGCTGCTGTTTATACTGCTGAACGTATTTAAATAATATTTTTCTATGTATAACTTAATGTGTTTATGAATCTTTGTGTATGTCTTTATTTATGAATTGAAAGTCAATTGTTATGTTAAATTACAACTTTTATTGTAGAATTAATAATAAAAACTTTAGAACATAAAATGGGAAACAATATAATATTAATAAAAAATTTAAACAACAAGAAAGAAATGAAGAAAAAATATTTATATAAAGGACATAATTAATAATAAATGGTATGATATGATAAAATGATTAAACCAACCCATCATAAATATTCAATGCACTTACAATACTTGGATCAATTTTTGAACCTTCTCTAAATTCTTCTAAAGTAATTTCACCATTTCTATCTTTATCCATTAAATCAAAAATTTTTTGTACTCTTAATTCAGGTGTTGCTTCATCATCATTTAATTTCACCATTGAACCAATCATTTTATATATAGAACTAACGATTTTTAACATTTCTTCATAAGATATTTTGCCATCATTATCTAAATCATATAATTGGAAAGACCATACTAATTTTTCTTCTAATGTACCTCTTGATGTAACACTTAATGCACATATAAATTCTTTAAAATCAACAGTACCATTTTTATCACTATCAAACACATTGAATACATAATTACTAAACTCTGTTGGATCACCAAATGGGAAAAATTGTTTATATATCTTAATAAATTCTTCTTTGTTTAGTTGACCTGATGGACAATCTCTTAAAAACCCTTTATACCATTGTTGTAATTCTCTTTTGTCAAAATATGTTGATTTCTTTAATGATACCAATTCATCTTTCGATAGTTTAGATGCTGTTTTACCCATATTTTATTTATATTTATATGAATGCTAATGTCTTTATTGTTGCTGACAGGAAAATACGTAACCAAAGTCTCTAAATTTCTCACCTTCTTTCTCAGAATTGAATAAATAGAGTGTGTTCCTTATAAATGTATAGATATTACAACCTGAATAGTGAACGTTGTACTGTGTTATTTACAAGGAGAGTAGATGCTTAAATAGTTGATGATTTTGTTGAATACTTATTTGTCTTGATGTTGTTTATTTTCTCTGGAAATAAAAAAAAAAGTGACGGCTGTGTTGAAAAAGTCTTAGGTAGTTTTTTTAGTAGGGGGAAAATTAATGAAGGAAATATATCTACATTTTGAGATAAGAATTAGGGGACTACATAATAGGGCTGAATAGTAATTAGTTTATATAGTTATGCTATTCAGTAAAATGTCATTCACTCTGTATAATATTGACCAATAATCCGGGTTTTAAATTCTTAGTTCATACGTTGATAGAAGAGAACATATGCATATTTAGACCCTGATGAATTAGTCTTATCACCTGGAATGGTTGCCCCAGGATCTGTTAATTTTGCAACTTCATCATCAAAATAATACCAATCTCTAGTTTGAACATCATGATTCAAAGATTTATTTGCAATAGATGTATAATGTCCAGATTTTAATGTACCATTATGATTAACCAATGAAAATAATTTATATTGTATAGCTGTACCATTATAATCAATATTTAAAATTAATGGATATGATATTGGATCTTCATCTTTAGATGATTCATCATAATATAAAAATCTTGAAAGATGAATAATTAAAATTGGTGGTAATGTAACAAATTTCATTGATTTAACACTAGCATGATTCTTATTAGATTTCTTTCTAACTGGATTTGGACTAGCTGATCTACCACGTAATTTTGTTAAAAAACTTCTATGTTTCTTCTTCATTCTATCATCAACTTGTTCAGGTGTTATATTATTATTACTAGAATTTAATGACAATAATGATGATGAAAGTGAATGATTATGAGGATGTGAATTACTTTGTGATTGTGATTGAGGTTGTGATTTTGATTCTGCAGCTTTTGAACATTTTGGACAATTCCATGCATTTTCTCCAGTTAATTCTTCACTTTGTGTAAATAATGAAATACAATCTTCTAATGTAACTTTACCAGATTTTTTAAAATAATATTCTTTATTCTTTGGAATACTTAAACTTAACATATAAAATGTTGAATAATTTAATGATTTATGACCACAATTTAAACATTGTAAACAATCTTGTAATTGACCTTGAAAAATTTGTGAAATTGGACTAAAACCTTGTTTAATTAATCCTTCTGTAAATGTAACATATTCTTTACCAAGTGATGAATCATAATTCATTAATTCAGGATAATCATTAACAACAATATTTGAATTTGATAATTCATCATGTAAATGATCCAACATAAACATTAAAAATTCTTGAGTATCTTGTTGTTCATGTGTAATATGTAAATCAGGTCTTAATTCAATACATGTCTTTAAAAATCCAGATGGTACAATTGAACAACCACCATTCAGATACATCTTTTTAAATAACATTGATAATGATGGTGATAATTTCCCCTTTCTAAATTTTGGATTATAATATTCTTCAAATTTATTAGTATTAAAAATATCTCTAAATTGAACAGTTGCAAATAAACATTGTAACATTGCATTGATATAACATGTATTGCCCATATTTCTTAACCCAGTTATTGATAATCTAACATATGGATTCATACTTTGTTGAATTGTAGGAATTCTCTCTTTAATAGATTGACGAATTGATGATGATCTAGGTCTACTTTGAGGAACTTGTTGTTGATATTGGTATTGATATTGAGGTTGTTGTTGTTGTGCGTATTGCTGTTGTGGATATTGTTGATAATGAGTAGGAACTTGAGGAGGTATTTGTGCAGGTAATCTATTATAAGGGGCATGAACATTACTTGAACTATTGTTTTGACTATGTTGATGATGGTGGTGGTGATGGTGATGATGATGTAGACTTTGGTTGCTATTATTATTTGATAAAGGTATTGGATTAACTGGATATGGTGCTTGATTAGTTGGAATTTGAGGTGGTGGTATTGAAGGTGGTGCATTTTGAATCATAACATTACCTTGTGCATTATTTGATTGAACTTGTTCATAACGTGGTAAAAATTCACGACTTTTAGTTTTTAAAGATGGAGGATTTTCTGGTGCTGATCTTAATGGTGCAGTTTGAGGAACTTTTAAATCAAGATATGGTTTTGCTTTAAATTTAATTTCTTTATGGTTTGAGAAAGTTGAAATATATCTTGTCCAAGAATCTAATCCACCTTTTAACATCATTAAATCTATATTTTCTTCTAATAATAAATAATGAAATTTAACACTAATAACATCATAATCAGAATTTAAAAGAGTTGTATTATCACAATAAGAAATAATTTTTTCAAATTTTTTAATATTGATTAATTTTTGGTAATCATCATTTGACATTGAAAATTTAAAAACATCTTTTAATTCTTGATAACTATTATTATTTGAAATTATTGATGGATCAATATTAATAACATTTTCATAATTTATATGATTTTTATCAAATTGTTTCTTTGGTCTTAAATCAAAAATTAAATAAGAAAATTTTTGAGAGTTTAAATCATTAAATAAATCTTTTGCAGGTATTATACTAATATTTAAATTTTCTAAGCCATATGCATGTACAGAACTATAAGAATCTTTTCTATGATTAAAACTATGTTGTGTCATTATTTGTTGTAATTCAGGATTATTAATATCCGTTGATTCGACACTTATTGGTGTCGGAATTGATGCTTCATCATTTTCATATTCGTTGAAACTAATTGATGATAAACTTTGAGACTTATGTAATATTGGTTCAGTTGATCTATGTGCTAATATTGGAGTTTCAATTTCTTCATTTACTAATGATTCTGAAGAGAAATTATCAGCTAATCTTAATTGATCATTTGGTTGTAAATCTGGAGGTTCCCATAAGTCGACATTTTCATTCATTGATATAGCTGATGATGAAGAAGATGAAGTTAATGAAGATGAAGATGATAATGATGATTTTGAATGTATAGAAATTGTATCAGGTGCTATTATTGGAGATGGTGGTTTAATTTCAACTTTGATAGGTGTATTTTTAGAATTTGGATCCAAAGAATGATATGAATTAATTTCTTGTTGTTTTCCAGGTTTTATTCTTTCACCATTTGCAAATGTATTAGCTCTTTTCTTTAAGGCCTTGGGTATTGGTTCATTATCACGATTATCTATATTATTATTATTGTTGTTATTACTCAATTCATGAAGATATGCAATATAATTTTTGGTTTGATAGATGACATTGATCATATTTGATTCATTTTCATAAAACTTATTCATACTCATAAATAATTCATAACTCTTGTTCTTAGCTTGGAATTCTCTACTAAAGGGGATGATCCAATTAAGATAAAACAATCCAATTATAAAAGCTTCTAAAGAATTATCCAATTCAGCATCTGAACCTTTAAGACCATTCTGATACAATTCGAATTGATTAGTAACAGTTTCTAATAGATCCAACAGTTTTTCAAGACGTAGATTTGCCACTCTTTGTTGTAACTTGTTCTTATAAACGTCAATGATAAAGGCGAGTAGTTCCTTTGAATTCTCTGGTGTGTAACCAGGGAGAGACGCCATTAGAGTATATGTGGTGTGTTGATATGTGATGTAGTTGAAGGAGGATGTCTCTTAGAATTGGAATTGAACCCAATCTTCAGTATTTTGTTAACTATTAAAGAACAATTTTAGTCTTTTGATCTGGTTCTTGGATTTTTTGATTTTTTGTTAGGGCTTTTTTTTGTTTTGATTTTTTTTGTAAACGTTTTTTTTAGAAACTTTCTTGATAAAACTAATATTTCTTCAGTTATTTGCCACCATCAATTTGAAATGATTTATTGGTGTATTCAATGGTGTTTTATGTGTTTGTGATGGTATGTGATGATAACTGTTGAAGTGTGTGAAGAAAGGATGGCTCCTTCTTGTCTCAGTCTGTTTTTACTACAACTTCTTATCTCTTCGCATTCTACACTATAAAGTACAAAATAATTCATTGATATAACATTAATTTTAATTTTGAGTTGGCATAGCAGTACTTGGTTTATTATCTTCATCAGCTAAACTTGTTTTCCAAAGACTTGTAATGGTTTTAGCTTGTGTCATAAATGTTAATCCCATTTTACCATAGAAATTTAAATCACCATTAAATGATCCCTTATTACCTGTAAAACTAAACATTGGTAATGGTACTGGAATTGGAACATTAATACCAACTTGACCTGGTTCAATCTTCTTTGTGAATTTTTTAGCATTGATTCCACTAGTTGTAAATAGAGCTACACCATTTCCAAATGGATTAGAATTAACTAATTCAATTGCTTCATCAAGTGTATCAACTGTTAAAATAGATAAAACTGGTGCAAAGATTTCTTCAGAATAACATTTCATATCTTTAGTAACATTGGTTAAGATTGTTGGTTGTAAGAAATAACCATTTGGATAAATTGAATGTTTACCACGTCCATCTAATACAATTTTAGCTCCTTGTTTTAAAGATTCTTCAATTATTTCTTCAGCTCTATTCAAAGCTTCTCTTGATATTAATGGTCCTAATTCAGATTCTTTATTAAACCCTGAACCAGCAGGAACTTTTTTACTTGCTTCAATTAAATCTGGTAACCAATCCTTTGTCTCTCCAACAAATACTAAAACTGAAGCAGCCATACAACGTTGACCAGCAGCTCCTGCAAATGCACCAACTGTTGCATTAATAAATTGTTTTTTATTAGCATCTGGAATTACAATAACATGATTCTTTGCTGCTAAATTTGCTTGAACTCTTTTACCATTATTTATACCAGTTTTATAAATATAATCACCAGCTTTTGAAGAACCAACAAATTGAACAGCTTTTATTAATGGATGACTAATTAATTTATTGACTGTTGGAACTTTACCATGAACAATGTTAATAACACCTTCTGGAATACCTGCTTCTTTACATAATTCTGCAATTATTAAAGCTGCACCAGGATCACGTTCACTTGGTTTTAAAACTAATGTATTACCAGTTATAACAATTAAAGGAATTGACCAAAGAGGAATCATTGCAGGGAAATTAAATGGACAAATAGCACTAATAACACCAATTGGTTCTCTAATCATTAATGTTTCCATATCTGTAGCTACTTCTAATTGAACACCTTGTAATTCAGTTGTACAACCACAAGCATATTCAGCAACTTGTAAACCTCTTAAAACATCACCTTTAGCATCAATAATAGTTTTACCAGCTTCAGAAGCAATAACATGAGCAATTCTGTCATGATTCTTCTTTAATAATTCAACTAATTTAAAACACATTTGTTGTTTCTTCATAATACTTATATCTCTAAAAGTTTTAAAAGTTGAATTTGCTATTTCAATAGCTTCATCAATTTCATCATCTGTAGATTGAGGAACTTTACCAATAACTATATCAGTTGCTGGATCCCTTATATCATACCAAACTGTTGAATCGGATTCAATAAACTTATTATTAATAAAAGTTGGAGTCAAATAAGGTTGATAACCTTTTGGATAATGATCTTTTGGATAATTTGTTGTTGTTGTATGTAATTGTGACATTGTTCTGATTATTGATTTGAATCTACAATTGATACTTGATCTCAACAAATTAATAAAAGTGTATTTTTGTTATAATCAGAAAAAAGAGAATTGAAACCCTTTTATACTTCAAATTTAATAGTATAAAGGGTCATTTATTAGTTATTTAACACTTCAGATAATTCGCTCATGAAAGAAATTTGTTAGTCTACACTTATATTTACACCAATCAAATTGTAGATATATCATTATTCATTAACAATTGTATATGTACTAATCCAATACTCTCATCAACAACAACTATTTCTTTACTTAATAACCTTCAATAGAAAAAGTGGAGAGAAATTATTTTATCCGTTTTCGGTAATCTTTGTGGATTTCCTATTTGGGAAGTTGAGGTGTAAGGTTGGTGATGTTAGTGATGTTCCAATCATTCTGGCTCAATACTTTAATACATTCTTCATTCTCATCAATACCCATCTCCAGATAACATTGACATAGTTCTTCACTGGCTAATTGACGAACTCTTCCCATTGGATGATTCTTTATTAACCAAATTAATCTATCTTCTGCTTCTCTTAATTTATGATTGATACATAAATACCCAAATATTTGAATAGAACTTTGTAATCTATTGATATTACTAGTGTTCAAATGCAAGTTATAAACTCTGACATATAAACCTTTGATTGGAAAATCATCAGTTAATTCAATACCAGCTTGAAATAATCTTGTAAGGAAATTTAAAGAAACAATAATTTGTTTTAAGATTCTTTGATCTTTATTATTCTTTGGATCAATCTTTGTCAATAATAAAACTTCTAATAATGTAGATTTTCTTTGTGTTTCATTAAGCTCTAATTCATAAAATTTTAAAAATGATTCAAGTGATTCTATAATTAATGAATCTGTTGCCTTTATAGCACCCGCACTAAATACATAACCTCTCCAAAATTCAACTCTTAGTTCTTTATTAAGTGTTTCTTCTTCTTCATTGGAGGAGTTTATTAAATACCTTTGTTTAAATAATAACAATATTTTATAGAAATATTGATTAATAGTTTGACCAATTTGATCTTGTTCTTTAATAGAATCAATATCTTTAATGTTTGATAATTGTAGAAAGGTATCAAAAGCCTTTGTTCTAATACTTTCAATAGGTTCACACATCAATCTAATTAATCTCTTCTCAACTTCAAATAATTTTAAATCAACATTTTCCTTGAATAATGACAGATTATTAGTTATTAAATCAATTGAACTTGATCTTACTTTACTACCAACATCACCTTGACTTGTAATAGTATAATTATCTAAACCATCAATCAACACCTTTGTGTTTTCAACAGTTACTTCATCTCTATGTTTAGAAATATAATATGATAATGAATTAATCAATAGAGATTTATTAATACAATCAACCTTATTTAATTTTAAAACATTTAGAACTCTAAGTAAATCAATCTTTTTAAAATAACCAATTCCAATTGCTGTATTTGAATTATTATATTCAATATATTGAAACCACTTATGCCATTCATCATTGTTTAAATCTAAATTTCTAACAATATCTTTAACAACTATTGATATCTCTTCATTTTCAACTCTTATGATTTCAAAGATTTGATTCATATGATAAGTCTTGATATCATTAAGAAGATGACTATTATTATTACCAGAATTCAAGTTTAATAACATGCTTATAAACTTTAAATAAGTAACCATTTGGAATGTTTGTGCTTTATGATGATTTATTTTAATTTGATTGAAATTTGGTAAAATATCTAAAAACTTTGTTTCTAAATATGATGAGTTTAATAAAGGTAATAGTTCTGATAAAGCATATAAAGAATTGTATTTAACAACTTTTGGATTTGTTGAACTATTATAATCATTAATAAAAAATTCTATAATTTGTTGAATTTCTTCATTATCTTTTAATAATTTAAATAAAGCTTTTGAACTTAATTTAACTAATTCTAAATCAAGATTATTAATAATATTTTGTTTTAAAAATTCAATAAAATCAACTTCAAACTGTGGTATAATATTAATAATTTTAAAACTTATTTCAAGATATGATTTTTCTATTGATCCTAATTCAATATAATCTAAAATTTCAACGATCTTAATATTCTTAGATTCATTTGTTGAGTCATTAGGAAATTTAACAGACCATATTTTATTACCAAATCTACCAATTAATTCTTGAATAGCAGCAGTACAAGATCTTCTAATCATAATTTCTTTATCAAAACATGTGACCATTAATGATGATTTAAATAATTCATAAACAAGTTCAACATTAATATCTGGATTATATTTAATCATTGCCCATATTATAAAATTTGATGCATCTCTTATATTTAAACCTGATATAAATGTTATTCTAGATTGTTGAAAGAACATAGTTTTATCTAATATTGATTTTATTTGTGATAATAGTTCTTTTTGTTGGATATTTATTAAACTTAGTCTTAAAAGTTCAGCAATTATTAATAAATGAGTATGTAATAAGTCAGAATTTAAAGTTTCAAAAGATTCATTGGTTATTTCAACAGTTACTTTAATAATATCTTCAATAATTTCATTACTCATCTCTGGATCTAACTTTGATATGATTTTAGTGAATTTTTTAGCTAAAATAAATCTTGTATCTGTGTTTCTATGGTCAAAGTTATCATAGAAGAATTGCACTATTTCTTCAACTGAATCATAATCATCAATTTCAATCATATAATTGGAAAATTTATTGAATATTTTGGATTGTAATTCTATTTTACTTTTACTTTTTACTGAATTAACAAATTGAAATAACTGAGGAATTTTATCTTTGAATAATTGTAATGTTGTATCTTTACTTAAAGCAATATTCAAACTGAAAAGTAAACCATCTTGTGTTATAACATCACTATTATCATAATCATTCATCAATATATTAAAGTATTTGTTTAACTCATTATTACAATCTGTTCTTGTTATTAATGTTGCTAATAATCTTGCACTGACATTTTGAATAGGACCTGGATTATTTAAATATGAGGTTGAAATCTTGAATATACTATCCTTTAAATCGTTATCAATTGTATCTAATTCAAATGGAACTAATAATAAGACACACAACCAACAGAGTAACATATATTGATCATACCAACCGTTTTCATTTTGTTTATTTACAAGAGGTGAATTATGAAGACGTGTTAAAACTTTGGGTATTAGACCAACTTCTGTCTTGAAATGGTTCAAGATTCTCTTAACTGATATCACTTTTGACAAATAGTAGAAGACTTCTGTGCACCATAAGACCTCAGTGTGTTCATTTGAGATGTAATAATTGGTTATTTGATCAATATAATCAGATATATTTACATCTAGTAGTTGAGGACATGGTTGAAATTCATCAATAGCTGTTAAAATTTTCTGAATCTTAGGAGGTTTTGAGTTGAAATTTGATTCAATTCCTGATCTTATAGTTTCATGAAGTTCATTGGCTATTTTAGTAACCCTTATTTCATCAGTTTCCATTCCAAACTTTCTTTTATAAAAATTCTATAAGTTTTTCGATGTTTTGATTTCGCTTTTAAATTTTTTCGCGTATAATTTTTTTTCTAAGAAATTTAGAAATTTATAAATAATTGAATATTTTATATTTTATTTTATCTAATACTATATATATTTTAAATCATATTCCAGAATATAAATACAAATTTTTAGTTATAACATTTATAATATCTGTCTGTTTTTTTGTGTTCTAAAGACTCATTTCTAATGGTAATTTAAGGTTAGAGCAAAATTTAAACCTGGTTTTGATGAATCTTGAGATCTATCAGTCAATGGAACACTGTAGAATAAATCAAGACCTGCATTTTCTGACTTGTAAACAATACCAACACCTGTGCTGAAGGCAGACTTTGTGAAGAAATCGCCTGATTGTACTAATGGTTTAGCTTCTTCAATTGACTTTAGGCTATAATTATCACCAAAGTTGAAGAAATTATAAAGTCTTAAAGGAGAAGTTTGTTTAGTATTTGGAAGTCTTGTGAAGAAATTTAATCCTAATTTAAAGAAAGCATTACCACCAATATAATCACTACCATCTTTTAAACCAACTGAACCATATTGGAACCCTTTAAATGAGGAAGGACCACCTAAGAAAAATCTATCAGAAACATGAACTTTTTGTTGGTTAATGAAACCTAAATCAAGATCAAAAAGGGCTGTTAAATCATTGTTAAAGATACTCTTTGCTGTAGCTAAACTTAAAGTTGATTTAAAGAATTCTTCTTTGTTTAATTTTAATTCATTTGTAAAATCTAATTTTGTACCAGCAGTTTGAAATAAACCAACAAAGTTTCTATCATCAAAGTTATATTGTGATAATAAACTTAATTTAAAATCATCACCAGCATTGACTTTAGTTAAATCAGATGCATTATTTGATACATTAAGCACTCTTCTGTTCTCAAATGAAAGACCATTTGTAATATTTGATTCCTTGTTAAAAACTTTATCAATTCCAAAGAAAAGACCATATGATATTTGTTCATGAGAACTAAAAGATTTATTATCAAATTGTGATATATATGGGTTCAATAAAGTTCGAACAGATGGGTTCTTTGATGGAGAATATAATTTAAGGTCGTAAGACTTTTTAACTAAAGTTTTTGAAAATGGGTCATAATTTAAATTTAAATCAACAGCTAATAAGTTGGCATTCTTTAGGAAATTTGGATTAATATAACTTGAACCAAATGCTAAGTTATGATCACTTGTCTTTGTATAAGTATTGAAATTATTTATCAATCTTGGTTTTAAATCAATTGTAGTATCTATCAATAAAGGAACTGAACTAGAAGAATTATGTTTGATTAATGGTAAATCACACTTTATCTTTATATCATCAAATAGACCTGTAGATTCTAATTGGCTTTTGATATCAATTAATTGATTTTTAAATTCTAATAATGATAAACTCTTTGCATTCAATAAATTATCTAATAGACTTGTATAATAGGAAGAAGTGAATTCACCACCAGAAACTTTAACAGATTGAACTTGAACTGGTTTGGTCAATTGGTTATTCAAAATGAACAATTCATCATCCTTAAAGGCAACATCTTGTAGTGGACTCATGTTCAATTTTATTATATTTTTAAATAGAGTAATAATTCAGAAATCTCAATTTCTTTGTTTCTGATTCGCTCTTTCGATTTTTTGGAAACCCTTTCAACCTTTTTTCTCCAGTCAAAGAAAAAAAAAAAGGAATTAAAAAAATTTTTTTTGCTCAAATCATCCTGGTTCGATTCCTCCAAATAATTACATTTACTTATATCAAATAAACAAAAAAAAAATTATTATAACACATATATAAAATCAAATTAAATTAAACATAAAAAACTAAAAAAATACATCACAAGTAGGCCATCCACAGCAGGTCACAACTAGCCAAATAACGTGGATTAACCGCTTGTTGAATCAACTCTAAAATACTTTGAGTTGTAACAGAATTTGGATTTGAGTTATTACATAATTGTTGAACCTTCTTTAAAACAAGATCAACATTAACTCTAACCATTTCACGTAAATGAGGTTCATCAGATGAAGAACGGTGTTGTTGAGTAAACCAAGAAATAACTTCATCTCTAACAAATAATGGAAGATATACATCTAATTCAGGTTCAGGTTCAGTTAATGATTTAGCAATAGTTAACAAATGAGTAGATAAAATACCTTCTAAACCAGCTTCACCAATTAAAGTTTGAATATTTGGTGTTAATCTAAACGGAACATTTTCTGTATTGAAAAATATTGGAGCAATCTTTTGAGTATTTGGATCTAATGTACTGTTAGCATAATAATTAGTATTAGTCTTACCAGCAGAAACCTTAGATGGTAACATTTCAATGGATGTAATAGCACCAGATTTTTCATTAATATCAATCTTATGAGGTTGACGATTATTGATGCACATAGTATATGTCATGAAAATAAATGAAGCATATTGTGATGTGAAATTCTTTCTAAATAACCAAAAATCTTCAAAAGTAGTAAATTTATTAGCAAAGTAATTCTTAACAACATCATTTGGAACTAATAATGATTGGATAGCAGCCAATATTTCAACTCTTATACTAATAATATCAGGTTTTGGAAGATGTGGATCAAATGCTGATCTAACTTTTTCATTGTAATATATGAAAGGTTCATCACGATTTTGCTTGTTTTTACGGCAATAATCTTCATAAATCTCTTGTAATGATGAATTAGAGCCATTATCACTTATAATTCTAATTAATGGAGATAATGGAACAGCAATTGGTAAAGTTAATTGAATATTTCTCTTTCTTGATTGAACATTCTTTGATAAAGTTTCATTGAAAATTCTATAAAGTTGGAATATTCTTTCTTCACGTCTACAATGACGACCAGCAGGATATTGAACAGCAAATGAATGTAAACTACCATCATGACCACGAATCTTTAATCTCTTATAACATGCATGTGTACCTCTAACTAATTCCAAACTAGAAATAAATCTTTCAATTTTAACAAAGTGTGAATTGTTATCTTTATTTAATAAATATTGACCAGGAATTTCAATATCTTCGAACTTTTGATGATGGAATTCACTCAAATGAGGACAGACAGCTTCTAAATTAATTTGATTAAATCTTCTATCAAGTTTATCTTCTAATCTGTTTCTCCATTTTCTCAAGTTTGTAATATATGATTCCACATTTGGTCTTACTAAAATAAAATCTTTATCAAACTCTGGTCTTATATGTTTAGGTAAGATAGTTTCAGCAAACTTATTAATATTTCCAACAGTAGCAGCAGGAAGCTCTAAATCTGCAGTAGGGTTTTGAATACGACTAGAGTATTGCATACCATCATTTAGTAAGGCATTGACCAGTCTATAAGCATCTTCATCTGCACTGCACTTAAAGCTTTGATTAATTTGATCAACCAATGATTCTAAAGACAGGGCTAATAATGGATAAGCTGTCTTCAAAATACCCATTAATTCATCAACATATTCCCATGGTTGATTTCTTCCACTTGATTTACTACCTGAAGAAGCAGCATTAGAATTATTGGCATTGTTGCCATTATTGCTATTATTTGAACCAGCTGATTGAGCAGCATCGTTAACTCCTGAATTATTTGCATTACCTTGACGATTAGCAACTGCCATTGCTTGTCTTCTAATAACAGCATAATCTTCCTTAGTTGTACGTAATTGGAAATGTAAGGCTTGAGGATAAGTTTTAGCAACTCTGATCAAAATATGACGAACTAATTCTGCTTCTTTGTGAGACAAAGATGTCAATAATTGTGGAATAAATGTAATCCAATACCATACTGGAACTTCACCTCTATATGATTCAAAGGCTTGTGCTAAAGATCCAGATGGATCATCTAAACTAATTAACCATAAGATTCTGCATAATAGTTTTCTTGACTTAGCATTCTTGTACAAACCTGAAGCTTGTAAATAACAACTTATAGCATTATTAGCATAAACAATTTCTTTTGGATTTTCCTTCAAACGACGATCATTGTAATGACCCCATTCAGCCCATGCTTTAGCAAGATTCAAATCTATTTGGACAGCAGTAGCAAAAGCTTGGTTGGCTTCATCTTGTGCATTCAACTTAGCCAAAAACATACCCTTCAATGTGAAAAATTCAGCTTTCTGTTGTGTTGCAAAATAAACCAGATTTGTGTTACTGATCACATCTAACCCAGTATTTAGTTCATTAGAATTTTGATAATGACATTTAGCTTGTTCACGCAGTTTCAAAAATGCTTCTTGAATTTCAATATTAGGAAGTGTATAAATCTTTGTAAGTTGATTAATACATACATCAGCCATATTATGTTTACGTGCAACATGAGCAAATCTATTAATAACCCAAGCAATTTCATGATAACCACGATAAGCATGACTGTTTCCTCCAGAATTACCATTTGCTTGTTGAAGAGCAGGAATGAATGGCATATATACCTTGTTGATAACACCAAATGCATGTTGTCTCCATGTAACTAAATCATTCCAAATATTTATATCATCCCAGATATTTGGTAAACGTTCACGCCAAGCTTGAAGAATTCTCTTTAGTTCTTGAGATTTATTGTCTAAATTCTGAGCGTTTGTAGTCAACAAACTACCATAAACTTGTGAAGCTTCTAAAAATTCAACATATTGTTGGAATGTATGCAACAATGGGATATGAGCATTTGTAAATCTTGTTGGAAGAGCATGCCACTTGCGTAATGCTAATTGAATACCTTCATCACAAAGTTTTGATAAATCAGATAAAGTTTCCTTTTGTAAAGCATAGCCTTGTAGACATAAAAATGTTTCAAAGATTTGACGACGAGGAGTTGGAACATCCATAACTGTTTTGACCGATTGTTCAAGTGGTTCTCTATCAGCATTCCAATCAGCAACTCTCCAACCACATTCTAAAAGTAAATCAGTAAATCCTTCATGTTTAGCAAGTTCAGTTAAAATATCCCAATGTTGTAACTTCTCAGCACATAAAATCCAATTATCTTCCCAAAGAGAATACTCAGATTCACCATATGGTAAGGCACCACTACGTGCTTTCAATTGAGCTGTTTCATACAATTGCAAGGCTTTATCCCATAGACCAATTTGTTCATTGGATAGAGCAGCATTGGTTTCATTATATTTAGCACGTCTTCTCCATTGACCATAGAACATGTCATCTTCTTCTAAAGAAGAATACATTTCAACCAAAGCATCAAGATTAGTTTCACGAACAATGTTATTTTCAACAATTGGATGGTCTTCAATATCTTCTAAAATCTTAATTGCAGGATACCAAGCATCAAAGCTATAACCTAAGTATTTCACCAAATGAGGTGGCAACTGTAAATCAGAACACTTACCAATACCAGCAAGTAGAGATTGAATAACATTAGGACGAGCATCTGATTGACGAATGTGATAGTCCTTAGATAATAAAGATACCAATGAATCTTTGAATGCAACCTTTTCACGACGATTAATAGATTCATAAGCAGCAGGGAAAACATTAATCCATGACAAATGAACGATTTCTGGACTTTTGTAAAATAAGTTTGCTAGTGGAGTAATGATATCACCAGCTGATATAGCACCAATAGTAGCTAAGAATTCACTGTGCTTATTAAGTAATCCTTCCACGCCTTCAATAGGTTTAGAATCAGTCTCACCAACAAGTTTTTGTAATTGAGTTAATGGAGCCAATTGGTATGAACCTGTTATTTTCAATATGTGTGAGTTATCAAAAGCACCATAAATCAATTGAAGTGCTTGATTTAACCATTGCTTATCAGCCAAATACTCCCAATTTTGTTCTCTTATAACATAATGCAACCTTTTACTAATATCTACTTCAAGACTTTCATTTAGAATACTCATCAATCTCTCTCTAATTCTAATATCAGATAATCTAGTACCTAATAAGAATGGCTGTTCCATTTTAACAGTTAATTCAGTACAAGCTAATGACTTGTCTTCAAAAATGTCAACAATAATTTGGTAAAATTCTCTTGCTAAACCCATTTCACCTCTCAATTCAAAAATCAGCATCTTAAGCAAAATAGCAGCTTTTTCTCTTGTTGTAGGAAATAGATCAGTAGCGGAAAAGACCCATCCTCTAACTATTTGAATTACTTGTTTTAGCAAGTTGCTATCAAGGGAACGTTCAATCAATTGAGCTAATAAGGTTAGGAATACACGACGTTGATCACCCAATGTAGCAATTCTAGTTGATGACAAGTATAAAATCTTTTCAAGTAATTTGGTAGTCATTTTAGATTCTTCTTCATTATCCTGGTGGTTATCAGCTTGAGTAATGGTAATATGATCTTTGCATATTTTTGCAAATGTTCTAATAATACTTTGCATTAGACTATCTAATCCCTTTGGATAATAACTAGCTAAATTCCATGCTAATGTAACACCAGCAGCAATTGAATCAGTATTTTGTAAATCTTCAGCAATAATAGAACTCAACAAGTTGATAAATGACTTGACTTCTTCACTTTGTGATTTTTCATCAGAAGTAGCTTCTTTTGAAATTGCCTTGAAGATAATCTTTAAGACAGATTGTAATGCTTCTTGGACATCAGGATTATTGGAGTGTAAACATTTATCTAAAAGACTTTCAATTAGAGATATATTTTCAACTATCCATTTTGAATCTTTTCCTTTTAAGCTTATACTTAATACATCTAAAGCATTTAGACCATAACCTAAAAGACTTGAACTTGAAAGATCAGCTTGAACCAAGAATTTTTCAAAGAAAGGAAATTTAACAACAACATCATGCCAGTAATCAGCACTGAGTAACTTATCTAGAATGAATAAAGCTTTTTGACCTAACTCATTTTCAGATGCTCTAGAGGAAGTAATACAAACATATCTAACCAAGAAAGTTATACAAGCTTCTCTTTGAGTGAAAGGAACAGTGTAATTCTTTGGTGTACTTATATCAGTACTAGCCTCTGATAAAGAAGCAACATTTTGAGATTCTTCAGTTTCATTTTCTTTTAACATTACTGAATCATCTTCAGCATCAACTTCAGAAATTGTAGAATCTTCTTTAGCTTTAATTTCCCAATTCAAAATTAATTCTGCAAGTTCAATTGCTAGTACTTGATTTTCCAAAGGAGCATTGGCCATTGAAGTAAGTTTTCCCATATAAGTGATTATATTTGGAATGAAATGATCTCTTGCAATATAGAAAATATCAGAATGATGAATTAAAAATTGGTAAACAATCAAGTTTTGTACAGTATTATTTTCAGATAAAACACGTCTAACCCACTTAATCCAACCAGTAGATGATCCACTCTTGCTCATTCTTTGTGGCATGACAGGAGCTAATAAATCCAATGCTTGTCTAACCAAATATCTAGCATCAACAGAATGTGCACGAAGAAGTGCAACAAATATAGGTGTAACCAACTTTGCAGGTGTTTCATGAACAGAAATAAAGTAAGAAGTAACAACATAAGCAGCTTGTTTGGTTAATGTATCATCAAGCTTTAAGAAATTCCAAGTAAATTTAATCACATCTTTTCTTAAATCAGCAGTCAAATCAGGAGCGTACTTTAATAATAAAGCAGTTGTTTGCAAAAATTCAAATCTTAATTTATCTAAAGAACTAGCACGATGATTTGTTACCAATTCATTAGAAGCACGCCAAACCCTATTATGAACAGAATCTAACCATGCAGGTACCTTTGCAGTTTGGGCCTTTTGGGTCAAGTTATGTAGATTTCCTGTCATTAAACCTTCATTTAAAATTATAGAGTTGAAAATTTGTTTGATCATGAATATTCTAGACTTGAGTGATTTATTATCAGTAGCAAAATTTATGGACTTTGTTAAATATAATTGACACAATTCTTTATCACTTGATTTAACAATGTTGACAAAAACAAAATCTTCCAACGAAGGTGAAACTGGGATATTCAATGAGCACAACAAATCAATAAAACTAATAATCAAATCACAATCCTTGATGTTATCGGAGAAGTATCTAATGAATAATAACTGTAGTTTCTCAAATGCTTGTCTAATGCTGGAGTGAATGTGTGATGTTAATGGAGCTCTGTTCTCAACAGAAATGACTTCTTGAGATAATGATGAAACATCCATCAAAAGTTGTTTATGGCTATCCAAAAATTTCTCATCAGTATCGCATAAAACAGTAACCAAATCAATAAAGTTTGCAAACATATAGCATTTGTTATCAGGATTTTGTTCTTTTGTAATACAACTATAGAATCTTCCAATTTCAGATTTAACACTTTCTCTCAAATCTTTACATTCATCTAAAGACACAAAACTAGCAAGTTTGGTTCCCAATGATCTATTGTAGAAGTTTTTGATGAAATACTCAATACTTTCTTTAGAAAAGCGGTTCAAGAATTTACCAATAGGCTTTCTGAATGGAGAACTATGTTTGCGGCGTAAATTCTCTTCTAAATATTGCAAAGTTTCCATAAGTTGATCCATAAATGTGTAAGCAGTTGGTGGTAAAAGATGGAAAACGTTGAGAATAGAAACAATGATTTGAACAATTGGATTATTATCAAGTTCTTGGACTGATAGCATATGCAATGTTGGAGGTTTTGCCCATGATTTCAAATGATCTAACAATTTGTTACCAATTTCAACCTTAAAGTAAGTAATCAGTAGTTCTAACAGACGAGCTAAAGCTTCTAAACCAGGTACAGATAACTTTTTATGGTCTGATAAGTTCATTAACATAGGACGTAAACCACTTTGTAATAAATCTTTTGGTAGTTTTGGATTTTCTGCTAAAACTTGTTGTAACCCTTTATGAGAAGCATTGATTATTTCAGTTGATTTGGATGTTAATGTTTTAAAAAATACAGCTAGAATTCTGAATCTAATATTTAGTTGTTGTTGTTGAGATTGATCATCCTTTTGAGTATCATTTAATAGTTTATCTTGATATTGTTGATGTGCTGCAATAAATGAAGGTTTAGTTAATGCTAGAGCCAATACTTTAATACATACAACCCTTAATTGGACTAACTGTTCAGAAGTACGATGCTCTGAAACCTTATTAGCACTTGTAAGTGATTCATCATCAGCATCAACTAAAGTTAAAGCTTCCATTAAAAGTCTGATAAGTTCATCCTTGAATTCTAAAAATGAATTATCTAAACTCAAGCAGAATGTAATAGCATCAATGTTACCTATTTGCATAGGGAATGGTAAAGCTCTTAAAGGTTTTCCAAAAATTGGTGTTAACAATAAATTTTTAGAACCTTCAATCACCACTGAAGTAGAAAGGTTTGTAGTTTTTGCAAAAGTTTTCAACCCTTCTTGGGCAGTTTCTCTGACAATTGGATTTGGGTTGCTCAAAGCATAAACTAAAGAACCAATTATAGAACGTAATGGAGCTTGGCCAATCATTTCTTTGGTAGCACCGACATTTGCTCTCTCTAAAACATCTAAAACAATCTTCTTTGCAGTTTTACAAACTTCTGTTGGAGCCTCAGGATTTGTATCTTTTAAAACATAAAACATAGCTTGTACCAATTCATATTGACGACCAGCAAACCAAGAAATAGGAATGTTTAAATCAAAAACTAAAGTCTTCAAACCTAAAACACCTGCTAATTTATTATAATAGACTTCATCAAAACAAGAATGAATAAATGAATTGCATAAAGAACGAATTGTAGGAAATTCTAAAACAGCTTCAGTTGAACCAAATATTAATAAAGCAGTATTGTACATAGTTTTGATTGCTTGAATACCAGATTCTCTAACTTCAATCAAATATGAACTTAATGAGTAGATAATTGCATCAAAAATAATTCTTTCTGAAATAGCAACAGTACCTTCTTTATCAGTTACCAAAAATGGTCTATCATTCTTTGATTTTTCAGACAAAACTTTTCCTATACTTAATAACATAAAGTGTTCTGAGATATTGTTTATCAAAGATAATGCTCTATCTTTAACTTCATCAATAGATGCAGAGTAAAATATGGACTTCAATAAACGCAATGCCAACTCTTGTTCATTATTCAACTTCTCTTTTTGTAAAGTTTCACCTTCTAATGAATAATTAATTTCAATTTTAGTCTCAGAAAACATACTAACAGCTTTAGATAAAATGGATGCATAATTTTCTGGAATAGATGTAGATGGAATGAATAATAAAAACACATTGGACAAATAATCATAAGCACTAACTCTAAAGTGAGATTCAGTTTGTATACTCTCAAGTATATCCAAAGCATCTTTTACACCAGTTGTAATTGAAAGAGGAGCTTCAGATGGTAAACCTTCAATTTTAAAGTTAGCATCAATATTCAAAGTAAGAGCAGAAATTGTTTCTAGATTTTGATGTGGCTTGATGAATTTTCTATTTCTCCCACCTAATTTACCTAAAATTCTAAATGTAGTATGACTATGTTGGTGATGATAAGGGAGTGGTTTCAGATGTCTCCATAAGGCTTGCATAACATCATCAATAACAGGTTCAATAATAGGATCAAAGTATTCAGCAGTAAGATTATCGACACATAACTCTAATGTTCTCAAACCTTGACTGACTAATTCAGGAGTACTATTCAATGCAAATACCAAAGGTTTCATTAAATAACTCAAATGTGGAACCAAAACACTTAATCTAACAGGAACTGTTAAACATAATTCAACATATAAATCACGTTCTTGCTGACGACGAGCGTTCATTATCATTCTATTCAATGATTCTAGTAATACTTGAAGAAGTGGCATAATTTCCTTATATAAAGATTCAAATCTACCACCACCGATACTTCTGAAAATAGTTCTAACAAGATGAAAGTATGCTATAGATTCTTTAGATTCTGTGGCCAATTTCAATGAAGTAAGAATCAAATAGTTTAAATGAGGTAACAGAACTTTTTCATTTCTATCTGGGAAAAGGTTAACACTCATGAATGATAATTTAAATAATCTTAATGCAATATTGATTCTCATGACATCATTTCCTCCTAAATCACTTAATTGATCACGAAGGAACAATAATAATATACCTGAAAAGTTTGCTGATGTATTTTCATTTGATAAGAAATGTTGTGGAATAAAGACAAGACTTGGTTCATCCATCATCGTATCATATAAAAATTTGATTTCAGCTTTAATAACTTCATTGAACACTGCACCATCAATATGAATGAACATTGTAGCTAATGTTTCCATTAAATCCTTTTCATCTTTTGAGAAGTTAACAGGAAGAGATGGCCCATTAAGTTCGTAGAAGTTTTTATTTTTCTTAATTTCTTTAACTTGATCAACAACATTAGAAGAAGAGAAAAATCTTAAACCAAGAACACATTCTCTGAATAGTTGTCTAAATATCAAAACCTCTTCATAAGTAAAACTTTTTTGTTCTAACTCTTCTGGTGAATCTCCAAGATTATGAATATATCCCTTCAAACCATGACTTATTGTTTTGACAAAGTTTAACAATGTTTTGAACAAATAACGTGCATCTTTTAATGGGTCAACAAGGTTCTTTGGTGTAATAAGTATTGGAATTTCCTTTCTTAAATCAAAAATGTCTAAATCTTTTCCTTCAAATTCTTGATCAGCAGATGGAGCTTCAGTAGTATCTTCTTTAGTTTCAATAGTATCATTATCTTTCATTTCAACATCACCATCTTTATCTTCAATTTTTGATGCAGGTCTTTGACTTAAATCTTTAATTGTATGAATATATTGTGAAATAGCATCATCTTCTTCATTCTTTTGTTTTTCAAGCTTTTCCTTCAACTTTTTCTCCTTAATTTGTCTCTTTGCTTCCATGGACTTATGATTTTTCATAATATTTTCATATTGTCTATTGAAAGCTTGGAAACGTTTTGTAAAAGCATCAAGGATCATCATGAATAATTGTTTACCTTCAGCCTTGTTTTCTAAAGTCATGATTCTTTCAACTAGATTAAGCAACAATTTGGCACACATAACTTGTACTGTTAAAGCTAAAGTTGGATCTTGTAAATGTTTACAATACAGAGTAACTGTAATTAATAATTGCTCAATTGTTAACTCCTTTCTAACATTATGTACAAAATCAGCAACTATACTGTATGCCAAAGGTTTTAAAGTTTCATGTGCTGTCAATCCATTACCAATAAGAACTCTTTCATCAAATAACATGTCTAACTTTGGTAAGAAAAGAGTTTTATAAGGTGTTGTAAGAATATGTCTTGTAGCATGTAGCAATTCTTTTCTACCAGCACTCAATTCACTTGGACAATCTTGTAAAATTCTAATGATCAAATCAGGTATTATTTGATTGTAATTTTCAAGTAATGTAGTACTGTAACCTCTTATAAATAAATATGCAAAAAATGAAGCAGCTTTAACTTGTCCTAAAATAAAATCACTATAAGCAGCTCTATTTTGAACAGCAGAAGATACAGTAGTTAACTTGAGACCTTTTTGTTCCATTGCTTTTCTTTCATCTCTTTGTTGAGGAACTTCCAATTTCAATATACCAATTGCATAAGGAATAAAATTTGGAAGAGAAGTTTCAACTAATGCCTTATATGAAGATGTCAATGTAACCATGGTAATAGGACATTCTGCAATTGTTTTGAATGAAGCAAATGCTTTGTCTAACTTCTTTGGTGCTTCATCAAGATTTGGAGATAGAGGATCATTATCAGAAGTACTCAAAGAATTGTTGAAATTTGAACTGCTATGAGAATTATTGACAAAAGTTTCTGTAATTAAATCAGGCATATTTTTGTACATTTGTTGAATGATTTCTACAAATGGTTGTGCTAATGATTCTAATATTGAATTGTATGACTTGAACAAACTAGTCAAAATCTTTAAGCATAATACACCATTTTCATCATTCTCTTTTGTTAACAAATCTTGTAATAAAGTTGCAATTTCAATAGCAAACTTTTGGAAAAATTCATTCATTGTTGAACGATGTAATACTTCCAAGATTAAATTTCTAAGTTTTTGTTCATAAGAAGAAGATTCAAAACTGATAGGAACTGATTTTAAAAGTTCAATATAAATTGGTACCATCTTTTCTAAGTAATGATCATAGTCATTATTTCCAGTAAATGCTTCGATCATATCAGAAAGTTCAGATAAGATAGCATGCTTCGTCTTGTAATCCACATCTTCTTGTAGCCTTGAAGCAAAGGCATCTATTTGTGTCTCGTAACTCATGACTAAATAAAAGTGTGTTAGTAATGGAGCCTAAAACTGAAATATATAAACAAATACACGTACCGCCAAATCTAAAAATTGTAAAACTTCTTCAGAAATCAAAAGAACTGTCCAACTTAATTAAAATATCAAATCACCTACTCAAAAATATAGTAATAATTCTTGTTTCAGTGATAGGACGTCAATTGATTTTGATTTGGTTATAGAGTTTTTAAATATATCTAGGTTCACTAGTAAATGAAAAAACTTCGAAAACAAAAAAAGTGGAAAAACAAAAAAAACGAAAAAAACAAATTCACGTGATAATCACGTGAAAATGAAAAAAAAAATTAAAAAAAAAATTTTAACTGCTATATAACTTCTTAGTGATTGAATAATTATAACACCATTATATCGATCTCTACTACCTGAATCATGGCTAAGAAATCATTGGCTGATCAAATATCAGATCTTAATAAACCTGTTAACACTGATTTTGACATTGAAGATAATGAAATAGGAGTATTTGACCATAAAGATGATGATTCTGAAAATAACTCTAGTGATGAAGAAGGTGATGAGCTAAGCACTCAACACTATGTGAATGTAGGAAAAAGTAAAATAAGAGATCAATCTGTCAAATTAAGAGACTCAAAATACAAAGGTTCTGTCAGTAGCAGAAAAGCTATTTTTGAAGATGAAGAATCAAACAATAGTCAATCAGAAAGTGATGATGAAGAAGATGATGAAGAAGAAGAAAATGGTGATGAACTATTATCAAGTCATGACGAAGATGATTCAGCCGAAAATTCAGAAGATGAAGATGGTTCTGAAAGTTCAGTATCTTTGAATACAGATTCTGAAGAAGAAGAACAATTAGAAGATGATTCATCCAGTGATGAAGAAGATGCTAACTCCAAAAGAGAAAAACTAAAAAGCATGATGGCTAATGAACGTAAAGCTATTATTAACAAATTATCTTCATCTACTCAATCAGATGCTTTAAAAGGTTATGCAGTTATAAATCAACAAAAATTATTTGATCAAATCCTTGATTCAAGAATTAAAGTTCAAAAGGCTATTTCAACTTCAAATTCATTGCCTTTAAACAATGAAACATTTGAAGAATTTCAAGAAGATGATTCAGAAAATAAATTAACCACCCTTGAACAATCATTACATCAACTATTAGACAATATTATTTCCTTAAGAACTAAGATATATAACAAAGATACAAATATTAGCTCAAAAAGTACCTTCAAATTCCAAAAAGGTAAGAAGAGAAGTTTAGAAGATTACAATGAAGAAACTACAAATCTTGACCGTACACTTAAGAAATATAGAGGATCTGTTTTAACTAAATGGTCACATAAAGTTCAAAGTGCATCAGGTGTAACGGCATTAAATGCTTCAAAGTTTAAAGCTATCAATCAATCAGCTGCTCAACAAGTTGAAGTTAATTTACTTGATATGGATAGATTAATCAAGAGAACAAAGATAAATAGAAGAAATATTAAGCCATTAGGATATGTTGAAGAGGAAGATGATAGTACAGTAGTGGTTGATAGAAAACTACAAGAAGATGAAAATGTTTTTGATGATGATGATTTCTATAGAGTGTTATTAAATGATTTGGTTGATAAAAAAATATCTGAATCAAATCCTATGAATGGTTTGACCATTCACCTTTCTAAAACAAAAATAAAAAAGAATGTTGATACCAAAGCATCAAAGGGAAGAAAATTAAGATATCAAGTTCAAGAACCAATTCAAAATTATGAAGCTCCAAAAGGTAAATTTGAATGGAATGATGAACAAATTGATGAATTCTTTGCAGGTCTTCTTGGTCAAAGAGTTAATTTCAATGAAGCTGAAAGTGATAATGAAAAATCGGCATCAGACAATGAAGAAGATGAAGATGAAGAATTAATAAAGAAGGATGATATTAGAATTTTTGGATAGATTTGTTTGATTTGATTCTAAAAAGCATAAAAGTACTTGTATTGCATATTATATAAAAATTAAATTCATTTTTTAAACACTTTTGTAATATAAGATTTAATGCTACAATATTAAACGATTAATAACATAAATATATATTGTCAATTAATTTGTAAAAAAAATAGTTCTATATATTATCTTCATGAAATTCATACTATTTCTTTAGACTTAATCCACTCAAACTACTATTCAAAGAATCCATTTCTCTTTGTTTATTTCTCTTCTGGGCTAATTTACCTTTTGAAACACTATCAGCAGCAACTTTCAATTTATTAATTTCTTCATTCTTTTTCACTATCTTTCTACCACCTTCTATTTCATAGTTATCTAGAAAATCATCTAATAAATCTTCAAAATCTTGTCTTTCTGATTCCATGTTGAATGGTTTATATTCTTCTTCTTCTTCTTCTTCCTCGTCTTCAAAATCTTTCATGACCTTTTCAAATTTATCATCAATAAAAGTTAAACCTTCATTTCTAAATACTGCAGATGATGACATTGAGAAACTGGATGTATCAGTCATTGTACCTTTCTTATAACGTTCTTTACGCTTGGATGAACTCTTCTTTTTTGTCTTGTTGTTATTGTTGTTAAATGATGGTAACTCCCCTATGACATCTTCACCTTCTTCCTCTTCAAATTCATCATCACTATCCCAATCATTCTTTTTAAACTTATTAACTGCTTTATACTTTCTGAAATCAGCTTCCCAACCTTCATCACCTTCTTGCGCAAATGCATTTGAATCTAAATTGTTCATTTCTTCTTTATAATTATCTAAATCCCATTCGTCAAATTGATCTTCGAATTCTTCATCGTCAACTTGTTCACCATCTTCTAATAAATCATTGAAAAATCCTTCTTCATCTTCGACATAGGCTTCATCTTCTAAAGCTTCAAGAACTTCTCTTAATGCAGGATTCATATCAGGTTGAAAACCTGCAATTTCATCAGGTAAATTTTGTTCATCTTGATAATTTCTCTTAACTGTGACTTTTGAAGGTAAAACTTCTTCAGGTAACATATCATCTCTAAAAGTAATACCTTCTTTCTTGGAATTATTTGATTCAGATTTCTTTGGGATAAAGATAGCATCTTCATTACCCATTGGTTTTAAATGTTGCATATAATCATATTTAGAATCATCAAATGTAATACCATATAATGCAGCTTCACCTTCATTTTTTCTAATATTTTTAAGTTCATCACCTAATTCTGTTTCAAGCTCTTTTTGGTTCTTTATAAGCTTATTCTTCTTCTTTATTGAGTTTGGGTTTTCTACTTCCACTAAGACATGTTCAGAAGCTTCACTATCATGGTATAGAGGATCATCATGCCCTCTAAACACAACCTTATAAGACTTTGCTGTTTTCTTATCAATCCATTTCTTTGTGGACATTTTGTTATTCTATATTAAGTTTGATATTAATTTAAGTGGGTGTAAAGCTTATAATAAGGACCTTTCAATTAAATATAAACTTAAGATGTATACTTTAAATCAGTTAAGAACTTGAAAATACTAGTATAAAAGTCTTAGAATAAATTTTCATCTCATCTCAAAAAAAAAAAAAAAAAAAAAATTCAAAAAAAAAAATTCGTGTCGCCACTTTTTGGAAAATCCGTACCGCCAGAAGGGCGGAATGGCCTTCCTTTTTAGGAAATAAATTATTCTACATTGTTCTTTTGTGACAATTGCTAAAAAAAATTTGAAAAAAAAAACTTTGAAGTTTAAAGAGATCGTTTATTACTAGTGTTGCCACAACAATTTGATTCATATATCAGGTTTTTAACCGTTATTTCATATTTTGCATCGCTAATTTTATTTGAACTTCATCCCACTAGATTCCCAATATTTGTCATACATTCCCATTTCCCACTTTTCATATATAAATAGCCTGGACCCTCCTCACAATTTTTTTTTAAACCTGAACAAATGTCATCTAGCTCTGTTGACTCAGCATCAAATTCACCAACAGACTCCAATTCTAAACAGAGTACACTTAATCTCCCTTCCAGATCTTTCAAATATACTTCTTTTCAAAATTCTATACGAAAACAGTCAGTAGATGAAAGTTTTAAAATAGGTGATTTTTCTTCAAAACATTTTAGATCAGTTAGCAATAATACAAATTCAATTGTGGATGGTAAAAATTCATTCGATCCAAGCTCAGTTAGAACAGTTTTAAAAGGAGGTTTTAGTGATATACTTGATTCAGAAAAGATGCGTGATGATTCAAATTCAAAAGAGCATTTATCTGTACCGATTCCAAAGAGTGCCATTAGTGAACTTTCTAGTTTAATATCATCATCAGTTAAAAATAATTCATCTCCACTAGAACGTAAAAATATATTGGATAATCCAAATAATTCAATAAATTCAATTAAAGAAATTCAAGAATCCTCAAATAATACAAAATCTTCAAGAAGAGGTTCTATGAGGGTGTCTTCACCAGTTGTACCATTAATTAATAATAATAAATTACCAGGACAGATTGATATTTCAAATCCAGATCAAGATACCATTGACACAGTGGCTCGTCATTTAATAACATCAGATCAGCTTCAACCTTCCATCTCTAATAGCTCACATTCTTCAAATTCTAAAGTTACATCAATTACTAATGCTATTGATCAAGATTTCGATTCCATGAAAATGCAAGGTGGTGATATTAGTAGGGAAGTTTATAATTGGCAAAGAGAACACAGTCTGCCACAATCAAGAAAAAGATCAATGTCATTCACTGGATCAATTAGATCATCAGGTTCAAATCAAATGAATCCAGATTTCCAGGTACATGATATTAGAGTTCCAGGTGGGTTTAGAAGAAGTTTCTTGGTTCAAAGGTCTGCTCAATCTAGAGATGGTTCAAACAGAAATAATGAACTTCCAAGATTTTTAACAAGAAATTTTATTGAATTTTTAACTCTTTATGGACATTTTGCAGGTGAAGAATTGAGTGAAGATGAAGATTTTCCTGAAAGCGAAGAAGAAGAAGTTCCAGATGAAGAAAGTTTATTAGTACCAGCAAGATCTCAAAGAAAACATCAACATGAACAACATAAAGCAACAACTTTTAAAGCTGTTTTACTTTTATTGAAAGCATTTATTGGTACTGGTGTTTTGTTTCTACCAAAAGGTTTTGCAAGTTCAGGGTGGTTATTTGCTGTTCTTTCCTTAGTATTTTTCTCGATTTTATCATATTGGTGTTTCATGGCTTTAATTACAGTTAAAAATGTTTCAGGTTCATCTAATATAAGTTATGGTGATCTTGGTGGTGCTCTTTTTGGACAAAATATGAGATTTTCAATTTTATTTTCATTGGTTATTTCACAAATTGGGTTTGCATCAGCATATATTGTCTTTACAGCAACAAATCTTAAAGCATTTTTTGAAGCAGTGTTAGATAAATCAATTTCTATTGAATTTTATATATTTTTACAATTGTTGGTATTTGTTCCATTAAGTCTTACAAGAAATATTTCCAAATTATCATTCACTGCACTCATTGCTGATTTGTTTATTTTATTGGGATTAATTTATGTTTACTATTACTGCAGTTTTACCATTTTATCTAAAGGTGTTGCTGAAATTAAACCTTTCCAAAGTGATTGGACAGTTTTTATTGGTACAGCTGTATTTGCCTATGAAGGTATTGGTTTATTAGTTCCAATTCAAGATTCTATGAAGACACCTTCCAGCTTTCCAAAGATTTTATTCTGGGTAATGTTTGCTGTTACATTTGTGTTCTTATCATCAGGTTTACTTGGTTATATGGCTTATGGTGATGAAACAGAGACTGTTATCTTATTAAACTTCCCACACGATTCATTTTTCCCCAAATTAGTACAATTTCTGTACTCTATTGCAATCTTACTATCTACTCCTATCCAACTATTCCCAGCTATCAAGATTTTAGAAAATGGAATATTTGAAAAATCAGGAAAGTTCAATAAGTTAGTCAAATGGAGAAAGAATTGCTTTAGAGTGGTAATAGTCTTTGTTACAGCTATGGTTTCGTGGGGAGGTTCAGATAAATTGGATTTATTTGTTGCATTAGTTGGAAGTTTTGCTTGTGTCCCATTAATTTATATTTATCCACCATTACTACACTATAAACTATTAGCAAAAACAAAATTTAGTATTATCTTTGATTTATTAGTTGCTGCATTTGGTGCAATATTACTTCTTTATACCTCAGGACAAACTCTTATTGATTGGATTTCACGTTAATGTTATACATTAGTCTAACCTTTATTCTTTATTTTTTGCATTAAAAGTATATACTTTATTTATTATTTAATTATTAATGTTAATGTTTTCATTCTATTATCTTATTGATATTTATATAATTTAAAACTTTCTTAATTTATAAATCTAAGAAGAGATTCCATACTTATTCCGCGTTCCGTCGGTACTGAACACGTAAATTTTCAAACAGGGTAATCTTATTATTATTATCACGTGACAAATTAAATTGGTGTGGGGATGTATCTCGAAAAAGTCAAAAAAGAAGATCGAATAATGTTTACCTTCTAAAAGATACCATCAACCACATAAAATATAATAAATTAATAAAGACACAATGCCACCAAAAGCTGATTGGGAGAAGTATAAAGCTCCAGTTGAAGATGAAACTAAAGTAGAAGAAAAAATTGTTCCATTAAGTGAAGGGGATATCCAAGTTCTAAAAACTTATGTAAGTATTTTGACTTAATCTGGTGGCAAATTTATATATTCAGTAAAGTTGATTAATATACTAACAATAGAATCAATTGACTATAGGGTGTTGCTCCATATGCTAAGAAAATTAAAGAAGTTGAAAAGGATATAAAAGAACTGGAATCAAAGATTAAAGAAAAGGTTGGTGTCAAAGAAAGTAATACTGGTTTAGCACCACCTCATTTATGGGATGTTATGGCTGATAAACAAAGAATGGAAGAAGAACAACCACTACAGGTGGCTAGATGTACTAAAATTATTAAAAGTGATGATGGAGAAGATGATAAATCAAAGTATGTTATTAATATTAAACAAATTGCCAAATTCGTTGTAAAGTTAGGTGATAAAGTTTCACCAACTGATATTGAAGAAGCTATGAGAGTAGGTGTTGATAGAACCAAATATGAAATTCAACTACCATTGCCTCCAAAGATTGACCCTTCTGTTACAATGATGACTGTTGAAGAAAAACCAGATGTTACATATAGTGATGTAGGTGGTTGTAAAGAACAAATTGAAAAATTAAGAGAAGTTGTTGAATTACCTCTATTATCACCTGAAAGATTTGTCAAATTAGGTATTGATCCACCTAAAGGTATATTATTATATGGTCCACCAGGTACAGGTAAAACATTATGTGCTAGAGCAGTTGCAAATAGAACTGATGCTACATTTATAAGAGTTATTGGTTCTGAATTGGTTCAAAAATATGTTGGTGAAGGTGCAAGAATGGTTAGAGAATTATTTGAAATGGCTAGAACAAAGAAAGCTTGTATTATATTTTTTGATGAAGTTGATGCTATTGGTGGTGCAAGAGTTGACGATGGTGCAGGTGGTGATAATGAAGTACAACGTACTATGTTAGAGTTGATTACACAATTAGATGGTTTTGATCCAAGAGGTAATATAAAGGTTATGTTTGCTACAAATAGACCAAATACATTAGATCCAGCTTTATTAAGACCAGGAAGAATTGATAGAAAAGTTGAATTTTCTCTTCCAGATTTAGAAGGACGTGCTAATATCTTTAGAATTCATTCTAAAGCAATGAGTGTTGAAAGAGATATAAGATGGGAACTTATTTCAAGATTATGTCCAAACTCTACAGGTGCTGAATTAAGATCAGTTTGTACAGAAGCAGGTATGTTTGCCATTAGAGAACGTAGAAAAGTTGCAACAGAGAAGGATTTCTTAAAAGCAGTTGACAAGGTCATTAAGGGTAACTTGAAATTCAGTTCTACAAGTCGTTATATGCAATATAATTAGACTTATGTTGTATAACACTTACTTATAAAAGCATTATACATTTATCAATATTATAACTATTTGCTTATGTTTAATGTAAACGTTAATTATAGAATTAAACTTAGAAAGTGAAGAGACTTAATCTCTTCTATACTATCGAACACAACTACATTACCATAATTTGAATTTTCTTATGAATCATATTTTTCCAAAAACCTTAAATCACATCTTTTATCAGGTTAGGCTCTTACATCTTTATTCTTCACCAACAGGAGCAACATCGCCTAAATAGGATACACCTCTTAACCATGTACATCCTTACACCGAAATGAGGCTCCGCGCGGCTGTATTGTATGCGATTTTTGCAGTGTTTATATTTGAAAAATGGAGATGTTACACAAAAACGAATTAAATTTTAATAAGAATTTTGTGTAATTTAGTATGTAAAAACATGGATCCAAGGTGGATCCAATGGTATCCAATGGGTCGATCAATGGATCGATTGGATGGAAAATGGGTATACCTTTTTTTGCCAAAAAGCTGTAACCTCAAACTTCATTATGGACTTTTTGGTACTTTTAGAGCAGTAGCATATCTCAATCGTGAGATATTTGAGTTTTTAAATTTATTCGATCGATTGGAACCGTTTGATCAGGTACTATTGATTGGTTGGGTCGATAATCCAATAATTGGGTCAAAAAACGGGTGCACTTTTTTACCCAGAAAATGAAAGTTTGAGATGGCATTATGGCAGGCCTGGACACTGTAGAGTTGTAGATGGTGTATTTCTTGAGTTATTGGGGTTTGAAATATCGCCCATCAATGGATTGGATGCAGGATTAATATTATTTAGTGAATTAACAAGTTTTTGCAGTAGCCTCAAAATCCAGATTTGGCCGGAATAAGGGAATACTTTAAAATTCAATTAAGTTATTAAAATATCAAATTAACAGACCTAATTTAGCACTTAATACATATATTTCGAATCCAAGTTTCATTTAATAAAGGGTTTTCAAGTTAAATCGTAAATTTGGCCTGATGATCTTTTATTGAATTTGAAAGTAATTTTTCCAAGTATGGAATTCCACAGTAGGTATAAGTAGTGTCTTCCGGAGATAAAGTCGCGAATCGACATTGTTATCTCCGTGAATATAGCAGAGAAAGATAGCACTAGGCGTATATATTATTTAAACGTTGGATAAAGAATCTCGATCGAGTAGTCAACTAGTGTTATGAACTTCACAAAGCAAATTAATGCGTCTAATTGATTAATCTTAAATATTTGAAATTAATAGTTATACACACTAGATCCTGAACTATTAGGACTTTGGACCGCAAATTTTTAACTTTTAACATATATCAAAATAATGATTTTGTTTATAAAGTTATTGACTACAGCAGAATTAAGGGTTAGAGATGTATGATCTAATAGTTAATCTGCAAAGCAAGATTCAATATGGTGTATACTTTATAGTAAAAGTATTTGAAATTGTAGATTTGTCATCAATCAACATTGTAGTATAAGAGGGTGTAAGTTTGTAATCCTCCATTTATTCCTATAATATGGGGGAATCGCCTTTGTGTCATCTAACCGGCTTAAGTTATACTGTTATCAATTATCATATACATGATCAGCCTTTCACTTACTATCCAAAGTTATGTCTACTTAGTTCACTCATGGTTAAAATCTAATAATCCCCCATACTCCATAGATAAAACTTTCGCTAATTAAAGACTTATCTTTTTTCACTTTTGCCTAAAACGATCACGATGTTTAAACTAATGCCCAATGCCAATTGAACTATATAAAGTACATCAGACCCCATGATTCTTTCAACTCAATTCTGAAACTACTCGATATAAAAAATCAAAATTCAATTGATAGAAGAATATTAAAATGGCCACAATCAAAGAAAGATTCGATGAACTAGTTAAAGTCATCCCAATTGTCGACACACACAATGATTTCCCTTACTTAGTTAGAGCTCAATTCCATAATGAATTGGATAATGTTGAATTTGATACTTTATTAGGTAGTCATACTGATTTAAAAAAGATGAGAGAAGGTAAAATTGGTATTCAATTCTTTAGTTGTTATATTGAATGTAAAGGTGAAGATCATTTATATAAAGATTTCAATTTATTAAACAGTGCTGTTAGAGATACCTTAGAACAAATTGATGTCAGTAAAAGATTAGTTATGAAATATTCTAATTCTTTAAAATTTGTTTACACTTCATCTGAAGCTATGGATAATTTCTTAAATGGTGATGGTAAATTCTCAATTACTTTAGGTGTTGAAGGTTTACATCAATGTGATTTATCATTAGCAGTTGTTAGACAATATTTTGAATTAGGTGTTAGATATATTACTCTTACTCATAATTGTGATAATCCTTTTGCAACTGCTGCTTCTTCAATTTCTTCAGGTTTACCTGATCATGGTTTAACCAAATATGGTGCTGATTGTATCAAAGAAATGAATAGACTAGGTATGATGGTTGATTTGAGTCATGTTTCTCATAAAACTATGTTAGATGTTTTAGCAATTACAAAAGCACCAGTTATCTATTCTCATAGTTCAATTTATTCTGTTACTGCTCATGAAAGAAATGTTAGAGATGATGTTTTAAAGCTTGTTGCTGAAAACGGTGGTGTTGTTTGTATCAACTTCTATAACGATTTTATTAAATATGAAGGTCAAGATTCTAAAGATGTTACAATTGATAATGCGGTAGCCCATATCAAATATATCATTGATTTAATTGGTTGGGATCACGTTGGTTTTGGTTCTGATTTTGATGGTATTTCAGCTGCTCCAAAAGGTTTAGAAGATGTTTCAAAGTATCCAGATTTGGTTATGAAGGTTTGGGAAAAGATGAATGCTACTGAACCACAAATTGCAAAATTAATGGGTTTAAATACAATGAGAGTTTGGAGACAATGTGAAAGAGTTGCTGAAGAATTACAAAATGGACCAAATAAGATTAAACCTGTTGATACTAACTGGGAAGAAAGAATTTGGCAATTCCCTGCATTTGTTAAAGAATATCCAGAAATTGTTCCTGGTAGTCTAAGTAGAGTTAAAAATAATGTTTACAACGAACATCAACTAAGTCATTATGATAAAGAAGATTAAAATTTATAAATATATTTGGATAATAATTGAAATAAACAGTAATTTAAAGTTCTATATTATTTTTGAAATTAATTATAATTTTTGAATTGAATTTAAACTAAACCTATAATCAAATTAGTTTTGTATAATAGAATTGACAAATTGACAAAGTTAAAGAATGTGTATAGTATTTTTGCTAACTGAATATCATTATGTTTATCCTTATTCTTACCTTCTAAATCTAAACCATCAAAAACTTTAGAATAGTTGAATTCTTTAAGACAATTTGTTAAATTCAAAAACACCATTGAAATGTTCATAATTTGAATACCGTTACCTACTATAAAATAACATAGTACAAAATTCATTAATATTGATTTCCCTGGATTTAGTGATAATTCCCATGCCTTTTGAATCTTTAAACCATTCAGCTGATCAACAGTAGGTGCTTTGACTGAATTGACATTTGAAGTTGATGATATGCTGTTTGAGGTAGACTTCTTTTGATCCGTCTTTGAATTAATGAAACCAGGAGGTGACTGTATATTGTTGGGTATTTTTTTGTTATTAATGAAGCTAGACTCAGGCTGAGTCAATATAGTATACCATTCAGGTTTGTTAGTCATTATATGTTGTTGTAAAAGTTGATTATGGTAGTTTAAGAGTTCAAGGTTCAAAGTTTCAAATTGATTAACACCTTTTATAAATTTATGAAGGATCTTTTCAAATCCGACCTGCCCCCGGAATTTAAGCTTCTCTAAATAAAATTTGTATAGAAGAAGTTATTTTATCTTTAAATATAAATATCAATTGAATTCCTTCCTAGATTCCATTAACAATAAGAGGTTATATAATGTACAGATCACAATTTAAACCAAATTATGGTAAAATAGAGGATGTAACAGCTAGAGTTGAAATCAAAACCAAAAAACTTGAAGAATTGAAAGAACAAATAACAGATCTTGAAGTGGAGATGGCGTAAGTGTGAATTACATGATATTTTAAACCTTTCCCTATCAAGTTTCTATTGAACTAACTCGTATTTAGTGAATTAACAAAGAGAGATCCTGAAGTGATAATATCAGAACATATTAAAACGTTAAAAGAATATAATGAACTTAAAGATACAGCAATGCAATTAATACAAACGATAAGTGACTCCAGACAATGTAAAATGGATGAAATAATGGAAGAAATGGGTGTTGAAGTAGGTGAAGAATAATTCCACCTGAAATTGAGAACGAATTAGTATTTGGTTCCACCCCATAGATTATTAGCTATGAAATATTTCCACAATTTATGATTTTGATGATCTTAACAAAATTAAAATAAAATCAAGGTATGAATAATTACTATACTATTAATGACTAATGAATGCTACTACAAAAACTAATGAATATATTTAAATATGCAAGCTTTTTTTGATTATTTATACTTAATATTACAACAATATGACTAATGAATTTTTTTAAATGAGTTTCTTCTTGTAAATGATTATTAGTGAAGATGAAGTTTTAAATATGATTTGGTTAATCCCACCAACCACAACAACCCATACCATCTGATTGACAACTAGCAATTACAAAGAATCCACTCTTTTCATTTTCTTCATCTTTCTTTACATTTCTAAATACCAAATCTTCTACTCTAAATCTTATTTTTTCATTAACATCAAAGTATAATTTACTTGATGATTCTTCATCTTCACCTTCTACTGGCCATACCCATACATTTTCTTCATATTTGCAACCATCGAATAACAATGCTTTTGGTACATAAACATCATCAAAGAATTCCATTTTTATTTGAATACCATTTTCATCACTCTTTAAAACCCAACCTTCAAGTACTTCACCTATGAATGGTTTAAATATTATAAGTCTAAACTCTATCTTTATATAAATATTACCATCGCCTGGCTTTATTAAACCATCTTCTAAAGATAGTATATCATATGGCAGTATACCTAAACCATATCCAGGTATAATTTTATTAGAGAATTTTTTTGAAAGTTCTTGTTGCAGCACTTTTTTTGAAGTATTTGGTAAAGATGGTTGAATTGGCAGTAAATCTGTTATTTTTACTAGTTGAAACATTTCAATTATTTAGATTTTTTGAGGGTATTATTATTATTATTATTATTATTATGTTATTTTGTAATTCTAATGATTGTATTGTTTTCAAATGATGATGATCTTTAATAATGGAATTTTTTTTTGATTTTCTATTATATGGGAACCAAAATGAAGATATGTAAGTTTTCTTGAAAATATATTTATATGATTTATACTTTGAATAATTTAAACCTTAATAAATATTTCAAAAGATTGAATAAATAATTTTATGAATTAATTTATTTTGTTCTTTAATTCTTTGTTTTGGCTTCAAATAAAATTTTTTTAGGCGATTTTTTTTGTCAATTTCCGAGGTCAAATCACGTGATATTTACCGGAATTCGAAAATTACAGTACTCATAAACTTCTTACTTCTTATAGAGTACGACTTTTCATTTTTATATTACAGAATTCAAAATATATAAAACTTTGAAGGCAGAATTACTATTTATCAATTAATAATTATATCACGTTTATTTAAACTATGTAACCAAGATCTGGATCAACCAAAATCAGGTATCAAATCACATATACACACAAAATCCTAGGAGAAGGAAAATAAAATCAAAATCAAGGACAGTATCTGAAATTCTTGTTTTGTTTATCTGTCAAATCTGAAACCATAATCTCACGTAATTCTTCTTCTGTTAATGGATCTTCATTTTCCATGGCTTTATCACGTCTTCTATTCTCATAAGAATCATAGAAGTAAAGACATAATAATAATACACAACTAGCTGCCATTGAAGCAACTAAAGCAATTTTAGCACCAGTATATGAAGGTGCTTGATTAGCTCTATAAGTTTGTGGACCAATGATATTACCAACACAGTAACCAACATTAAATATTGAAAGAACAACAATTTTCTTTGTACTACCTGAAATATTTGAAGAAATATAAGAATAAACAGCACCCATTGTTGTTGTTGTAAAATAGAAAGTATAATAACCAAACAATCTACCACCTTTTGTTGGAGACCAAAGTAAACAACACATACCAATAAACATAATCATAGTTAAGAATGCACTGGATAGGATTCTACTCTTAATAAATAAAGATAATCCAATAATATATAAAGGTGATAACATATCAATAGTACCACCAACACAATTCATTAATAAACCAGGACCAGTTTTAAATCCAAAATCAGTAGTTAATAGAACACTACTAAAATTAGTGATACCACCATTTGGAATCATTGCAGCAACAACATAAAAGAATAAGATCCAGGTTCTAGGATCTGTGAAAGCTTCAATAACTTGATCTTTTTTAAATTTTCTATTACCAAAACCTTGTTGATTCAATTTACTTCTCTTAACCACATACTTTTTTTGAATATCATTTAAGAACCAAGCATTAACAGGAATATTTGGAATATGAAAGAAAGCAACAAACCCAAGAAGAATGGTTTTACCGCCAATAATGAAGTATAAGATTTTCCAACTTGGAGGATTTGTATAATTATGAATGTATAAACCATAAGCCATACAACCACCTAGAATATTAGCAAAACCTTGTAAACCATACCAAATTGAAGTTTTTAAGTATTGTTGATTTGCTTGAACTCTTGATTTTTTATCATTTTTACCAACAAATGCAGTAGCATCATCTCTTCTATACCACATTGAAGTTAATAAAATCATACCACCACTAACAAAACTTTCTAAACAACCTAAGATAACTCTACATAATAAAAATGTTGGAGCACCTTTACAAGCAGCATGACACATTAAAACAACACCCCAAACAACAAATACCAAACCTAAAGTTTTACCAATTGGAAATCTTTGTAATAATCTATTAGCTGGAAGTTGAAAAATTAAATAACCAAAATAAAAAGAAGAACCAACCCAAGAATATTCTTGACCACTTAAATTTAAATCAGTCTTAAGACCCATAACAGCAGCATAAGAATTGGTACTCTTATCCATACTTTGACAGATCATCACATATGCCATTAATGGTAATAACATCCAATCAATTCTACTAACCAATTTCTTTTCTTCGACTGGATCTATTTCAAAATCATCGTCAAGATCTTTAAAAGCAAAAGCTTGATCTAACTTTGAAGTATCAACATCAACATGAGTCTTCTCCATATCAATTGAGTCGACTGTTGTTATGACCTTTTCTTTCTTTGTTGAATCAACAGAGTTGGAATCAGACATTATTTATATTCTTTATATTTCTCGAGTATTTTTCTTATAAACTGTTTGCTAGATCAAACAGTCAGACTAACAAATGGAATAGATACTTTTGAATCTCTTTTATAATACAAAATGAGTTATTAAATGATCTCATTTTATTAAATGATTTATTCATTATAGCTTATTGTTTTTCTTATCGCGATCTTTTAGAAGTAAAATGGTGGAAAAGACATGTTCAAAATCCGCAACGAACCAAATCCACCAGAATTGTGACAAACTATTTATTTGTTATTTGATAAGTGGTTTGACTTTGTATAGAATCTAAGAATTTATCTAGCTCTATGCTCTGTGTGATGTTTTATAACCTTTTACAATAGTTTATATGACAATTTTTCAAAGCTAAACCAGAGGAACAACTTGAACATATCCCACTAGCAAGACCCTATAAGCACGTCGCAAATCCCAGATAAGTAAGTAATTAAAGATTAATATCTAATAGTACAATAATACAATAATACTACCTACTTGCATATTAATTATTATAGTTTATACCAGATACCTCTTTATCTCTAACTCTATAACTATGATTTAATGGTTTATGGAAATTGATAATGTTAATTAGCTGTTAATCTACTTCTATTCTTTGGTGATGTTTTTTTTTTCATGAAAAATTTCCACTAGTTCTTGAGGTTTATACGTCAAGGAAATTTGCTTATAGCTAGTTACTTCATATGTTCTTAAAGACTGGTCTATATTATTGTTAATATTATTATAATTAAACATTACTGTGCTTCTACCCCATTTTAATGGTGATTCATGATTCATGATTCCATCAGTAACTCGGCCGTCGACTTTACCATTCCATTTGTTCAATTAAAGTGTAAGCACTAAGAATAAACTCTCCATTATTATCTCAATATCAACAGTTAGAACTCTGCAGTCAGCATACTTTGCAAATATAGTCAAGCTTAAAGGAAAATATTGGAGAACATCTTTCGAATATTATAGAATGGTTGTTAATTATGGAGATTAAAGTCACGGTGATTAGATGTTTGGATGTTTTGGATTTTTAGGGCTGCTTTAGGGCTATATCTCGACTCTCTTTGATTATTCTAGTTAATCTCTTCTTATAGTCATTTGAAAGTTTTATTAGATAATATGTCAAATTAGAGTCTAAATTTTTACTTTAAAAATATAGAAGTCTGAATTCAGATTTTCGATTCTATTGATTACCTCTGTATTCGCAAAAACAGATTGTAATTTTGATGGTGGAACTGAGTTGACACTTTCCGTCCTTATTTTGAAGTATATAAACCTAAACAAATTTCATCACTTTAATTCAATTAATAATTGATTGTTTGAACTACTAATATACTTAAATATTTTGAAAAATGACTGTTACAAAGAAACAAACTTTATTAATCGGTACTGGTGGTATCGGTGCTGTTGTTGCTTATGGTATTTATCATACTGGTAAGACTGAATTAGGTGTTGTGGTCAGAAGTGACTATGAAAGAGTTAGTAAGGAAGGTTATAAGATTGAATCTGTTGATTATGGTAACAAAAAAGGTTGGAAGCCTGATCATATTTATCCAACAGTTGAAGCAGCAGCTGAAGATAAAATTGAATATGATTTTGTTGTTGTTGCAACTAAAAATTTACCAGATATCGTTAAAGTTGAAGAATTAATTGAACCAGTTGTTACTATTGGTAAAACTTCTGTTGTATTGGTTCAAAATGGTTTTGATATTGGTAGACCTTTAATTGCAAAATATCCTGAGAATGTTATTATTTCTGGTGTTTCACATTGTGGTTCTCATAATTTAAACGGTGTTATTGAACATATTCAACATGATAGAGCTCGTATTAGTTATTTTAATAATCCAAAATTATCAAAAGAATTACAAGAAGAAAAGACTAAAGAATTCATTTCAACTTATTCAAATGAAGTTAATGATGTTGAATATTTTGCTGATGAAAGATGGTATAGATATAGAAAATTGGTTTATAATGCTACCTTAAATACTGTTTGTGCTTTAACCGGTGTTGATGTTGGTAGATTACAATTATGGGGTGGTTTAGATGAAGTTAGTATTCCAATGATGCGTGAAATTGTTGCCATTGCCAAAGCTGATGGTGTTGAATTACCAGAAGATGTTATCAATTTAGTAGCCCATGGTGACGATGGTGAATATTTTGTTCCATCAATGTTAGATGATGTTAGAAAGGGAAACCCAATTGAATTACAAATCATCTTAGGTAATGTAATCACTGTTGCTGGAGAAGTTGGTGTTGAGTGTCCAACTTTAACTTTAGTCTTTAAATTATTGAAATTAGTTCAAATGAGATTGAAAGAAGGTAGAGGTATGGTTACTCTTCCAGCAAAGAGACCAGTAGATCCAAAAGTCTATGATTAATTTTGCTAAATAGTTAGATAACACAAATCTTTTCATTTATTCTAATAAAATCAATATATGTAGAAAATCTCTATAAACAACACAAATATCTAGCCACTACAGTTTAATAGTTGATTAAAAATATATGTAAATTAGATACAATGAAATGCAAAATGGTATATAGTAAAACAATAATTTAAGTGCTATCTTCTTCTTCAAGCAAAACGTCACCAATATAAGCTTCTTCTGGTAATAAATCTAAAAAGGCTCTACCATGTTGTTTCATAAAGGTCTTAGTAGCTTCTTTACCAGCCAATTGTAACAAAACTTCAGGTCCACCTGGATGCCATGTAATAAATTCTGATAAATCATAAACTTTACCATCAATTTCAACCCAAATATCATCCTCTTTATTATGTTTTGAAATCTCAGCTCTGGGAAATTTTGGCATCAATTCTAACTCTTCATTAAGCAAGAAGGAGGATTTCTGAGGATGATATATCTGGTTTAATACATATAAAGCAGCAATACCTGAAACTAAAACGTATTTGGTATTTGTATATTTGAATTGATTCTCATTTTGCTTCAATTTAATAGTGGATAAAGACTTATTTGTGATTGATCTTTTCAACAGACTGTTATTCTTCGAGGCCTTAAAAAGCAAAAAGGTTCTTGATCGCAGCATCTTCTAAATTCTAAAATCTAAAGGTTGGTATGTATGTAATTTGAGTAATAAATTTGAGCTCATCTCATCTCTGATTAAACAGTCTTTTAATTTTGTCATTTTGTAGTATTTAAATAACTAGAATCGCAAAGCTTCACAGGCGGAAAGAAGAACAAAAATTCCACCTAACAAAATACTGAACGCTAAACAGTGATACTGAAAGTAATTCTACAGTAGATCGAATTTAGTTGATAATTCAGAAAAAATAAATTGTTTCTCGTTCAATAGAAAGATCAAGTATATTAATATTTATATCGAATATCTAATAGATTATTATCATAAAAGGCCCAAATTAAGCCATCTGGAAATTACTGTTCTGATCATGACTTGATATTTTTTGAATAAATCTAGTAACCATTCTCTTTAACAATTTTCATTGCATCAACAAGACCTTTTTGAATTCCATCAGTAATTTCATCAATCTGCTCTTTTGTAATATTAAAAGCTGGAGATACTAAGAAACTATAACCATAAGTACCATCAATTGTACCTTTACCAGGATAAATAACAACACCATGATTTCTAATACATTCATAAGCAATTTCATTAAAATGAAAATCTAATGGAAATGGTTCTTTTGTTTCTTTATCTTTGACAAATTCAACACACCAAAAGAAACCTTTACCTCTAATATCTGAAACAATCTTTAAATCACCAATTTTATTCTTTAATGAATCACCTAAATAATCACCTAAATTTTCAATATTATTTAATAAATCATATTTTTTAATATACTTTTGAACTGCAACACCTGCAGCAGCAGTTAAAGGATGTGATTGAAAAGTATGACCAGAATTAAAAACTTTTGAATGAGAATCTAATTCATCAATAAATTTTTTATGAATAACTAAACAAGATAATGGAGCATAACCACCAGCTAATGATTTACCCATAGTTATAATATCTGGTTGAACTTTTGTAAAATCTTCACTATCTTCTAATTCATCAATTTCATGTTCCCAAGTAAATAAATATTTACCAGTTCTACCAGCACCACAAATAATTTCATCTAAGATTAACACTGCACCATATTTATCACACAGCTCTCTAACAGCTTTTAAATAGCCTTTTGGAGGTTTAACACAACCACCAGTAGTACCCATATAAGTTTCAAACATAACAGCCATAACAGTATCAGGACCTAGCTCTTTAAACTTTGAATCTAATTCATCAATTAACTCTTGAGTATATTGTTCTAAAGTTTGATTTTCTTTTAATCTATGGAAAGGATGAGGAGCAGATACTTGATGAAATCTTTCTGTTCTAATTGTATCTAAGAATGGATCTTTTTTAGCAGATTTACTAGATAATGCTAAAGCATTCATTGTATTACCATGATAAGCTAAATCTCTTGTAATAACATTAACTCTTTGAGTTTCACCTTTATCAAAATAATGCATTCTGACCATTTTATAAGCATTTTCATTTGCTTCAGAACCTGAATTAACAAACATTACTTTTGAATAATTCATATTAGAATATCTATCAGAAATAATTAAATTTGCTAATTCTTCAGCTGGTAAATTTGTAAAGATTGATGGTGAAACGTATTGAATTTTTGAATATTGATCTTTGATTTCTTCGACAATTTCAGGGACAGAAGCACCAACAGAAGCAACAGCTGCTCCCCCTGAAGCATCAATGATTTTTTTACCAGTTGAAGTATAGATATATGGACCTTCTGCACTAACAGCGATGAAAGGATCTTTTGAAATTCTTCTTAATAAATGATGTTGATCTGTTGACATAACGAGCTTGTTTTTAGCGTGCAGTTTGCTTTCAAAAGAACTGAGAAGATTTCATAATGGTTTATGATTTATATTTTATACTTCTAATTGAATTAAATACTTGAAATATGATTGTCGGAATTTGTTTCTTAAGATCCGTGGTCTTCATCATGTAGTATACTAGTAAGCAGTAGCTAATATGAAGAGAGTCCTAATTAGATCATTATAGATTATTTACTCTTTATATTATATTGTCAAGAAGTCAAGAAGCTGAAATAATGCTGTGATATCCACTGTCAGGTTTCAGTATGATGATTAGTGATGAGTGATGATCCTGTAAACCATCAATCAATAGTTTTAATTCATGAAAATTAAAAAGATCACAACATTGCAATAATATTGGATCACTCAGCTTATGTCTCAATACTTAAATGGTTGTGACTCGTAGCTTTAGCACTACTCATCCCTCTTTATCATCATCAGCATCACCATCATCAAAATTATCACGTGACCCATACTAAAACATTTGTACGTAATTTTTCTGTCATAAATCGGTGAAATCCTTCAAAAAACGGTAGAAACCGAAAAAAAGAATATAAATATTTGAACAATTCCAAAAATTTGTATTTAAATATTTGAATATTTGGACTATGGACGTTTAAAAGTATAGATTTTGTTATTATTTATTATGGTCTATTATTAATTCATGATGTTTGTATGTGATCTGTGTTAGTAATTGCGATGCAATGATCCAATTTAGTCATGTTGTTGCTATCATCGAATGGAAAGTTAATATCATTATATCAGTTCAATTCAATCAAAATTTACTATAAATTTAACTGGTTTCCTCTCTCTTTCTATTCAATATTTCATTTATACTCCACATTGTACAAATCTGAAATCTTTTGCTTTGAAATAGTTCAAATTTAGCTCACAGGAAGAAAAAAACTATGTCTACTCCTACAAAAATTAATAATCCATTAGAAATTGTTGATGTTTCAGAAATTAATGAAGAAACTGCCAAAAAAGTATTTGAAACTTCAAAAAGGTTAGGTTTTTTATTAATTGATGGTCATGATTTTACTCAACAAGAAATTGATCAATTTTATAAAATTTCAAATAATTTCTTTAAATTACCATATGAAATTAAATCAAAATTTCCAATCGATGGTGATGATAAAGGTTATGTTTCTTACCATCAAGAAAATTTATTTCATGATTCAAACATCTCAAAAGGTGATCCAAAGGAAGCTTTTAATTTTAGCAATTTAAATTTAAAAACTGGTGATTTCCCAATTGATAATTTCCCTGAAATCTTTCAAGAAGTTGAAAATTATGAATTAATTAAGACTTGTATTTCAAAATTTTATAAATTATCACAAAAGATTTTAAAATTATTAGCAATGTCTTTAGAAATTAATGAAGAAGATGGTGCTTCAAATTGGTTTGGTAATAGACATCGTCCAGATCATCACAGTTTAACTACAATGAGAATGATTCATTATCCTTCAACAAGTGAAATGGATGCAGAAATCCAAGATAGATGTGGAGCTCATACTGATTATGGTTCAATAACTTTACTTTTCCAAAAAGATGGTGAACAAGGTTTAGAAATCATTAATAATGAAGGAAATTGGACTCCATTACCTTTTGTTCCTTCAAATAATGAAGAATATATTAAATCAGGTAAAGGTTCACCAATTGTTATGAATATTGCTGATCAATTATCATTTTGGACTCAAGGAATTTTAAAATCAACTGTTCATAGAGTTAGATTACCAACAAATGGTAAAGATAGATATTCAGTTGTTTATTTTTGTAATCCTGAGTCAGATGTTATTTTAAGTCCAATTCCAAGTGATGTTGTTAATAAAGCTCCAAAATTAAAAGATAATCCTTTATTTCAAAAAGATGGTGAATATATGACTTATAAAGAATATTCAGATATTAGATTTGGTAAGTCTTATAGTACAGGTCATGGTAAATAGTCTAGTCTAATAAAAATTATATTACCGTTTGTTAATTATGATTTGTAGTTTATATATTATGATTGAGTTTAAACTTAATGCAAAATGAATTTTTATTGTTATAACAATTTTTATATCTATACATCTTTTGATTTGTTGTTTTCTTTAATTGAAGTTGATGATGATAGTTCAATAGTTTCGATATGAACATTTGTTTCCAAAGTTTTATCATATTCTTTATTTTGTTGCTCAGACTCCAATTTTTCTTCATCATCAGCAACGTTAACAGTGTCTTGATTTTGTGTTTGTATTTGATTTTGATCATTAAACTTCAGTTCATGATCTTTGACAAACAATGACAAGATCAAACAAATAGCAATTAATGGGACCCAAACTATGAACAAACTTCTCATAGATTTCATTAACATTTTTTGCAATTCTAATTTTTGTGATGTTGTAAATTCTGATAAATCTGGTTTTGAGTATGCATTATCAATAATTTCTTCTTTTATATTCTCAGGTAAATTATTTGATGAATTTACTTCTCTTATTAATGTATTTGTATAAATTAAAGAGCTCATAGCGACACCAACTGAATTTCCAAGAGCTCTACAAACATTTCTTACACCAAGTACTAACGCTCGATCTTTCTTATCAGAATTTGCTTGTAATGCTAAAATAGTTGGTTGAAAAGTAAACCCAATTGCAATACCTAAAAGCATTAAATAAACTGCTAGTGCTTTTAATGATGATTCAACAGCTACTGTAAACATAAGGCCATTAAATAGAGTCCATAATGCAAAACCAAACCAAATAATGTAATTAAAGCCATTCAAATAATTTAAAAGTCTACCACTGACAATAGAAAACACAGATGTTGTTAATTGAGTTACTGATAAATATGCACAACTCTTTAATGATGATAATCCTCGAATCAATTGAAAATAATATGGCATATAATAAAGAATAGATGCCCATACAAACCCATAAAGAAATGCTTGTGCCAACATATTTGATACTGCTAAATTTTTAAATATTCTTAATGGTGCCATTGGTAATCTTGCAATTTTCCATTCAACAAAGATGAATACAAAGAATAAGACACCACCAACACAAAACATTGATATAACTAATGCACTATTCCATGGATAAATATAACCACCTCCATTAATAGGTACTAATAAAAAAATAAAAGATGCAGCAATGAAAAATGAACCTAAATAATCAAAATTTTTAATAATCTCAGTTTTAGATAATGATGACTTAGTTGAAGGTAATACTAAATAATTAATACCACAAACTAATAAAATTGATGGTGACATAAAGAAATAGAAAGATCTCCAGCTCTTTGTAGTATTTTCAATAAATGCACTCATTATAAATGGACCAATTGCTAAACCAAGACTAATTGATGCTCCTAAAATACCTTGATATAGGCCTCCTCTTTTCAAATGATACAACATCACTTATAGTAATTATAGGAATTGAATTTAATGCACCATTTCCAACACCTGCCAAACCTCTCATAATATAAAATTGATAATCTTTCTTTACAAAACCTGCACCTAAATCACTGAATGCTAAAATTATACCACTTGCTACTAATACTGCTTTTCTACCAAAAATATCACTTAATCTACCTGTCCAAACGGTGAAAATAGCATTTGACATTAATAAAACTGTACCTGCCCATTGAATTGTACGTTGTCCATTCAAGTCTTTAGCAATATAAGGTGATGCAATAGTAACTGAAGTAGAATCCGCCATGTTTAAGAAGCAACATATTGATAAAGAACAAATAACAAATATCAACTTTTTAAACGGTAGTATTTTCTCATGTGTATCTAATTTCTTTTCAAGGTCTAATTTTTCATCATTTGCATCACTAGTTTCAATATCAATATCAATATCAATCTTATTTTTTTGATGATTTCTATGGTCCAAGTCCAACCTTAGTGAATTATCTGAATCAACGGTTGTAGTCTCTGTAGAGTTTTCTGGCATCTCCTTTTCTTCTAGTGTAAGAACTTTTTTAGGTTTTTATATCTTTTACCTGATTCTGGCCATAATTTATTAGTTGAGAGACTCAGTAATCTTTATATGAAGACAGTAGTCGATTTTTCCTCGAGTATTCTTTGTAGTCAATCCAATCATAATGCTCTAATTGAGATTACCGGAAAGCATTATACATTTTCCGCCTGAAATTATTTGCAAATTTGGACATTTGGGCGTTAAAGGTTTAATTGGAATATGCACTCCTGATTCCCTTTCCTTTAGTGACTAGTATATTCAGTGTCTATTCTATTCCATTTATTTCGTGAATGAGTTCTGACTTTTGGGTCGTTTTGGTATAATGTTGAAAATCAGCTAAAAGTCGACATCACCAACCATAAAGGTGTCCAGGTGTAATATAAAGTCATGTTAATTAATTTACAAAAGATGAGGATATTATAATAAATGAAGCAATCTATATTTAATATTTTAATAATTAAATTCTAACTAAGTATAAAACCAAAAATATATAATTATTTGAATGAATTTGTAAATTATTCAAATTTTGGTAAAGGTAAAGGATCATAGTTTCTGTTATAAGAATCATCATAACTACCAATTCTATTATAGAAACCTTTCATATTCAAAGAATCTTCATTTAGTTCACTAATTTTGGTCTTACCTAATAATCTCATATCTCTTTGAATTTCGACACTCAATAGATCAATTAACTTCTCAGCACCTTCTTTACCATAGGCACCCAAAGCATATGCAAAACTTTTACCCATACCAACACCTGAAGCACCTAAACAAACAGCTTTAATGATATCACTGCCTCTTCTAACACCACCATCAATGAATACTTGGAATTTTTCTTTGTTATAGTATTCTTTTTCACGTAATAATGGCATTACTTCAGCTAAAGTTTCTAAAGGTGGTTGAGAATAATCTAGTTGACGACCACCATGATTTGATAATACAACACCATCAAGACCACGTTCACAAGCTAATAAAACATCTTCAGCAGATTGAACACCTTTTAAGATAATTGGTTTGTTTGTCATCTTTCTTAATTCTGAGATATCATCCCAAGTCATAGCTGGATAAGGTTTAACTTGTGAAGAATATTTACCAAGTCCTGATTTATTAGATTCTTCAATTCTAACCTTAAAGTCCTTTTCACGATTACCACCCATAGCAGCATCTGTAGTGATAAATAAACCTTGGATTGTATCATACTTGTTCAATTGTTTAACATGTCTCTTTAATTTTGGATCACCATAATTAACACAACATTGACACCAGAATGGAGTTTCACCAAAAGTTTCAACAACTTCACTTAATGGTAAGGAACCTAATCTTGGATAGATATACATTATATTCTTTTCTTTTGCAACTTCTGCTAATGCTAATTCAGCTTTTGGGTCTAGGAAATTTTGACCAGCAAAGGCAGTAACATAAAAAGGTAAACTAGCTTTTTGACCAATCATAGTAGTACTTGTATCAACAGTATTTGTATCAATTAAGATTCTTGGTTTGAAGAAAATTCTACTATAAGCTAAATGACATTCCCTTAATGTAGCTTCATCATCTGCACCTGTTGAAAAAAATGTATAAACTTCTCTAGGTAAGATTTGCTTGCAAACATATTCAAAATCATTAACGTTAAACATGGCATTCAATGGTGGTTTTGAAAGTTTTGGAACACTAGAAGTTAAACTTGATTCAGATTCCATTGATGTTTTGGTAGTTGAACTTTCAATAATTTCACCAATGATATAGCTATCTGATAGCTCAACTTCATGAGTTTTTAAATATTCTGGGGTTGTTATTTTACCAGAAATGTCTAGTAAAGCTTCCATAGTACTTGGATTCTTTTGAGCATATTCACTCATATCATATACTTTACCATCTAATCCAATCCATAAATCTTTTAAAGTGGTGTGTTTAACCAAGTCTTCCTTTGTGATCTTGATTTTGGAATCAAGTTGAACAATAGAATTTGAGAGATATAGAGCAACTGAAGAACCAATTAAGATACCAGCATAATTGTAAGAATTACTACCAGAAGCAGTTAATCTAGAGGTGACTAATGAAGTTGAGCTTGTACTTATTGATTTTGAAATAATCTTCAAACTTGGACTCGATAAAACTTTATGTAATGTTGATAAACGTAACATAGTGATGAGTGATGACTTTATTGATTTTGAACTAAACGAAAGAATTAACTAAAGAAATAAAGCAGAAGAAGAATTCGAGAATTCGATACTCTTAAATCAGAATTGAGCTGATGAAGCTACGGATCCTTGAAGCAACAGTTTCCGCAATATGTCTCTGTTCTGACTGTCTTCATAATATAATAGTAACTTGATTGGATGATTTAAAGATTAGTTGATTGCGACCGGAATTTGGTAACGAAAATCCACCAGATCAAACCAATACAGACAGATGAGGATGAACAGTTTAAGAGAACTATATAATGCCTTAACTACCTATGAATTGGATTTATGTAGAATATTGAACTGTCTAGGAAGCTAAGTTAAACTACAACTAACTATGAGTAAAGTTTTACACAGAAATTTGATTAACGAACCACCATTGGCTGTTAAATCAGAGGGTTCATATATCTACAATGCTGATGGCTCAAAAGTATTAGATGCCATTGGAGGTGCTGCTGTTACAGCTGTTGGTCATTCCAATAAGGATGTTTTGGATTTTCTTCATAAACAAATTGATGAATTACAATATGCTCATACTTCATATTATACTTCAAAACCTGCTGAAGATCTAGCTAAAATTATTCTTGATAAACCAGTTTATGAAAAACTTGGTCTTGCAAGAGTTTGTTTCTATAATTCTGGTTCAGAAGCTAATGAATCTGCTTTTAAACTATGCAGACAAGCTTGTGTTGAAAGAGATGAACCTCAAAGAGTCAATATAATTTCAAGAGATAGATCATATCATGGTAATACTTTTGGTGCTCTTTCAATGAGTGGTCATAAATTTAGAAACAAAGATTATGAAGCTTTAATTAACCCTGAAAGATTTAATAAGGTTAGTACACCTTATCCACAGCATAGAATGTTACCAAATGAAACTGAAGAACAATATACTGAAAGATTAGTTAAAGAACTAGATGATAAATTTCAAGAATTAGGACCAGATACCGTAATGGCATTCTTTGCAGAACCAATGAGTGGTGGTTCTTGTGGTTGTGTTTTACCTCCAAAAGGTTATTTTGAAGGATGTAAAGCTATTTGTGAAAAATATGGTGCTTATCTTGTTTATGATGAAGTCATGTGTGGTTCTGGTAGATTAGGTTCTTTCTTTGCTTGGGAACAATTAACAGATGAATCAAATTGGGATAAAGTTGTTCCTCATATTTCAACTTTTGGTAAATCAATTGGTAGTGGTATTTTACCATTATCAGGTCTTGTTGTTCATAAAGATATTGTCGATGTATTAATGAAAGGTTCAGGTAGTTATATGTCGCGTCATACTTTTCAAGGTCATCCATTAAGTTGTGCAGTTGGTTATGCTACCCAAAAGTATGTTAAAGATCATAATTTATATGATAATATTACAAAGATGGGAGAATTATTAGAAGAGAAGCTAAAAGAAGCATTTAAGGATTGTAATATAGTTTATGATATCAGAGGTAAAGGTCTGTTTTATGCTGTTGAATTTATGAAAGATAAGACGAAAGAGATTACATTTGATCCAAAATTAAACTTCAGTGACAAGGTCTTAGAAATATGTTTCAAGAATGGATTAGCAGTTATGGCTTGTCATGGTACTGTTGATGGAATTAATGGTGACCATATAATATTGGCTCCAAATTATGCTGTTTCTGAAGAAACAATTTTAGAGATTGTTAGAATTTTGAAGAAGTCAGTATTAGAAGCAGAGGAGTTATATGCATAACTAATTAAAACATTAAACAGGTGCTTTTTGAAAGCATTCACTGAGTTATATAAATTACTGATACTTTGCAAAACTGAAATACTTAATAATATAAATCTTTACTTTGTCACAATTGTTGTAGTGGACCCTTAAAAAATTTAAGCGATCTGATTGGTCAGAAAAAATCAAATATGTAAACGAGAAATTATATTTGGTATAAGTACAAATGATCAATAAATTAGGGAGATGTTTCAATAAGACTATTAAGTTAATAAAAGTTCAATTGATGGTGACATAAAAATCAGGTGAAAATTATGACTCTTTCTACTATATAGAATTATAGCTTATCTGAATTGCGACAATAATTTGATAACATAAAATAATGAAAAGGCCATCAACTTTTAAAACAGTACTACTTACTACTAAGAAAATAATAGTGTAATAATGAGAACAAGAGTACCACAGCACCTAAGAAAGAAGGCACTCTTCAGTTGTGACCGTTGCAAATCCAAGAAGAGAGCCTGTAAAAGAGTCAATAACGCTATCAACAGCAGTAATCTTGTTAGTGCACCATGTACAGAATGTCTAAAGAAAGGTGTGGAGTGTAAAACTACTCTACCCAGAAAGAAAAGAAGTCATGTATCCAATAGATCTTTAGGTTTACATTATAAATGTTTGTATGCTCTAGTTGAAGCTATTTTCCCAGATGTTGATGTTGATAATATAGACTTTTTGATTCAATTAGGAATTGATATGGGTATTAAAATGCCAACTAGAAGTCAATCTGATCAACAAAAGGCTGCAGAAACAAGTGATAGTGAAATTAATACAGATGATTTGGAGAATAATATAGATGATATTAATGATAGTATACAAAATGGTCATCAAGTAATGGTGAATTTTAATAACATTGAAGAAATGGGAACAAATTTATCATCTCAAATCAATGATCATTTGATAGAGACTAGATTGGAATCTAGTGAGAATTCAATTGAGAATGATAGATTTATATTGGACAAGAATGGAATTTCTCATTATATTGGGCCTATGGGTACAGCTGCATTAATGACAAATACAAGTTCATTCTTAATTCAAAATCCTGGTGAATTAAATGACGATTTTGGAGCTAATTTTCAAAAAGTTTATGAAGGTGAAGTTATAGTAAGTTCAAATCCATATTATCAAAAGAGTAGATTTAAATCTAATCATATTTTATTGTTACAACAAGAAGGTCTACTTGATGTTTTCCCTATTGTACCAGAATTGAATAAAGATATTTGTGAACCATTTAAACAAGTATTCTTTAAAAAGATTTATCCATTTTACCCCTGCATGATTAGAAGTAAGTTTGAAAAGATGTATGAATCCATTTGGGATATCAATGGAAATATCAAGAATTCAAAGGATATTTTAGGTCTTTCATTGGATAAAATTTGTTGTATTTATATGGTTTTAATAATGGGTTACTATTATCTTAAATTTGAAAAAGTCAATGATCATATTCAAAAAGAAAATCAAGAAAATATCATCAATAATAATGATCAAATCAACAATGATTATGATCGTGTGATAAATAAATTATTAAACGTTATTGAATTTTCCATCTCTCATTTAAGTTTAATTCCTACAAATCATGGAATTATTGCATTATTATTATTAGCAATTCATTATGGTAAGAATAGAAAGAGAGAATGCAGTTATATTATATTGGAATTAGCATGTAAGCAAGCAGTTGCTATTGGATTAACAAGACAATCAATGATTGAATGTACAAATGATGAAACATTGAAAGAAGAAATGAAAAGAGTTTGGTGGGTTTTATATCATCAAGAAGTTAAAAGTTGCAAGTTATTAGGAAGAAGATCATCAATTTCATTCCAAGAAGTAACCGTTGAATTACCAAAATATGATGATGATGAATTTGAGTTAAGTTCAGGTGAAATGTTTAAAAAATCTGTTAAATTAATTCAAATTGTTCATTCTTTTCCTGAACTAAATTCATTAATAAAATCAATAAATGATCATAATTCCCTTCTTTTAATACCAAACCTTACAACTATTAAAAGGAGTTCAATAATTAATATATCACCAAAAGAAAGAGCAAATGTTATTCAAGTTAGACTTAAATTAAAGAAATGGCTTATAGAATTTTTAAAAGTTTATAACGATGATTCAAAGTTAACTGAACAAGAAAAGAGGTTCAAATATAGATTGAGTTTAGAATTCCATTATTATAACATTCATCTTTTATTTGGATTTATATTACAATTAACAAATACTGATACTACTCAATATACTGAAATATCTAATTTGGATCCAGTGAATTGGAAAATAATAATTGATTGTTTAAAATCCTCAATTAAGACGAGTGAAATTTTGACAATGGCTGATGATATTATTGCTTTTAACCCATTTTGGAGTCCACATGTAAATTATGCATTTTTATCAATGCTTTGTCTTTCAAGAGTAATTATTTGGATGAAATTAAATAATCTTGAAAATATTAATAATGAAGAATATTATGAAATTGATAAATTTGGTACAAAGGTTTCTTGGATACAAAAGATTAAACTTTCAATGGTATCAATTCGAAAATATAATGGGAAACATTTACAACAATGTATGGATATTGGTTCAAGTTCAACAAAATTGAGTAAATGTATTGAAGTTATATTAGGTAGTTTTAAATTTATGAACCAAGAATTTAATTATGATAATGCAACAGATTTAGATTTCATGAATGAGTTTCAAATTTGGTCTAGTCCAATATTTTATAAATCAAACAATGATAATAATAACAATAATAATAATGGATTTGAGAACATTCAACCTGATTTACAAGACTCTCAAATTGACATTAACGTCGCTAATAATAATCAACTCAATTTAGATGATGATAATGCAGAAAATAATATTGATGTTGAAAATGATGAAGGTTTGTTATTTAGCTTAGGTAGTGAATTTCTATCAAGATACCACTTTGACGATGGTATCTTTTACGTAAATGATATAATGGAGCTTTAACTAATAAAGGTTTTAGAAATGGTATTTTTGGATATATTTGATAATTAGAGTGTAGAAAAACTAGAAAATTATACATCAGCTGTAGAAGTATACTAGAGACGTATAGTAGTATTCTAAAGTTGGCGTAATTAATTAATAAACGTCTGATATAGAGCTGATATCTATTCCGGATACCGGATGCTAACCGGAACGGGATACTTAAATGTGGAAATCCGCACACCTAGCCCAAAATTGAGCTCTCTAACGAACATTGAAATTCCACAGTAGGTATCACTACTCTCCAATTATGAGCAAAAGGTCACGTGACATACAAAATTTATTCACTTTCTGGGATCTATTATGAAGTAGAGATTAAGCTGTTGGTGATAAAACAAGTTTGGAATAATTGTGATGTATATTCATCCAGTTATTATATAACGGAGTTTAAGCTAAACACGGAGATAATTCATGAATTTAAGTTTTTACTTTATATTTAAAAGTTGAGATATTATGAGGAAATCAAAATGAATATATGTAAACTTTAAGCTTTTATTTAGAGAAAGTATATTTATATTATATTATTATATGATATTTGAATAAATTAATTAGACCTTTTATAAATATTTCAAAAGTTTATCAATTTCCGAGGTCAAATCACGTGAGATCAACCGGAATTCGTAAATTACAGTGATTCCATAAACTTCTTATAGAGATGAATGCAATTATTATTATTATGTTATATGTGACATATATACAGATTGGCCATTTATGAAAACATTTGTAGTTATATACAGTTGAATTTTTTTGTTTTTTTGTTTGACCAATTTATGCAATTTGTAAATCATTTTTTCTATTCCTTTATAAACTTTTCTATCTCAGATTCTAAAGCATATATAGTTTCATCAATTTTATTTCTATCAGCAACATTTGGTATTGATAATACATAATCTGCCATTGAAAAATTTGGATTAACTTTACCAATACCAATACTAAATTTATAAAATGTTCCACCATAAACTTCAACAATATTTTTTAAACCATTATGACCTCTTGAAGAAGAACCTGGTTGTTTTAATTTCCATTTACCTGGTTCCAAATTTAATTCATCATGTATCACTAAATGTTTTACATTAAAACCTCTTGATGTATATCTTTCATCAATCATTCTCCAAGTTTCACATAAAATTCTTCCAGATAAATTCATAAAACATTGTGGTTTAACAAATAATAGATTATTTATACCAGGTCTCATAGCAAGGTAAACATCAGTCTTACCATATTTTTTAAAAGGTGTATGTTCTAAATTATTTATCATATGATGACCAATATTATGTCTTGATCCATTATAAGTTGGTTCTGGATTACCTATTGACGTTACTACTAAAAAAGTTGGTTTCTTTACTTCTTCTGTAACTGGTTTTGATATTTTTTTAGTACTTTCTTTTGATATTGTGTTAAATAGAATTCTCGTTAGTCTCATATTTGATTTGATTGTATTGTTAAATGATTAAAGTCGTTTGTAAGTTTTTGATCTTTTGTACTGTCAGATTTTTTTTAATTTTTTCCTTTCAAAAAAAAAAAATAAAAACTTTTGAATTTCTACAAAGTTGACAACTATTTAATACACTTTATTCATTAAATTAACTATAATTGCAATACAGTAATCATCAAAAACACATAGAAGATAATAACAAATCACAACATTTATGCCATAATATTAAGCCAAATTCACAAATTTTATTAAGATTTTATAAATTTTTTTGATCTTTTTCTAAATTCTTTATAGCTTGATTAATTTGTTCAGCAGATTTATTTATTTCATTTTTAAAATAATCTAAATATTGAAGTTTTGATTCAATCCAATTTTCTTGAAATCCAAGTCTAGTTAATATGGTTAGTATAATAGTTTGAGTTGTTTTTAAAAAACAGGTAAAGAAATGACTTACATTGTACTTGCTTTTTGAACATCAAACATACAAGCAGATTCTTGCCAAATCAATATATCCTAAGAGAAATAGGTTGTTAATATGATAATTTCACTCAATCAATATCTTTTAAATACTTACTTTATTTAAATCATCAAAATTTTGTCTAATCTCTGTCATTTCATTTGTATAATCAGAGAAAATACTTTCACAAATTTCAATCAATTTTGTCCAATTAAGAGGTTTAGTTTTCAGATTCTTTGATGATGATGATGAAATTGATGAATTCTCTTTAATAAAATTATTTAATTTTGGATCATCAATTTTAACTTTTAAATGATCAATTAATAAATTTAAATCATTTTCAGTTTGTGATAAAATATCATTAAAAGATTTAAAATTTTTATTAACAGAATTATTAACTCTTTCAATAACTGGACTAGTTGCAGGAGTCTTTGTTCCATTTTCACTTTCATTTCCATTTAATTCATTTTCATTCATTGTACTAACCGCTGTACTTACCATACTATTATTATGATCGGTGGCGATTGAAGGAGAAATTGGAATTTTTGGTGAATCATTTGAATTATCTACCGCTGTTGTTGTACTTGCATTACTGTCAGTGGTTTCACTCATTGTTTACTTAGTAATGCTAGTTGAAAATGAATACAATTTGAAGTTTGAAAGAAAGAAAAGAATTTAAAGGATAGAAATTTTTTTTGTTTTTATTTATTTTAAAATTTAATAAATTTATGAGAGATCTCATTTTTTAAATTTTGAGGTTACAATAATTAGAAAACAATTTATATTAAAATACACAAATAAATATAAAATCAATCTATAATTTTGATTTAACAGTATCATTACTTTCAGTAATTATAATTTCAAAACCTGGTTCAAAATAACATTCTTGACAATCTTCATCAGCAATTCCATTTTCATGAATTAATACAGCAAAATCTAAAGATTCAACTAATGAAACCATTGGAGCATGCCAAGTTGAAGCACCATAAGTAACAGCTTGATCACCTTTACAAGTAAAAGCTTCAACAGTATTTGGATCAGGTAAACCATCTTTACCAGTTTGAGCACAAATAACTATATAAGCAATTTTTGATTTATCATAACCCATTGGTAAAAAAGTTTGAGTACTAAAAGGATGTCTTTCTAAAACTTTTGAAGTATATGAAATTGTTAAATTTTCCTTATTTAATTTTAATAAATGATTTGGTGGTGAACATCTAAAAATATTCCAATTTATAGTAGCAGGTAATTTTGATTCAGCATTAATAAAATTATTTTGAATTTTAGAAACTTTATGAATCTTAATAGCTGTACCATAATTAGCTGATGATGTAGTTGTTGATAATTGATGATTTGCTGATATTATTGAACCAAATTTTGCAAATGACTCAGGGGTCAAAGGTTTTGTCTTTATTGAAGGGATACCATCAGTTTGGAAAGTTTTAAGAACCATTGTGTATGTATACTGTTATATGAAGTTGTTGAAGTTGTGATGAAAAGTAGAAATATGAATTAATTAATTTGATTGTTGATGATTATTTTATTGTTGAAAGATAAATAAATTTAGCGGTGAAGAGCGAAGAAAGTTGGATTTATAAGATATTATATAATCAGTTTTGTTATCACCGTCTTAACTCCTATTAACATTTTTTTTATATGAGGTACAAAAGTGGCTGTTGAACTTTTGAGGTGTCAAATTGAAAAACCGTTGAAATGTTTGGTACACCTTTCAATCATATCATGACTTACTCTAATCACAGGAATTGTAATGTTGTAGTTGGAAAAGGATTTAAATAGTGTAGATATTTACAATTTAACTAATTAATACTTGCAACCAACTAATGCTTTAAAACTACTACTAGTACTATTCCACTTGAACTGAAGTGACTCTTGTGGTTATAATCTACAACTCCGAGAATTTCAATTATTAGTGACTCAAAAAGCTCAAAAGGAGGTTGAATTGACAAAGGGAACTAGTTGTTAGGTTGTATTAGTACTTGTTGTCATATATTTGGTAATTATATGGTTACTTTCATCATAGTTTACTCTTTTACTCCAATATATAAAGAAGTAAAGAAGAGAAGAAGTTGTTGATGGTTAAAAATATTTGTGATCGTACAAATCTCTACAATAGAAATTGATAGAAAGATGACCTTGTAAAAACTATCGAGAAATAAGTCGTTTGTCCACTGATCAATGTGTCCGGTAACGGTTGAGTTTCCTGAGCTCCAATAGCTATATATTTTATTCTTCCAGTTAACCATATAACCATTCAATTATTCTCCAAAAAATCATCTCATCTCTTCTCTCTTCTATGTTAATATGTTCTTAATTCCATTACTGAGGTGAGGTAGAAGGAGGGGTAGAGCTCTTGATGACCTTTGTATAGTGTTATTAGTGGTTATAATTATAAAGTTGTTGTTGTATTGGTTGAATTAATTTATGGATCACACTCCCACTTACAAAAATTTTTTTTCACTTGACTGTAATTTTTATCGATTCCATCAGTTAGTTGAAAACAAGACAAACCAATTCTAATTTCAATCTAGTAATCAATCCTGTCAATAGATCCTTGAGTCTTGATTGGCAGGTTTTCGGAACAAATCGTCTTAATTCAAAAATAGCCTATGATAGAAAAGTTTCCAATGACCATAATTGACAAAAATCGCTGTTAAAGATCAAAAATTTTTCAAGTAAAAAAGGTGTCAAATTAATTTCTCTTCGAGTCCAAAATTTTTGTTGATGTCGAAATAAATTTTTGGTTAAGAAAAAAATCCTGGAATTAAGACCATCTGATGATACTTTGAATCTTTTAATGTTTATAAATAATAGAACGCATCATCATATTACCAATTTATATAGATTGCTACACCTGATACACTTAATAGTTAATACCCACGTAAAAAAAAGATACAAACAAGCTGATACAACACAGCAAAAAGAGCCATCAGTCGAGTATTAAAGATTATAATCGAGGGATTTATAACAATAAACAAAAGTTTCAAATCTCAATTGACACCTAATTTTAAGCTAGCCTTCTCTGTAAAGTTAATAAATAGGCGAAATTTTTCTTGAAAAAGTGTAATCAGGTGTAAGAAATTCTGGATTAATTATTACTCATTTATTTCTTTCTTATATATTTCAGCCATTCTCCCAGTTATCTTTCCAGCTATACGAATATTTTAATTATAATTTATAATATTATTCTTATTACTTTAATTGAATTTTTCTTTTTTTGATTTTAATAATTAATTTACCATACTTCCTACAATCAAAACATCTGATTCAATTAACAATAATACCATACAAATTTATAAATATACAAGACAATTCTCAAATCTTATTTACAAAGAATCTGGTTAAATAAAGAAGAACCACCACCACCTGTTTTAAACTTAATTTTTTTTTATAATACCGCATCACCAAATACCATCAAAACAAAAATATAACATCATATGATAATAGAAAGCTCAAATTATCAAGATCCTTCAACAAGATTACCTCCTATCAAAGACATCACTTCTTCAACCATCAAATACCATCCTAATAATAATAATAATGCTACAGATAATAATTTAAATATAAATATAAGTTTTAATTCATCACAAATTAATAATCCATTATTCTTATTCCCAGATTTAAATAAGGCAAGATATACTTATAATGATATTTTAACAATTAGAGAATCAAATAATTTAATTAAGGCAAAGAGTAATAGTACTGCTTCAAATTCTTCAACTTCAATTAATTATTTATTGACTGAGAATAATGATAGTAATGTCACAAGATCATCTTCAATTACTAGTGATGAACAAGAACAACAAGAAGAATTTAAAGTTGAAGTACAAGATGAGAATGTTGATGATCAATTAGAACAACATAGAATAGTGTTTGATGAAGAAGATGACGAAGAAGAAGAAGATGATGAATCTGATATTAATGAAGAAACTGAAAAAATTATTGAAATAAAAAATAATGATATTGAAGAAGAAGAAAATGAATATTTAGAAATTAAAGATCCAATAATTAAAAATAAAATAAATAATATTGAAAATATTAAAAAATTAACAAAAAAGATATTAATTAAAAAGAAGAAAAAGACAAGATCAAATTTAACAATTTTTGCAACAGAAATTTTATTAAATTGGTTTTTACAAAATTTAAAATTTCCATATCCATCAATTGAAGAAAAATCAAAATTATTAAAAGATTCAGGTTTAAAATTAGAACAATTAGATAATTGGTTTATTAATACAAGAAGAAGAAAATTAAAATATTATAGAATGTTAAAGAATGAACAAGATAAAGAAATTTTAGAAAAAATTTAGGTTATTTTCAATTGGAAGAAAAAGGTTTAAAAAAATGTAGTTAATTTGGTGTTTATATAAAAAGATTAATCTGGTTATTAATTTTTGTTATTCGTTTATTTTTGTTTAGTTTTGTTTAGTTAGTTTTTTTAAATTTAATATAAAAATTTCAATTCTTTTACAAATTATAGTAGTTAAATTTTAATTTATCCCAAATATGTATAATTTTTTTGAAAACTAGTATTACTTTGTAAAATGTTTTTTTGTTAAAGAATTAGAAAGAAAGACATAATAATTAAAATTGTATAAATAATTAAATATAAAAATAGAGAAAAGTGAAAGGATATAAAACAAAGAAATTAAATATTTAGATGAATAAATGTTTTGTAAAAAAGAGGTATATTAAAACAAGAAGGATTTTTTTTATCAAATAACACATATAGGAAAAAGAATAAACCCAAAAAAAAAATTAATTATTAAAAATTATTTATATTAAGACCCAGATAAAAAAAACCATAGAAGAGAAAGAGAAAAATGCATTAAATGAAAGGGATAGGAGATGAATTGTCTATAAATTATTTTTTATTAATCATATCCATTGGGAAATTTAAACCAAAAGATCTAAGAGGTGGTAATTCACCTTCTGTTGAAGTTGTATTAGTACTTGTAGTTGTAATAATATTTTTTGAAATTGGTAATATTGGATGTGATGCAGTTGCAATTGCAAGACTTGATAAATTTGTTAAACTATTCATTGAATTAATTGAAGTTGGATTTAATTTTGGTGAAATATTTGGAGTTTGTAAAGGAGTTTGATCAGGTGTTGTTCTTTGTGATCTAAAAGTATTTGTTTGATGTAATGTTGGAGTTGGAGGTTTATTTAATAATGGGTTTAAAGAAGTTAATGGAGATATTGAATGTTGATGATGAAATGATGATGAAGATAAAGAAGTTTGTGATGCAACATTTGATAAAGCATTTAAATTTAAATAAGAATTTGAATTTGATTGTAATGGAGAATTTGGTCTTGATTTTTTAGTAAAATGACGATAAGGTAATTGGAAAGAACTTGAATGAGGTGATGATAAAGATTCAGTATAATCATACATATCTTGATCATCTTCTTCTTCTTCATCATCATCACCATGATTTAATTCAGTTAATGAAACATTTGATTTTGATTTATGTTTTAAAGTTTGAAAATTTGAAGTTGAAGTTGATAAAGGAGTTATTGAATTCATTCTTAAAGGTTTAAAATATTGAGTTAATGAAGGTAAAGATTTTACATATTGTAAATCAGTTGGAGTTGATTTATTTTGTTGTAATAATTTTTGTTGTTCCTTTTCTAATTCTAAAGAAGCAGCAGTTGCTAAAATATCAATATCAAAAACAGTTGTTGATGAAGAAGATTTTAAAGGTTTTGGAGGTGAATTTGGTAAACTTTTAATATTTGAATCAATTAATAAATTTTGATGAATATTTAAAGTTGAATTTGAATTTGATGAAGGATTTGAATTTGAATTTAATGAAGAAGTTGATAAAGAATGTTGAATTGAAGAATCAGTTTTATAAGAAGAATCAGTTGAAGTTGAATTTGATTCAGATTTTATAAAATTATTATCATTTAATTGAGGAGAAGTTTGATTTTGTTGTTGTTGTAATTGTTGTTGTTGTAATAAAAGTTCTTGTTGTTGTTGTAAAGCAACTTGTTGACCAATTTGTTGATTAGCAGTTGGAGTTCTTCTTTTATAACTTCTTCTTTTTGAATTTGGATTAGTATGAATTCTTGAATGTCTTGTTAATTCATCAGATCTTGAGAATTTTTTAAAACAACCTGGGAATTTACAATGATGAGGTTTTTCACCAGTATGAGTTCTTATATGTCTTGTTTGATGTTCTAATCTATGGAAAGCTTTATCACACATTGAACATTTATAAGGTCTTGGTAAATCAGCTTTTGGTATATTTGATTTTTCTTTTGTTGTTGTTGTTGAATCATTTTTTTTATTTTTTGGTTTATTCTTTTTATTTGAATCTAATACTTCATTTGTAGTTGAAGGTGAAGATATTGAAGAAGAATCATTCACTATTATATTATTTATATTTATATCTTTTGTATTAGTTTCCATTTCTTCTTTAATTAATGTAAAAATTTTTTTAATTATAGTTTGGGGAAAATAAGTAAGACAGTAACAGAAAAAACTGGAGTAAAAAAGATATTAATGGGGAGATAAGTAATATATAACTAATGAAAGATGAAGAAGATTGAAAGACTTTGTTTTTAGTAGAAATTTTAAATAGAAATAAATTAAATAAAATCTAAAACTATATAAAATAGTAAAGTTATGGGGAAAAAAAAGAGGCAAAAGGATATTTTTCTTTTTTTCTTATTTTTTTTTTTTAAAAATTTTCAACGAGGAAAAATTAAAAATAAAAAAAAAATGAACGATGGAATTTTTGAGGGTTTAAAAGTTGAATTTGGACTTGAATTTGAATTAAATGATAGTTGACAATAAAATTATAACGACAGAGACCTCAACTCAGAAAATTACAAAACAAAATTAAAACAAAAAATTAAAATTGTTTCAAAATCCTTTTTTTTAAAATTAAAATGTGGGAATTCTGGGGGAAAAAATTTTTTTTTTTGAGAACGAAAATTTCTCCGATTTTTAGAATTTTTTTGGTGGAGGTTGATTTCCTTTTTGGGAAGTGAATGTGTAGTGTGTGGAGCATTGGGTTTGGGAGTGTGTGTTGGTATTAGGTAGAGGGAGTAGGTAGAGAGTAGTTAGAGAGTAAGTAGTTGTTGGTAGTAGTGTAGTTATTGTAGAGACTAACTAGTAGAACAGTTATTGTAGAACTGATATAAATTACAAAGAAACAATAAAGAACAAATATAACTGCTATTCAAATGTACATAATTATCAGCTATGTTCTATATGGCTATATGGTTTTACTATATGGTATACATTGATGCATTGATGCAACGGAGTAGAAGAGAATAGTAGTTACTAGTTACTAGATAGTTGTTAAATAGTTAGCCATACCTTTAACTGTGTACTTCAACTGACACAACTACCACTAATACTACTCATTCAGGAACCAATCATAAAGTGTCACAATTCTTATAACGGATCCATAATTTCATAATTTCATAAACAACCAAATAAAAAATGTGTCACTCTTCAACTCTAATCACCTAATCACCAATACCATCATCTTATAACACAATCCACACAATAGCCACTCATCACTCATAGATAATTACATAATTACTATTAAGAGTTTTAAAGACCGTCACCGGCCCAGAATAAATTTAGTAAACGGTCTTCTATTAGTTGTATCAGTTCAAGTCATTGGACTCAGATAGTTATGTAGTTATAGACTATAGTAGTACTAGTAGTACTAGTAGTTATAGGTTAAGTGGATCCTTTAATCGCTTTATGTATTTTGGTTTACTAGTTAATTGAAAGTTTTACTTGTTAGTAGAAGGTTTTACTTGTACTTGTACTTTTATATGAGCAATATTTTGTAGTGAAGAGTGAAGAGTAAAGCTTAGATGAATTACTACAGTTATGTTGATCCTTGAGTAATAAATAATTGCCATATGATGTTGTAAATTAGATAGGAATTAGGATGATAGGATGATAGAATTGTGTTAATTTTAATTTAGGGGGAAAATTTGTTAATTTAACCAATCAGTATCTGTGTTCTTATTTCTTCCTCTTTTGGTTGTAAATTATATAATGAATTCACATAAGAGAGAAGAAAGATCATAGCTTCTATAAAGGTATAAGGTATAAGCGACTTGAAATTCTTTCTTTCTTAATTAGAGCTTAGAGTATACCTTTCTCAACTCAAATTATATAGAAATTAATTATATAACTGGTAATGAACAGTTCGCACTACTAATTTAAAATAACTAGAATTGTAGCTAAATGAAGTACAAATTTCATTACAAATTACAACTTAATGAATAATAATAGAATGAACAACTTACAACTCACAACTGAAGAAATGTAAGTAATTAAACTACATCTAGTGATCAAATACAAATTAATGGTCTTTTGAACAAGAGAAAATTAATAAAAAAAAGGAAAACTAGAACAATAAAAAACTGACACCTTTTTTTTAATTTCGACTGAATTTAAATAGGAAGATGAATGGAAGAGAAGAAGTGAATGGTAGTTATTAAAGTGGGAGTACACTATCTACATACTACACTAATACCTACTACTACTAACAACTGATAACACTTAACTCCCCCCCTAATTAAATAACATAAGAGACCCCCGGAATTGATCGTTTAGATAAAAACTACAAAAAAATTTGAGATCCGACTGATTTTTTAGATAAAAAGAATTTTTAAAAAGAGGTGTGGAATTTTTGGGTTTTTTTGGGTTTAAAATTGTTAGAGTTTTGTAATTTTTATAGAGAAAAGAAGTAATAGTATCAATATACATCTAAATAACTACACTTCAAACAAAAAACCACTACTACTTCACTACAAAAAAACCTCTCAAAATTAAAAACCCAATTTTTTTTTTAAAAAAGCGTCAAAATTTGAGGTGTTGAAAATTTTCAGCTTTCTTTTTTTTTATTTTCGTCGACTTTAAAAAAAAATATAAAAACAAATAATTTTGCACTTTTTATTTAATTTTAAAAACTTTTGACACCCGATTTATAATTTTATATTTGAATTTAATTTGAATTTGAATTTGATTTCTTCTGTCAAGTTTCTCTATTTATTCTGTTGAGTTTATTTTAGACTACCTTTATACTTTTATCTTCCCATTATCAAAAAAAACTGTGGATTTAAACACCTCTTTTTTTTATCTTATAGACTTTATATACAAATATGATTTGGCAATCAGGTTTTGAATTTAATACTTCAACAAATACTTCAAATAGAAATAATTCAAATAATTTATTAATTGATGATCATCATGAAAAATCAAATTCAGATTTAATTAATGGTTTAAATAATGGTCTTTTAAATATGCATTTAAATAATGTTGATATTGATAATCAAAATTCTTTATTATCAAAATCTTCAATCTCTTCAACTTCTTCAACTGCTTCCTCAACTTCTTCAATCTCAACTAATCATTCTGTTGAAGAATTAGATCCTATTTTATTACCAACTAATCTTTGGGGTGAAATTCAACATCAACAACAAATTCCTAATAATAATAATGTAACTGATAATAGTGTTAATATTAATTATCATTTACATAATCATCCTCAAAATCATCAATCATCTTTCTCAAATTCTTCTTCAAATTATCATCAACCTCAGATTCAATCTCCATTAGCTAATTTACAACAAACTCAACAATTTCAACAACAATTACTTTTACAACAACAACAACAACAATTATTATTACAACAACAACAACAACAACAATTATTTAATTCTTTAAATTTAAATATTAATGAACCTTCTTTAGATTCTCCATTATGGAATCATAATCAAAATTATTTAAATCAAAATAATAACAATAATAATAATAATTTAAATCAACAATTAACAAATTTCCAAATTTTACAATTATTACAACAACAACAACAATCACAACAAATTACTCCAACTTTATCAAATTCAAATTCAAATTCTTTAAATTTAAATTTATCTCATATTCAAACTTCACAATCACAAAATTCTCAATCTCAATCACCAATTTCAAATTCAAATGATTTAATTAATAATTCTAATAATATGTTAAATTTAAACCTTTCATCTTCTTCAACTTCTTCAAATTCAACATTAATTCAACAACAACAACAAAAGACTGAATCAAAAGATGATGAAATTGATCCAAAGATTAATCAAGTTCTTTATAAAACTGAATTATGTCAAACTTTTTTAGAAACTGGTCAATGTCCATATGGTCTTAAATGTCAATTTGCTCATGGTCATGATGAATTAAAATTCATTGATAGAGGTTCAAAATATAGATCTAAAGATTGTATGAATTGGGCTAAACAAGGTTGGTGTAAATATGGTAAAAGATGTTGTTTTAGACATGGTGATAAGAATTAAGGTGATTATTTATTTTGTTTTTAATATCAGAAAGATTAAATGCTTGATGCATCTCTCTTCTGAATGAAAGAAAAAAGGTTTTATTATAAAGAAAAGAAAAAAAAAGAGAAAAAAATGAATGAATTTCCCTCCCATGCAACTATTATTATTATGTATTTAATGAAAAAACTTATCAACCTAAAATCTTTACTTTTTTATATAAAGAGAAAAACTAAAAAGAAAAAAAAAACAAACTTTTAAATTTCAATTCTTTTTTTTTTTTCTAATTGTTATTTTTACTATTATTTTATTTTATTATTATTTATATTTATATTATACTGTCTTCAAAAAAAATACTTTCCAATTGTTATTTTATTTATATTATTTTTTTGTTTTTTTTTTTTAAAATCTCTCTTTTTTTTCCATCCTTCATTATTATTTTTTTTGGTTTTTATATACTTTTTTAAAAAATATTTATGTTTATGTTATCGTTTCAAATTGGTTTTTGATAATGTTGTAGTAATTTTCTTTATTTTCCTCGAAGTACGTAGAACTAAATTGTTTTTTTAAGGTGATAATCGTGACATTCATTAAACATAAACTTTTATAAACTTTTTTGGTAAAACTTTTGAAAACTTGGGGATAAAACTTTTCTCATAAACATTAATTTGTATTTCTATTAAAAACTTTTCTATATTTCATCATTATATTTGAATCAATTTTATATTTTTTTAATACTTTATTTGAATCATTATATTCATCATTAGTATAACAATCATATAATAATAATGAATCTTTCATTATTAAATTTGGATATTTTTTCAAATTTTCATCATATTTTGTAATATTAAAATCTCTTTCAACTCCTTTTATACTTTTAAGATATTTTAAATATGTTGATTTATGAATATTATTTAATCCTTTACTTGTTTTTAAAATATTTAATTTTGATTCTTGATCTAATTTTTCAAAAATTATTTGTTGAAGTTCTATTGGTAATTCTTGAATCATTTTGTTCTTATAGTTATTAAAGGTATTTTGGTATGTTTTTGGTATTAGTTATTAAATTGTAGAAGTAAATATTTTGCTTAAAATTATTAATTGTTTATGCTATTTTGAAAAAGAATGACTGTTGACTATGGCTATTTGTCGTGAAAAATGGGTGTAAAAAATTTGAATATTATAAACTTTCAAGTCAATTGCAAAGAGGTAATTGAATAAAGATTTCACAGAATAAATCAGATACAAGAATTTAAAACAAACAAATTAAAAATTAAAATAAATATTAATAAATGCTGAAAATTTTTTTATATAAATTTTGGGTGTTTTCTTTAAATTTTTCACTGAAAAAAAAATTGACACCTTTCTCCGGATTTAACAAAAAATTAAAACCGACTTAAAACCGATCTTAGATCCGATCAGATAACAATTAGATTTGATTTTAAACACATTTCTCTAAATAATCCATCCTCTCTTTGATAAAGTGCCTTTGGTGTATCAAATTCAACTATCTCACCTTTATCAAGCACCATTATTCTATCATAGTTAAGAATAGTCTTTAATCTATGTGCTATACAGATAACTGTACAGTTTTTGAAATATTGTCCAATTAATTGTTGAATTTTAAAATCTAAATCTAAATCAATTGATGATGTTGCTTCATCCATAATTAAAATCTTATTAGATTTAAGCATAGCTCTAACCATTGAAATCATTTGTCTTTCACCTAATGATAAATTATTTCCTTCTTCTTCAATTTCATCCTCTAAATTAAATTTAATTCCAACTTTATTAATAGCTTCATATAATTCTTGATCTTCAAATTCATTAAATGGATCTAAATTACTTCTAATTGTACCATTAAAAATTGCTGGATCTTGTGGAATAATAGTTAAATTTGATCTTAGTAAATCCAAAGATAATTTTTTGATATTTAATTCATCAATTAAAATTTCTCCTTTAAAAATTTCATTAATTCTAAATATTGTATTAATCATTGAACTTTTACCTGATCCAGTTCTACCAACAACACCAATTTTTTCACCTCCATTAATTTTAAAATTTAATTGTTTCAAAACTAATGGTAAATCATCTCTATATTTAAATTCAACATCTTTAAATTTAATTTCCCCCTTTAATGGCCAATTAATTTCATTCTCTAATTTTAATCCTTCATTATTTTCTTGTGGTAAAAAATGAATATATTCATAAATTCTTTCAACTGAATTCATATCATTCTCAAATCTAACTTTAACTCTAACCATTGCTGAAACAATACTTGATAATTGAACAACATGTGAAATCAAAACACCAGTTTCTGAAGAATTTAAATTAAAAATACCTGTAACAGCTAATAATGCAGTAATTAATGTAACCATAGATGCAATTGCATCTAATCTAATAGCTAACCAACGTTCATTAACAATTGTTAAAAAATATGCACTATCTAAATTATCAATTAATTTAATAAAATTATTATTAAATCTTTCTTTTGAATTCATTAATTTAATATTTTTAAGACCTGATAATGATTCAAGAAAAAATGAAAATACTTTTGATCTTTCAACTGAATCTAATCTTTTTAAATCTAATGCTGAACTTTTATAAAATTGTGATAAAATATAATAAGATCCAAGAACAAATGGATATGATATAAATAACCAAGGTATATAAACTCCACAAAGAATAAAAATTGAACACATTGAAATTAATGAAATTAAATAAATCATTAATTGAGTTGATATACTTGTATCCATAACATCTGTATCTTTTGTAAATCTATTTAAAATTCTACCAACTGGTGTAATATCAACAAACCAAATAGGTACTTTAACCAATTTTGATAAACAAAGATTAAACATACCAAAACTTGCATCATTACAAAATTTATTGCACATAATTAAAACAATTGATGTTGAAATAACTGAACACATACAGATAAGAACATATAAACCAGCATATAATCCATTAGAAATATTAAATGATTTTGATGTCCAATATGATAACCAAACTGAACTAAAAACTAATAAAAATCCATTTAATATAGATGCAATTATAAAAATTGGAATCATTAAATATTTCATCTTAATACCAAAACCTTGATCAAGATATTCTTTATAAACTGGTAATGGAACTTCACCTAATATTCTTTCTTCTTCTTTATTAACTTTACCATTATTGATTTGTAAAGATGTAAGATTTTTTGTTGTTGATTCTGGATTATTATTAGTTTGTTCTTCAATTGAAAAAATTGAATCATGTAAATCTGAATCTTTGGAAAACATACTTTTGTTTTCTTCTTCATAATCATCATAATCTTCACTAATAATTTCTTGGGTATTTTCTGAATTAGAATTATTTGAAGTCTTACTAAATTCCATTAAATTAGAAAATTTAATATTTTTCTCTAATAATTCTTCACATGAACCTTGATCTATTGTACCGTCATCATTAAGGAAAATAATTTTATCTGCATCTTTAATTAAAGAAAGTTGATGTGTTGCTAAAACTTTTGTCTTATTTTTTAAAATTCCATTAATACAATGATCCATTATATGTTTACCAACTTTTGAATCAACAGCACTTAAAATATCATCTAAGATAACTATATCAGTATTTGAATAAACAATTCTTGCTAATTGAACTCTTGCCTTTTGACCACCTGATAATGTAATACCTCTTTCACCAACTATAGTTTGATCACCTTCTGGAAACATTTTTAAATCAACATCTAATGTACATGCATTTAAAATTTGATTATATCTAATAGGATCAAATGATTGACCAAATAAAATATTTTGTTTAATTGTATCATTTTGAATCCATGGTGGTTGAATAAAATATGAGGATGATCCATTAATCGTTACTGAACCACTTAATTTTTCCATTAGACCTGTCATAGCATTTAATAAAGAAGATTTACCAGAACCAATATGACCAGTTATAACAACAAAATCTTTTTTATTAATTTCAAGATTAATATTTCTTAATTGAAAACTCTTTATTGATTCTTCTAATTTTGGTTCTATTTCTTCCTTTAAATCATCTTTTTCTTTAATTGGCCATTTAAAGTTACCAACTTTTATAGAAATTGCAAATGGAGACTTTTCATCATTAATAACTTCAAGATAAGGTTCTTCTTCAGTTGCTTGAAGAAATTTAACAACTCTTCCAATAGCAATAACACCATCAATCCAATAAGCAAATGACATTGGTAAATTTTGTAATAATTGACGAATCGAATTAAACATAGTTAATGCAGAGAATACATCATATGATTCAAATGATATTGAATTAGAATGAGATTCTTTAACACCATAAAGAGTAAGAAAAGTAACCATAGTACCTAATGTTGAAATTGATAAAACAATAGAAAACATTGTTGATCTTAAAAGTTGTAATTTTAATAAATAACCTGTTTCAATAGATCTAATATCATGAATCTTTTTATAAAATGAATTTTCCCAATTATAAAATTTAACAAATTTCATTGAAGTAACTAATTCTCTAATTGCAACTAATCTTCTATCAATAGATTTTAATGATAATATACGAAACTTCTTAAGATCACGATGTAGACATAATGTTATAAATATAAATAAGAAAACTGTTGCTATACCTGCAAGAGCTGAAGGACCAATTTCTATAACTAATACCACAATGATAACAATTAATGAAACAAGAAAAGACCACATATTATGATAAACACCAATAGCTGAATCAATTTTTGATAAATCATTCATAACTAAAGAACTAATATTACCATTATTATACCTAAATTTAACTTTTTCATCTAATTTATACATCTTTTCATAAATGATATAAGTTAAAACTGATTTAGCTTGAGCACCAACAATTAATGAATTATGAAAATAAAGAGCATTTGTTATTGAAGATATAGTTAAGATAGCAACAACACAAATAACATAACCAACAGATTTCCCAACTTGTCCATCTTCATGAACATTTTTAACAAGATATCTAATAACTAAAGGTAATAAAACTTTACTTAAATCTGATAAAGCTTTTGAAATACCACCAGCCCAAAATTGAACTTTAAATGTATCATTTAAAGAAAATAATAATAAATATTTATTGAATTCTGCATTTTTACCATTCTTTTCATAAAACTTTTTAAGACGTTTTTCATAATTAATTCTGAAATCAATTATATTCTGCCTTATTGACATTGGACCTAAATCATATAAATCTTCTTTTTCTAATCTCCTATTATAACCAGTGATGATTATATCTGTAATCCAAGAATGTGTAATCTTAGATAATAGATTTGCTTTAACATAAGGATATAATGATTTTTCTTTAGGTATTGGTTTTGGTTTTGATCCTATGAATGCTGTAATGAATATTGATTTATTCTCTTTGTTGGTAATTATTGGTGTTTCTGTTACTTCAAAGCTTTCTGAATTTGATTTAGCCTTATTCATATTAAAACTAATATAGTGAAGCACTAGCTAGTTTTGAAGAGCGAGGTAGGAAAGGAGAGTGAAGAATAACCAAGTTCTTTAGAGAAATTAGGGGCTCTGATGGTCTCTTTATATAGTTTTTGAACTTCTTTCCCCTTTTCCAACGCGAGTCAGTATATTATGAAGCATAATTAGTTAGTTGGTTCTGCTTCGGCCGTTATGAGAGAAAACGTCAATGTTGAATGTTGTGTTACCTCTGGAATTAGTGGGTTTAGGGTTTAGGATATAGAATGAAGTATACTGTATCTTTTGAGTATTAAAGTTAGAACATATACCACTGATATCTGTAGCATTTACTATCAATATTACAGAAATCATAATTATAAAATTTGCTCACGTGACTTCAAAAACCGAAAATGTCCGAAAAAGGCAACTTCCCTAATTAGGAAATCGGGCAAAAAGTTATTTCTCGAAAAAAAAAAAGAACAGAAAAAAGAACCAATACACACTTACAAACCACACATCTACTACATCACCAATAACATCATTAAGAGCAGCTATTTGTACATATTCCTAGCTTGTTCCCAAACTTCTTGTATCTTAATATTTATTTCCTGTACTTTACTTTTTGAATTTATTGTTGGCCCTTGTATATATCTTTTTTGGTCAAGTCACAAAAATATCTTTAAATTAAAAGTTCTCAGATTCTTGCACAAATTTTATCATAATCATATTGATATACTTCTCATTCCAAGTTGCTTATTAAGCTTTCTGAAAAAATGAGTATGTATCTGTTTATTTTCAGTTATTTTTTATTCTCTAACAGAAAGAGTGATATTGAAGTTCTCAAAAATTATCATCACCAATTTATTTAAATTGATTTCAAACCCCAGAAATAAATGAGATACTTCTTATATCTCATCCTTTGTTTGAGAATAAATAACAATATTTTGAAAAATCAAATACTAGAACACAAAATGTTCTCTTTATATCCTTTAGAAAAACATACTAACATATTCTGTAATAATAAAGTGAGTGAATTAAAAAATTCTTGGGAAAGAGCTAAAGAAGCTGATTATAAAGATCCTGTTTCTCAAAATCAAAGACAATCTAACTTATCTATTGATGGTGGAATTGAACCAGATTTAGAAAGTATTATTTCCAGTATTGCTTCTAACACTAGAAGAACTTCAACCAGTCAAGGTTCAGATGTCATTTTAGATGTTAGTGGTAACATCAGAAGAGGTCCTTTATCTGTTGGTGCTAATAATAATGCATCAAATGGAACAAATAGATTACAAAGTTTTAACGTTTTTGGTTCTGCATCTATTAGTGGTGGTATTCCAACTAGATCATCAACTTCAACTGGAAGATTTATGGATCAATTTTCATCAGTCGCTGATGCCACAAGAGATGTTGAATTATTATCAGGTATTACAAGTTCTCTAACTATTGGTAGTACTAGTCAACGTGTTCCACGTTCAAGAAAGACTAGTTTCTTAGCTGCTGAAGTTGGTACTTCAACTAGTTCAGTTCAATATGAAAGTTCTCCAAATTCTCTTAATGAAAGTTTAAATAACCCTTTAAATCCTGCAAGATCATTTTCAGAAAGAATTAATAACTACTTATCAATCACAAATCCAAATTCAACTTCACCAACTCAACAATTTACAAATGCTACTGTTAGTAGTAGTCGTACAATGTCAATCTCATCAGATTTACAAGCTTCTGAACATAATTCAATCGTTTTTGATCAAAATGAAAGAGCTAATATTTGGAATCCTGCTACTGCTACTCCTTTCACTTCAATGTTTCAAAGAGATGGTGAATCACAAAACCAACAACAATTCAACCATCAACAAGGTGAACCAATGCAACCACCACCTCCATTTTCTCCAAATATGATGTATATGCCTTTCCCATTTCAACCAACATTCCCATTTAATGGTATGCCATATATTCCACCAGTTATGAGTCCTCCATTACAAGGTCAAAATCTTCAACAAAATCAATCACAAGAAACTACTGTTCCAAGTGATTCTTCTAATGATAATAGTTCTTCCAATAATAATTCTAGTAGTGATCAAACTGTTTCTGAAAATACCCAATCTGATAAACCAAATGTACAAAATAAGAATCAAAATGGTGAATTTAGAGCTCCTATTCCAGGTCCAGCTGGTCCACATCCTCAATTTTTCTATAACCCAAATTTCCCATACATGATGAATCCATATATCCCTCCAGGATCACCAATTCCATTTGATGTCCCACCTCCAGCAACTGGTGTTCCAATGAATATGAATAGTCCTGTTGTTGTTCCAGTTCAAGGTCCACCTCAAGTCTTTTCACCACCACCTCAACAACAAAATTTCCATGATCCTGCTTCTAGAAACAACCATCATCATCATCCTAACAACAATGATCGTTCAAACAATCATAGTAGAAATAATGGTGCTAACAATCGTTTCAACAATACTCGTTCTGGTTCAAATGGTGCTAATACCAATAACAATGGTGATAATAATAATTCTGGTTTCAATAATCGTCGTAATGGACGTAGTAGCAGTATCAACAGACAAAATAGTCCAACATCAAAATCACCAAAGAGAAATAGTCGTTCACCAAAGAACAAAAAGACTCCTAAAACATTTAAAAGTCCTTATTTACAAAAATTATTTGCTAATGATAAGAAACCTGAATTAAAAGAAATTTTTGGTTATGCTATTGAAGTTTCTGAAACTCAAAATGGTTCAAGATTTATTCAACAAAAATTAAGAGATGCTAGTTTTGCTGAAAAAGAAGTTGTTTTTAATGAATTAAGAGAAGGTGCCATGGATTTAATGGCTGATGTTTTTGGTAATTATGTCATTCAAAAATATTTTGAATATGGTAGTGATACTCAAAAGAAGATCTTATTACAACAAATGACTGGTAAATTCAAACAATTATCATATCATACTTATTCTTGTAGAGTTGTTCAAGCTGCTCTTCAATATGCGAATGAAGAAGATAAGGTTATGATTATGGATGAATTAATGTCTGATGTTATGTTTTTAATTAAAGATCAAAATGGTAATCATGTTATTCAAAAAGCTATTGAAACTGTTCCAAAGGATAAACTTTCTCAAATTATTGTTATTATAGATGATCAAGTTTATCATTTATGTACTCATACATATGGTTGTCGTGTTATTCAAAGATTATTAGAATATTCAAGTCGTGAAGATTATGTTTATTTGATGAAGGAATTACACAGTTTTGTTGATTTCCTGATCATGGATCAATTTGGTAATTATGTTATTCAACATATTATGGCTAAAGGTTCTGATGAAGATAAATTACCTATTTATAAATCATGTGAAAAAGAAATCTTCAAATATTCTGAACATAAGTTTGCTTCAAATGTTGCTGAATGTTGTATTGCTTCTGGTACTCGTGAACTTCAAGTTAATATCATGAAAACTATTTTAGCTGGTAATGAAGAAGTCGGTAAACCTATTGAAGATAAATCAGTTTTAGGAACTTTGGTATCTGATCAATATGGTAATTATGTTGTTCAAAAACTGATTGATACAGTTGATCCTTCTGAACCAACTAGAACTTTATTCATCAGAAAAGTTTATCAATATGTCAATGAAAATAATCCAACTCCTGAAGGTGGTAAAACTTTAGCATCATTAGAAAAATTAAAAACTACTTGTGGTGTTGCTTTAGAAGGTTTAGATGCTTAAACATCTGTAAATATACTGCTACAAACTTATATGTATTTTTATGTGTTACAAATTTAAATTTATTTCTTATGTGAAATATATGTCTCTGTGATGAGTTAATGAGGCCTCTTATAAATAAAAATAGTGCTTATGTTATATCCTTATATAAATAGTGTTTATAAAATATTTTGTTAATATTTACATTTTTTTCTCTGTTAATTTTAAAATCTTTGTGTATGTTTTAGAGACTAAATTTATATTTAACGTCCAATAAATAAGTTAATTATATAAAAGATCAAACTCGATGCATGGTTTTGGTATTTGGTGAGTGATTACCATATTATTCTTTGTGGCATTGTTTCATCATCCCAATTAAATGAATAACGAGTGAATATGAATATGGTGATCGCAGTAAAACCTAAATTCCAAACAAATTCTAAACCTAATCTTTTCATTGTAATACTTTTGAGTGGTATAAAATCAAATATTGGATCTACCATTGGCATTATAAAGATTCTGAAGAACACAAAAGGAACAATGTAGTATCTTGGTTCAAATAAAGGTGATGGAATGATTGTCAAACAAGTACAAATCAAGAATGCAATTACTGAGATACCTGTTGGTTTTAATGGTAAATCATCAGCTGTTTTAAATGGTAATTCTTGAACTGGACTGAAAAAGAAACCATTACTTGAAAGTAAATCAATAACAGTAAATGTTGAAAAATGATATATTGGAATCATAAAATATTTTGTGTACCATCTTAAGTTTATAATCTTTCTCCATATATAGAATGTATAATGTCTATTGTCAGCTAATAAGAATGGGTGAACAACTGTGAAGAATCTGATAACAAATGCAATTAATAAAAATTCCAAGAAAATAAATATTGGTCCAATTCTATATCTTTGCAAATAAGATTGTACTCTATGCTTAGATAACCAAACAGGCCATGTTAAAACTGTAATGAAAGTAAAACAATAAAATACTTGTACTATATGTAGACCAGCAACATGATTTTCTTTATCCCCTAGAGTGATACCTCTATTATAAATGACAAAACATATAAATAAACCAATGTTGATTAAATATGGTAAACTAAAATTATTAAAATCTTCAAAGAATTGAATCAACCATTTAATGCAGTTATTAAAAAAGAAATCTGTGAAATGTTTTTGAATTATTGCTCTTCTTTCAATAACTATAATCATGATAAATATATTCCAAATAATATTAGTTTGTCTAAAAAAGCAACTTAAAAGACCTAATAAAGCTGAAATGATAATACTCTTAGATTCACCAAATGGGTATGTTAATGCACAACTCAATGATGCTGTAATAACAACTGTTGACCAAATATCTGTATAGTAAAGAAAATAAAATGTTGTTAAAATTGGTGATAATGATATTGTTGATGGCCAAAATCCAATAGGATTTAAGATGAATACTGGTGCAAGAATAATAGGCATTGCTACCAAACCACCAAAAGTATTTACAAGTCTTAGAACTGTGAGTCCTGAAGGATCATAGACAATTCTTATCCAACTTAAAGGTTTTTGTACCAACTGTGCTGATTTTGTGAAGATATACCCAACATAGTATAAACCTGGTGGTGTTGTAATTTTATCATTCCAAGTCCAAAAGTCTCCATTAAAGTACTGTTGTGTCATTATTGCATGGAATTTCTCATCAATGAAAGGTTCTGGAAGATATTTGGTTGATAGTGTGATTGTTAGATATATAAACGACAGTAGTATTATAGGAGAAGCAATAAACCAATTGAAGATGAGGGAAGATCTGATTTCATCCTCTAGATCACGAACTTCTTCATAAGCATATGCTTCATTTTCAAAAGAGTCATTAGATGTGTTAGCTTCATCCATCTTAGAGCTCTTGTATCTCTGTCCTTGTATGTTTATATAGTGTGTTTACTTCTTGTACCTCGTACCTTGTCTTGCCAATCAAATGGAAAGTAGTTTTGATTTTTTTTTTTTTTTTTTACTTTTCACATGAGAAAAAACAAACAAACAACCAGCTATTACAAGTAGTTAATAAGAAAACAGACAATACAGTTAGGTGATAGGGGAATAACTGTATTGGAAAGAAGTATTAAATAGAGACCAAGTGAAATGATAATACCGTCTCAGTTCTTATACATTTTGCTGGCGTTGTTTAAGCTTTGTATCTCCTCTGATAACTGGCCAACTCTTTCTGAACAAGCTAGTGTTGCTATAAGAAGTCAAAGAGATATATCTGCAAATATCACAATAGATCAATTAACTTTATCAGGGTTGGATCTTTCTACTGTTCTATTTAATCAATATGGATATACCTCTGACTCTCTTAGTGATGTTAAAACATTACTAGATGTTGGTGTTCAAGTATTGGTTAGCGATATTTATTGGAACCCTAAATTATTCAAATTTCAACTATGCCCCATAGCTTTCCCAACAAACTTTACTGAACTTGCTGAAGGTACTACATTGAATTTAGGTGATTATTCTTGTGAAGTTGATTTATATTTACAAGATTTATTATCAATTATTAAAGAATTTATAGATGATTCAAATACAAATCTTTCAGCAAATTTAATTGTGTTATTGTTTAATTTAAGATACATTGAATCCAAATACAAATACCCTGATTACATAGTGGGTGATAAAAATGATACATTGGATTATGCATTGGATACATATCTTGGATCACACTTATATACACCATCAGATTTGTTAAGTGATAGAGAAAAAAATATCACTAAAAATTTTGATCAAATTTCTTATGAAGGATACCCAACTTTAAATGAATTTCTTTTTACTGCAAAGAAGAGAGCAGTTGCTGCTCTATGGCAAAATGAAATACCTTCAAATTCATCTTATTACACCATTGCTAATCTTTCAAGCACATTCACTTCATTAAATAATACCTATAGTGAATTATCTGATAGTGTTTATCTAGATAGTATTGAGGAATATAACGATACTTCAAGAGAAAGTTGGAGATTTATATTAGATGATGCAGATGATAGTTTTTCAAGAACTAAAGTAGAAGAAGTTGTATCTGAAGGTTATTCACCAATTTTAAATACATCATTGACAGATATTAGTAATGCGGTTGATATTCTTAACTCTTCATTATGGTCTTGGGCACCAGATGAACCAATGACTGAAGCAGCAGCAAAAAGTGCAAGTAATGATTCAGAAAATACTGCAAACTCTGTGACTTCTTCACTTCAGGAAGCTTATAGATGTGCTGCAATGACATCTTTAGGTTGGGTTGTTGCAAATTGTTATGAAAGTAGATATGTTGTATGTCATAAGACATCTGAAGTTTTTGAATGGAAAATTACAAAGGATAAACATACTTACTTTAAAGCAGCTTCCGATGCCTGTTCTGAGGATGATGGTTATAAATTTGGAGTTCCTAAAACTGCAGTTGAACAAACTTCTTTATACAATCATCTGACATCAATTGGAAATTCTTCAAATTTTTCAATATGGATAGATATGAATTCTATTGCTGTTTCAGAATGTTGGGTTACAGGTGGACCTTATGCTTCATGTCCATATCAAACAGTCTCAAGTTTAAGAAATTTTGTTCAAATGATTACACCATCAAGTGTATTTTGTTTTGTTATATTAGTTTCTATTTTATTATTAAGATGCAGAACTTTACCAGTTCAAGATAACAGAAAACATTGGAAAAAGGTCATTAGTGATCATAAAGATGTAGATTATGAAGGTGTTCCATCTTAGGAGAGGTTTATTTTATTATTTAATGCTTTGGAGTTTTGATATTTTTTTGCTTATGTTTATGATGTTTATATTTATATTTATATTTAGAAAAGTTATGTTATACAGGTTTATTTATACAATAAAATCGTAATCAATCAACTAGAAGTCGTAATGACTTTGTTTTTTTAAGAAGACAAACTTTTAATATTATATTAGTACCTGTTAAAAAGAAACCATTAAACCATTAATAAATAATCTATATCTATCGAATTGAATCAACATTTTTTGTTATACCTTCAGAGAGATCAATCAATTCACTTCCAAAAACACTTCCTTGCTGTGAATCCATTATTATATTATCAGTTTGATTCCATAATTCATAAAATCTCACAGTTTCATCATTAGCTGCGACACAAATCGATGTAGAATCTGGGGAAGATACAGCACTTAAAACTCTTAAATTTGGAGTTGCTTCTACTTGAAACAATTTTTCCATCTTAGGATATGAATATAAAGTAACCAAAGATGCATCCTCACCATCACTAAATCCAAATGTAGCAACTATTTGTTTTTTATATCTTGACCAAATCAATGAAGTTATTTGACCTTTGGTCTTGACAGAATCTAATAATGTCCCTGAATTCGTATGCCAAAACCTTATAGTTTTATCTTTGCTTCCTCCTCCTGTAGCTAATAATGACTTTGACCAAGGACAATACGCTATTGCCTTCACAGCAGCTTCATGAGGTAAAGTATATTTCAATATTGGTACTTCATAGTTTGTAACATCCCAAATTGTACAACAATTATCATTACCACCCATTGATAATTGATTTCCATCATTACTGATTGCAATTCCACATATTTGTTGATCATGACATTTAAATCTTTTCATCAACTTTAAGGTAAGGCTTTGAGTGATTTCAAAGATTGAAACTTGACCTGATTCATCTCCAATATAAAATTTTGTCAAAATTTGAGGATCCCAAGTTACACAACATATTCCAATTTTATTGTTATTATATTCATCTAATAAAACATGATTGTATTGATTAAATAAGGATATTTTACCACTTTTTGAAGTAATTAAAATCAAATCACCTTCTGAAAAGGAAACACAAGAAATAACATCATTTTCATCTAAATCCAATAAAACAGGTCCTTCTTCTTCAGTCCATAAATATGCATGTGAGGCAAGACCAACAGCTACTCTATTTGAAACTTTTGACCATGAAACAAGATTTGTATAGAAATCATTTCTCAAGAATGGAGCATCTAATACTTTATAAGGCAGACCAACCATTATATTCTTTTTCTTTGGTTTTGGAGATGTACGATTATAGTTTATTAATGAACTGTGATCTGTATCCATTGAAGATCTTCTACTACTTTGGTTAATTGAATCATCAAAATGAAATACTGGTGTTGATGGTGTAATCAAAGACGATGGCGTTGAAGGAGAATTTGATATTTGATGCTGAAGTTGATGGTTTGGTTGATTCAATGAAGTCCCATGTGGTAATGACCTTGAGGCAAAATTCAATACTCTATTATTACCTGAATCAAAGCTCAATGCTTGTGCTATAACATCTAATTCTTCTTCTAAACCATTCCACGCAATATTCAGACTGGTTACCGCTGTAGTTCTTTGATTGTGATTATTATACTCTGTTGCATTGAGAAAACTATCGTCTGAAGAAGTTGAGAAGCTTGAGCTGATAGAATTCCTTAAGTACTGTTTCCTTGATGCTGTTGAAGGTATGAATCTATCCATTATATGATCTGAATGGTTCATTTTTTTAAAAAGGGAATAAAATTTGTTTGAATATTTTATAAGTATTTTTTTAAATCAAAAATTGAAATCACAATAAAGCGAGTAATTAGCAAATATCAAGTAGCAAAGAGTTTATAATATAGCTAGCCAAGTTTAAGATGATCTGAGTGTAACTATCGATCTATATTTGATAGTGATTGGTATAGAAAAATAATTTTGAAAGGTAAATTGTGCAATAACTATTTTTTTTGACACAATACTGGTGATTTCAGTGAAATAATCACCACAAAAACAAAACATCAATATATTAGTTCACAGGCAGATCCCATCCATTTATTGAACGACACTGACTGACTGACGAAATCAGAGTTGAATTATAATTGCATTCTATAGAAATTACACACTCTTTCATGTTGTAATACAGATATTTTTTTATTTTCCTCTTACAAAATTATTTCCAAGAAGCTGGATATTTCTCTTCAAGTATTATTATTACAATTATTCAAAGAAAGCGATTAATAAATTTAAATTCTACATTATTTGATTAAAATCAACCTTGAAAGCACGAATAGTATGAGGATTTACATTAATAATAATTTTAATTTAACATTTTATATAATTTTTATATCTTGTTAGATCGTAATTACCAAGTAGCTTGAGCTTGTGGTTCAGCAGCAGCTGGTTCGGACCATTCACCTTCAGCTGGTTCAGCAGCCCAGTCAGCTTCAGCTGGTTCGGCAGCCCAGTCAGCAGCTTCTTCAGCAGCTTCTTCAGTTTCTTCTTCAGCAGTTTCTTCAGCAGTTGGTTCAGCTTCTTCTGGATCTCTGTAGAAATATAAATCTGGCATGACTGACCAAGCTTCAGTTCTGTCTGGTAATGAACCACGTAATCTTAAAACTTCTCTGGCTAATAAGTACCAGATTAAACCAATTGAGTGTTTACCCTTGTTGTTGGCTGGGATAGCAACATCAACGAATTCAGATGGTGAATCTAAATCAGTTAAAGCAATAACTGGAATGTTAACGTATGATGATTCCTTGATGGCTTGAGCATCGGTTCTTGGGTCAGTAACAATGATTAATCTTGGTTCTTTGAATGAACGGGTGATATAATTGGTGAAGTTACCTGGAGTGAATCTACCAGCAATGGCAGTAGCACCAGTGTGAGCAGCGAACTTTAAGACAGCTCTTTGACCGAAAGTTCTTGATGAAACAGCAACAACATCTGATGGGTTTGGAATAGCAGCAATAACTCTAGCAGCTAAAACAATCTTTTCCCAAGTTTTACCAATGTTGATAACGTTGACACCATCTGGTCTGGTAGCAAAAACATATGGTTCGTTGTGGACCTAAAATATATAGTTTGTTAGTATAAATGTTATTTGAAGTGAATATAATGGTATTAGTAGAAAATTTGATTCCATATCAAAGATTTTTTATCATATTAAAGTTTCCATCAAATTAGTTCAGATAGTTTTTAGGTTTAAAATTTGTTCAATAAATTTGTTATGAGGTTTGAAAAGATGATAAAACTGGAAAAACTGTTCAATTAATAGTATATTCATTTATAATCTTGATAATGAGTATTGTGAATGCATTTAAAATGAATGATACAGACCTTTTATAACTTTATATTTTGATATTGAATAAATGATACAAATGATATTTCTTTGATTCATAAACAAAACTACGATTAACTTGTTGATGAATATTGAGTGATGATAGGTGCTTGTTGTTTGAATGTGTCTGTTGATATTGAGTTGAACATAATACTACCTTTTACTATTCTTTGAATACTTTAATAATCTTAAAATCATGACTTCAATATAATACAAATTTCTTTCCAATACATCAAATCAAGAGGACATACTTGAACGTTCTTTGAACCTAAGTGGACGTTGGCAGCTAATAATAACTTAGCGTCTTCTGGAGTAAGATCGAAACTAGCAGGTAAAGACATCTTATGGGTGATTAGTTGAACCTTTGTTGATATTATAAAAACTTGAGTATGGTATATATCTCAAAATATCAAATAATTTTGTGCTTTGCGTCTTCTGAGAATTTCATGGTTCGGACACATATTTTTCCCATAGTTAAGCGTGGTTTTTAGAAACCCGAACACCTTCTCTACTTTGACTTTCCCACTTTTTTTCAGCGAGAAAAAATCAGCAGTCACACATCTCTACACCAAGAAAATGGGTTGCCCTAAAGGGAGGTCACATGATTCTGGTTTATGCAAAATTCACAATTTTACTGATGAAAGAGATAACTTTTTTTTTCTCTGATTTGCATATAAATTATAAACGTTCTTTTGGGTGTTTTTTTTTTTATTTGCCACTTAAAAGCCCACTAAGTTCAACAACATTTTCTTCTAGCAGGTAGTAGTACTAGGTGAAGGTATAGTTATACACAAATATCATTAGAAACGAAGACGTGTATTTTGGTTGATCCAATATTTGTTATTTTTGTTTTTCTTGGAGATTGGTGGAATCACAAAGAGAATTCTTAACTAAATTATTAACAGATTTATACAACCGTCATTTTAAATTCCAGAACTACTAATTTGAAAATTTAAACATCTCTTCTGTTTTCACAATATAACCACTCATCAATAAATCATAATTCATATTACAAATTCACACATCAATCCAAATTATTTATTCCAAATCACTGTCATACCTTAATTCTCAAAGTAAACAAACACATATAATGAAGAATTTCACAACAGATTATTCTGCACTACCCATATTCCAGACGATATCAACCCCTGAATACAAAAGACTAAGGCGACAGATAACTGATAAATATGGTAGAGTCACAATAGCATCATCAATAGCACTCATAGTATTAATCCCCTTATTGAATAGATTGAAAGTTAAATATCTCAAAAATCGTCAAATCAATATTGCAAAGAATAACAATAAGTTTGGTCTTCATAGAATAAAATGGTTACACAACTTGATTTATCATTCTTCAACACCTAAATTAATCACTTTATTAAGTATAGCATCAATATTATTAAATTATTTGGAAAATTATAATGATTTAATGTTTATTGCAAAAAGATTAGGTAGAGTTTCATGTGCCTGTATGCCAGCTTTATTCTTTTTAACATTAAGACCATCACCACTACCAAAAGTTTTATATCTTTCACTTCTTCCTTTACATAAATGGTTATCAAGATTTGTTGTTCTAGAAGGTCTTATTCATACTATCATTTATCTTGTTTATTTTCAAAAAACTAATACAATGATGAAAGTTTTAAAACTTGCAAATCTACATGGTGTTTTTGCAATGGCAGCATTTTTGATAATTGCTATCACTTCATTACCAAAAGTTCGTCGTTGGGATTTTAGAATATTTTATGTGTTCCATTACATTATGCTTTGGATTTCTGTTATTTGTTTACATCTTCATGCAAGACCAGGAATTGGTCTATATACCGTTTTAAATACAATCATTTTAGTCTTACAAATCATTCACAGATTATACAACACAAAGAAAACAACTTTATCAATTATACCAATTTCATCTACTTTAGACATTGTTGAATTCCCATTACGTTCAATTCCAAAGATTAGTAAATTACCTGCTTCACATGTTAGAATTAATAACTATCACAGAAATTTCTTAAAGAGATGGTTTTATAAAATGATCCCATTAGCTCATCCATATACAGTCTCAAGTTTACCACATGATGATACAGTTAAATTAATTATTAGAAAAGGTCGTTTCCCATTACAAACAAATAAAGATTATTATGTTACAGGTGCTTATGATCCTAATATTGATTTTATCAAGGAAAAGAGATCACTTAGAAAATGGATATTCAATAATAATGAAGAAACTCTACAAGAAACCAATCTTTTAACAAGAAATAGACCTCTGAGATATAATTTAGAAGATGCTCATAGAGTCTTAATTGTTGTCGGTGGTTCAGGGATCGCTTTTGGTATTCCATTATTGAGAACTTTGAATTATAGTGGGATCAATTGTAGATTGATTTGGGTTTCAAGAGATATTAAAGATTTAGAAGTTTTAAATCATTTTAATGGTATCCAAGGTATTGAATGTTATGTTACTGGTGAAAATGAAGACGATATCAATATTGATTACTATGATGATGATTTGAATAAAGAGAATAAAGTTCAACCAATTAATTATGGTGCTATTAATGATGTATGGAATGATGAAGATGAAATAGATTTCACTGATACATTTAGATTTGGTTCATCATCATCTCCAAAAGTGGGATCTTCAACTGATTCAGGTGAACTTACTGCTAATAACAGTAATGACAACAATGATAATACTGGTACATTTAAGGATCATGAAAATGTCGAAATCAATATTTCAGATCAATGTGGTTATAGTGAACATTTCCAAAGTAATAAATCAATTAGTGATATCCCAACTCTAAAAAGTAAGAAGTCAAGTTATACAGTACATTCAATGAAATCTGCTACTGATCCTGATCAAACCTTAAAGAGAACCATTAAATTATCAAGAGATGTCAAAATTTATTATGGTCGTCCAAACTTAGGTGCTGATCATTATGACTGGTGTCTGGAATCTGAATGTATTGGACCAATATTTCAACCATTGAGTGGACAAGCTGTTTGTTGTAGGGATCATGATTTAAATCCTTTTTCAAATGTTGATGAATCTAGTGTTGATAAAAGTAAAATTTGGGTAGTTGCAGCTGGACCAACTGGTTTGGTAGAACATGCTGCAAAATGGGCAGAGGATGGTGGACTAAGGTGTCATGTTGAAAGCTTCAGCGTATAAGTTATATATTTAATTATTATTTAATATTTATTTTTGATTAAAGAGAAACGCGACTTGTAAGAAATGCCTAATAGTGCCGGAACCATTTAATGCATTTTTTCTGATGATATTCAAAAACAGTAAAAAAAGTGACTTGTTAAATAATGGAGAAAACGAAAAATTAAACTATTAGAAAATTGAGAATGACAGAAGTATATTGGCCTTCTGATCTTCTACAATTACACCAGTATACTGATTCTGATGTAGTTGGGATCAATTTATCTGATTCTATATTTGTAATAGTGACAATTATACCCAAAGTTGAAAATGGAATCAAAGACAACAAAGTTTCTGATTTAGAACTATCTAAAATTGGATTAAGTAACCTGGGGTTAATGTTCAAATCAGAAGAAGAGCAAAATAAGCATACTTTAGGTCCTCATAAATTGAAGTTTACCATAACTAAAAACAATCACAATAAACTTACTCTTGTCTGTGACAGAGTGTCAAAAATTATAATTTATGATCCACCAAAACCTAATATGATGCAATATTATACACTTACACCGATCCCTATTGCTATACCTGAAAAGAAAGAAGATATTAATGAATCAAAAAATAAGAAATCAACAAAGCACACACCAATAAATGATAAGAATAGATTAAAATTACATTTTACAGAAAGAAAAGTTACAAATCTAGATAGAAATTTTAATCATGGAATTGAATTACTGAATAAATGTTGGAATATGAGAAGTAGATTGGTGATATTGAAACCTAGTATACAGAAAGTCTGGGAATATGATACAAATATAAATACAATTCAAGAAAGATTTTGGAATAATGCTAAATATTTATTCTTTATTATATTATATCCCATCAAACTCTTTTTAAAACCAATATTTACTCCATTATTGATATATTTAATCATTGGGTTAAGAACAATATTCCTTTTCATTTTAAAAATACTAAATTTTAGAATTAGTTTCAAAATAAGCACAAACTCATCATCATCTGAAAAATCACAAGGTAAGAATAGTTTTTATTTTCCTACACTTATAGAAATGTCAGCAATGGCCCAACAAATTGATTTAAGACTTCAACAGTTTTGTTATTTCCCATTTCAATATATTAGAACTACAAAACATAGAGATTGGTCTACTAATTTTAGTTCCAAAACTTTACCTATTGCAGAATATCCAGAATATATTAGATTCTATAATACACTTTGGTTAATCATTAATGATACAAGTATAGGTGTTACAATGGGAACTATATTATTAGAAAATCAAGATTTTATTTTAAATTGGTTTAGAAATATGATATTAGAAAAAGTTTTATACAGAGATTTACAAGTTATTGCAGATACATTAATGAATGCACCATTTGATATTAAATTAAATAATGAATTATCATTATTTTTAGGTGATTTATTCATTTGGGTTATTGAATTTTGGAAATTTTCATTTATTAATCCATTTATTATACCAAATTTAGAAAAGATTTATTATTTATTAATTATTTCATCATCAACTATGGGTGGTACATTATCAATTGCAATTTTATCAGATTTTCTTTCAATAATTACATTTCATATTTATTGTTTTTATTTTGCATCAGCTAGAATTTTAAATTGGCAATTAACAATATTAAGAAGTTTATTTTATTTATTTTGTGGTAGAAAGAGAAATGTTTTAAGAGATAGAGTTGATTCAATGGATTATGATTTAGATCAATTATTATTGGGTACATTATTATTTATAGTATTGATTTTCTTATTACCAACAGTTTTAGCATTTTATTTAACTTTTATGATTGCAAGATTATTAATATTACTTACTGTTGGTAGTTTAGAGTTAACAATGGCTGGATTAAATCATTTCCCATTATTTATCATCTTATTAAGAATAAAAGATTATAAAAGAATTCCTGGTGGGATTAGATTTGAAAATATTGGTGATGATGATGGTTATATTAAAATCATGATTAAATCAATTGGTGCTAAAGAAATTTTCAAACCTTTTATACTGGTATCTAGGAAATTGAAACAATCATATCTTTCATCTAAAACATTAAAGAAAATACTTGTTGGTTATCCTGTTAATGTACAAAGAAATAAGTTTTATAAATTACTTTACTATGGATTGCCATCAAAACCATTTGATAATAGTGAATTATGGAGAGAACTACAAAGCCAATAATCAGTTATTTCTAAATAATAATCAATATTAAAGATTCATTTTTTATAATCTATTATAATAATATATACAGCTGTTCTTTTTTCTGAATTTAAAATATTGTGAATTCAAACGTTAAATAATGGTTGATAATTGAAATCAATGAAATTGGAAATTTTGTTTTCAAATGTTGGTGTAAAGTAATAAAGTTGTCATTTCTCATAAATTGTTTTGTAAATTAAATTGGAATTATTTGATGTGATTCATGAGTGGAAACTATTTCTTTTTACCTTTTGGTGTAGCTTCAGTTTTCTTTTGTGGAGCACCTTTACCTCTCTTATTACGTGAAACAATCATTTGAAGAGCAAATCTTTCTCTATGTGTCAATACTATTTCTGAAGGGAATTGTTTCTTGATATCATCCATTGAGAAATATTGTTCTGGAACAGTATAGTAACGTTTATCAAAATCACCAGTTAAAGGTTTGCTTAAAACTTCTAAACCTAAACGTTTATTTTCTGGGTTGAAAGGGATCTTTAGAATTTCACATCTTGTCTTCTGTAGAGCAAGAAGTCTTTTGGCAGCTGGAAGAGCAGGTATACGGGACATCTTCTGTATTATGATTTGTGCAAAGATAATCTACCTCTATCAATTCAAATAGTTGATGATTTCTTTATTTTGACGAAGAAAAAAAAAACAGGCGAAATTACCTAATTTATTACATAATCACTAAACTTTTCTTAGCGGGTAATTTTTAGTTAGAAAAGAGCCTTAAAATATTACCTAAATAAGTATATGGTTTAACAAGAGTATTCAATAGTTAACAACCTGGATTCATAAGTAACAGGTCCTATAATCGTTCAGAGATCATGGCTGGGGAAGATAGAGACCCCTTTGCAGATAAACCTCTGCCACCAGAGAGAAACGATGGTAATAGACTGACGATCAATTCTCCAATTGAAAGACCATCTATTGAGATTGATACTCCTATTGATGAATCTTTTGAGGATGCAAATAGCAATATTAATGATCATAGTGATCAAGAACAAGTTTTCCATACTACAAACAATGAGAATTTGAATTCATTAAGATTGGGTTCTCCTGGGTTTTCAAATAGAAGTAGTAATAGTAGTAACAATAACCTTGTTACTAGATTTGAATTATCACCATCTCCAATTCAACATCAACAGATAGATTCTTTAACACCATCAAGAGATAGATCAAGATCAAGATCGAATTCAAGAGTGTCTAGTCCTTTTAGTAGGAGTAGATCTAGATCCAGATCAAAGACAAGAACACCTTCAAAAACACCATCAAGAAGATCATCTAGAGCTAATTCAATTACAATGTCAATAATGAGTCCCTCAAAATCTTTATCAATTATAAAAGATCAATTATCTCCTTCAATTACAAAAAATGATGAACATTCTCTTAATACTTCATTCGTTAACGTTTTAACACAAAATGATGCAAGAACAGTAAGGCAAGATTTGATTTCTGCTATTGGTGATTCTTCACACCAAGGGGCTTGGTTATCAACTCATTCAGCGCGTTCAATAAATCGTCATACAGATAATCAATTAAATGTTCCACGTACAAGTCCAAGAACTTCAACACAATTTTTAGGTGAAGAATTATCATCAAATAATGGTTCTTCTGAAAATATTGAATTGAAAAATTTAGAAAATACAATATCAAGAGTAAATTCTCATATTCAAACTCATCAAGATATATCTGACCATTCTGAAGTTGAATCTGATAATGATGAACATGTAATTAATAGACAACTTACTCAACATGTTGCAAATATGAATCAAAATCAAAGTAATTTAAAGAGAAGAAGTGCTTTAAAAAAACTCAAAACTACAAATGCCCCATCAAGAACAGTTGAAGATGTTGTTCAAAGAATTTCATCTAAAATGAGATCTTTTAGATCACCAAGATCAAGATCACCCTCAAAATCACCAATAAAATCAGCTGTAATAGAAGATATACCAGAAGCTGATGAATCATCATCATCAGCACCAAATAAAGCTGTTAGATTTAATACCCTGTTAGAATCACCAACAAAGAAAGATGATGAAGATGATGAAGGTGGATTTAGTGAAACAAATGATGAATTAGATGAAACAAATGATGATACATTTGATGATTACTTGGATGATCCATTCCATAAACTTTCAAGAAATTATTCTGATTTTACTTTATATGGTAAATCTTTAAAGATATTTGGTCCAAATAATAAAATAAGAATCTTTTTTGCAAAGATTTTTTTCCAATCATGGCCATTCCATTTTATTAGATTTATGGTTTTACTTCAAACTGCATTTTTAGCATATAGACAATGGAATCCAAATGCATTAGGTGGGTTTGTTCGTTATGGGTCACATTGGGCTGATTGGGTTTTATTTGGAATTAATTGTGTTTATACAATAGAAATAGCTGGTAAAATTATTACTTTTGGTGCTTGGGATGATTCTCAATTATTCTATGCTAATAAAAGAAATTATAGAGATTTTTGGGAAGTATTTAGACTTAAAAGTATAAAGAAATATTTCTTCCTTTCAAAAGCTGAAGTTATACCTGAAGTTAGTAATCTTGACAATAAGAAGGATGTTAATGCCCCTGATGATAGATTTCAATTGATAAGAAGAGAAACTTTAAGTTTCAGAAAAGCTAGAGATGAACAATTACATGATGAAAGATATCTTGATGATATTTCACCAAATAGAGCATATTTAAGACATAGTTGGAATAAATTAGATTTTATATCAACACTTTGTTTCTGGATTGATTTCTTTATCTCAATTGGTCATTCTGGTGCTAGACATGGCGTTCCATTATTTAGAGCTTTAGCATGTTTAAGAATTATTAGTTTAGTTGATATAACAGACAGAGTAGCTGTTATATTAAAGAGTCTTAAAAAGTGTGCTCCTCAATTAGTTGATGTTAGTTTATTCTTATTCTATTTCTTATCATTTTTTGCTATTTTAGGTGTTCAAAGTTTCAAATCATCATTCAGAAGAACTTGTGTCTATACTGATCCTGATGATGCTACTAATACTTTTAGAACTGATCAATATTGTGGTGGTTATTTAGAAATAGGAACATTAAAGAAGCTTCCTTATATCACAAAGGATGGTAATTTTTCAAATAGACATAAAGGTTATCTATGCCCTGAATACTCTCAGTGTACTGAAGGTGATAATCCATATGGTGGTACTGTTAGTTTTGATAACATTGCTCACTCCTTTCAGTTAGTTGTTGTTGTAATGACTGCCAATACATTTAGTGATCTGATGTATGATATGATGGATACTGATTCAATGGCCTCTTCAATCTTTTTCATCCTTGCAATTTTTGTTTTATTTTTATGGCTTATGAATTTAATTATTGCTGTTATTGGTGCTTCATTCAAAATTATTCATGAAGAAGGTTATATTGATGATGTTGATTATGATGCTTCTGAGTTCAATATTAGATGGAACTTTCCTAAGACCTTAGCAAGCGGATTATATCTTAAACTTAAGTGGATATTTGAAATTGCAATTATAGTAAGTTTAGTTTTACAATGTACTAGAAAGATTGACACTACTAAAGAAGAACTTTACAAGTTATACATTGGTGAATGTGTCATCACATTGGTTTTGTTAGCTGAAATTATTATAAGATTTTTAGTTTATTTCCCAAACTTGAAAGATTTTTTTAAAGTTAAAGCAAATCTTTTTGATTTATTTTTAGCTGTATTTACTTCTATCATCATTATTCCAATTGTTCACAAAAAGTTAGGTCATGCTTATGACTGGTTACGTGTCTTTCAAATTATTAGATTTTACAGAATTGTTTTAATGATTGATTTTGTGAGAACTCTTTGGGCACAAGTTTGGAAAAGTATTATTACAATTGTTAACCTTTCATTATTTTACTTCATGTTATTAGGTTTAGCAAGTATCATTTATTCAAGATACTTTGAAGGATTTGTCCCTGAATCACAAATTGAATCCGTTTTCTTTGCTCTTCATACTCTTCCAAATACATTCTTAGGTCTGTACACTATTACATCAACTGAAAATTGGACAAATATTATGTATGATTTGCAACAATATGCTCCTAATACTTCTGCAGGTGTTTTCAGTGCTATCTTTATTATTGGTTGGTTCATCTTATCTAACTCTGTTATTTTAAACATTTTCATTGCTATTATTTCTGATTCATTAGAAGTTGAAGAACAAAAGAAGAGAAGAGAACAAGTTAAAAAGTTTGTTTTGGTTGATTTCCCAGAAAGAGTGAAAAGTTTTACAGAAAAATCTTTATTAACCAGATGGAAAGATAAAGTTTTAAAAAATAAAAAGGATCATAAAGTTAATCAACAAGTTCTTAACTTATTAGTTAATGGTGCTGCTATTCAAGATTTCCTTAGAGATGAATTAAAAGCTCTTGAAGCTGAAGAAAGAAAGAAACGTGAAGATTCTCAGAGTAGAATTTATAGATATTTGAAATCTAAATTTTATAGATTTTTGGATAATCCAGTTGTTGAAAGCTTTCAAAAGAATTACAATAATCCTTTCTTCAATAATAGAGATAACAAATTAATTGATCTTGATATTGATCAAGACCATATTCCACAAATTTATAAAGTTGAGACGGAAAGAATCAACTATGAAAGAAATGAATTCTTAAGACTTAATCCAAGTTTTAATACTTCACTTATTGTTTTAGAACCAGATCAACCTCTAAGAAGACTTTGTCAATTGATTACTGCGCCAAACGTTGGTAAACGTTATAGAGGTGTCTCTCCAAACAAATATTGTCATGGTGCTTTTATTACAATTATTGCTATTGGTACTATCGCGTTAGTTGCAATTGCTGCTTATGATACTCCATTATACAGAAAAGAGTATAATTTTGATACTAATGTTTGGAATTGGACGTTTGAAGTTGAATTAGCATTTGCTATTCTTTTTGCTTTAGAATTTTTAATCAAAGTTATTGCTGATGGTTTAATATTTACACCAAATGCATACTTTTTGAATTCTTGGAACTTTATTGATTTTATTGTTTTAGCATCTCTTTGGTTAAATATTATTGCTGAACTTAGAAATAACAATGATCTTTCAAGAATTGTTAGAGGTTTAAAGGCTTTAAGAGCTTTGAGATTTTTAACTGTCAGTAAAACATCTAGAGATATTTTCCATAAAGTTATCATCACTGGTCTTTGGAAGATTTTCGGTGCAGCTTTTGTTTCATTTACAGTTTTGTTCCCATTTGCAATCTGGGGTCTGAATTTATTTTCTGGTAGACTAGGTGTTTGTAATGATGGTTCCCTTGGTTTGTCTGAATGCTACAATGAATATACCACAACAGTCACAAATTGGGATGTTTTAATTCCTAGAACATATGAACACCCTCAATTAGAAATGAATCATTTTGGTTCATCTCTTTTGACTTTATTTGAAATTTTATCTTTAGAAGGTTGGGTAGATTTACTACAGAATGTTGTTAACAGTACAGGTGTTGGTTCTCCAACTTCTTATTTTGCTACTCCTGTTAATGCTTTATTTTTGGTTTTATTCAACTTCACTGGTATTGTTTTTGTCTTGACACTTTTCATTTCTGTTATTATCAGTAATTATGCTAAGATCACAGGTAGTGCTTTATTAACATTACAACAAAGATCATGGAGTGAAGTTAAACAAATTTTGTCACAAACAAGACCTAGAAAGAGACCAAATGTGAATTCTAGATTACCATTGAGAAAGTTCCTTATTAAGAATTTAGTTGACAAAAATGAATTTGTTTCTAAAGTTTTGAATGTTGTTCTTTTCATTCAGATTTTAGCTCTGTTGCTAGATTCATACCCTGATATCGACGGCTTAAACTACTTTAGATGGGTTGTCTATATGGTTGCATCATCAATATTTATGGTTGTGACATACTTAAGATTATATGCTCTTGGTTTTGTTAAGTTCTTCACTGTTAAATGGAACATTTATTTATTCTTTGTTTTCAATGGTGCTTTTATTACTACTTTAATTCAATTCTTTGTTCCTAGAAATACTGTTTTTTCAAATTTCAATAATTTATTCCTGTTGGGTATTTTTACAATTTTAATTCCTTCAAGTAACAGATTAAATCATCTTTTGAAGGTTGCTTCTGCAAGTATCCCATCTTTGTTATCTTTGATCTTTACATGGTGTGTTTTATTCCTAGTATTTGCTGTTGCGCTTAATCAAATTTTTGGTTTGACTAGATTAGGTCCAAATACCACCAATAATGTTAATTTAAGATCTGTTACAAAGGCTTTAATTATGCTTTTCCGTAATAGTTTTGGTGAAGCTTGGAATTATTTGATGAAAGATTTTGCTGTCTCTGAGCCATATTGTACTGAAAATTCAGGTATTGATAATAGTGATTGTGGTAATGAAGCTTATGCTTATATTCTTTTCATTTCATGGAATATTTTGTCAATGTATATCTTTGTCAATATGTTCGTTTCATTAGTTTATGAAAATTTCAGTTATGTTTATAGTGATATTGGTTCATCTGGTGTTCTTCTTGATAGAGAAGAAATTAGAAAATTCAAGGATGCATGGCAAAAGTTTGATCCATATGGTACAGGATTTATTGATCCAGAAGATTTACAAGCTTTCTTAAGAAGTCTTGATTCATATTTTGCCTTTAAAATTTTTGACGGTAGATGGACTATACCTGCTCTGAAAGAAAAATGGTTTAAGGTACCTGATCATCCTGAAAGTCCATATGATATTTTTGTTGATTATCCTGCTATTAACCATACAATGAGAATGATTGATGTTAATAAAGTTATTGAAAGAAGAAGAAAATATGAATGTTTTATTGAGGAAGCTTTGATGAATATGGAACTATACAAAGAACCAGGTATTTCATTCAATAGAATTATTTTACAACTTCCACTATATTCAAGATTTTCTGCGAGTGATTGTTTATCATTATCTGAATTTATGGATAGATTATTGATTAATAGAAAAGTTGAAAAACGTTTACAAGCTAGACGTCAATTGGGTGCTTTGAGAATGGTTGCTTTCCGTTATAGATTTAAGAAATATTTGAAAGAGAAGAGAGCTAGAGAAGAAGCTGGTGATGCTGATAGTATTGATAGTAGAGATTCTGCTTCATATATCAATCCAATTACACTTGCTCCTAATATTGTTATTACAACAACTAATCAAAGTAACCAAACCAATAGAAATCTAAGAATCAATACTGATTTGAATAACTCAAATAGTTCATTTGAAATGTTTTCACCTGAGATTAATATTGATAACCCAATGAGTAGTATAGATAATCAATTATCACCAATAAGAGCATTGGATGATGCTGAAAGACATGGTCGTTGGTCTCCTGTTAGATCACATACTGCATCTATAGAAGATGATATCAATCAATTATCTGCTTCATTAGAAAAATCAAAATGGGGTACACTATTCAAAGACATGAATAATGATCAACAATCTGCTTTAAGTAGTATTGAGAAGAGATCTGGTATTTCACATTTATCTGGTCGTATAGATGAAGAAGAAGAAGATGATGGTAGAGAAAAGGAGAAAGATGGAGATGTCAGTGACAAATCATCAGTAATTTATACAGATGATGAATATGAAGAAGATGAGGAAGAAAGACCATTAAGTCCTCGTGGTAGAAAAATTTTATGATTAGAATGGTAAAATAAGATGTATGTTGTTGATTGTTTTTTTATATTTAGTATTTGAGGAGTTTTTTTAAGTTTATTTTACATTTTAAAGTCGTTTTTTATATCCCTTTTTGTTTTGAATTTTTATTAAAAATAGTATACTGTGTTTTTTATTGCTTTTTTAATTATCATATACTTTTAACTTTTGTTTAAGTTAAAATTTAGTTCACTTGAGTTTGCTATTGTTTTTGAAATATTTGCATTGTGTTTATTGAGAAATCATCATAATAAAAATTACATTATTTAAAAAGAAAGAAGTTTGAAACTTGTCTAAAAAATATATTAATTATTATTTAAATAAATTATCATTATATGTAGTAAGATTAGTTATTATCATCAACCTTCATATCATTTAGACCTAAATCTTCATTTTGTTGGAATGTTCTTTCAATATCTTCAATCTTCATGTTTGGATCTTCATCTGGAGCATAAACATTTTGGATATAAGAACCAGCTAAAGGATCATCCATTATAATTGTGAAGTTAACTTTACCTTTAATAGCATCTTGTAATTTTTCAAAGAAAGAAACCCAATTCTTTTTAGTAGCTTCATCCATTGAATCTGAAGTTTCAGTAAAGACTCTTGAATTTAATTCTTCATAAACTTGTGTTAATAAACCTTCAATAGTAGTAAAACGACCACCTAAAGTACCTGGTGTTAAATCTAAGTTTAATTCTGGAACAACTAAACCACAAGTTTCTGATTTTAAAATATCTCTTGTTATATCTTCTGGATCAGTAACTTTTAAAGTAATACGACGACCCTTTTCTGGAATAGCACCACCAGTTTTAACTTCATTTGATTTATAACCACAATGATCACAAACAGTACTCATTAAAATAACATCTTTGAAATGTGGAATATTAACTAATTTCATATGTGTTGAACATGGTGAATAACAAGTTGGACAAGTAGCAGCAAAAGTTTGAACTTCATTTTCAAAATTTTCAATATCAGTTTCATCAGATATGAAACCAGTTGAAGTTGGATTTCTATCTTTATTTGCAACTTTTTCAGCTTTTTGAGCATTAATAGCATCTAATTGATCTTGTGTAATTAAACCAATTTGAACATTTTGTTCATCAGTTCTAACATATTCAGTATGAGACCATTTATGAGCTGGTTCATTTGGAATAAATTCAATCCAAGAATTACCAGATGGATCATCTAATGTAAAAGTCATTGGTAAACCTTCACCATCATTTATAGTTCTTTTAATTTTAGCAATGAAATCTTCAATTTTTTGATATAATTCTTCATGAACTTTTTTTCTTTCTTCTTGATCACCAGATAAATCATCAATCATTTCTGATAATAAACCTTCTAAAGTAGTTAATTGACCTCTCTTTGGTGGTATTTCAATATCTAATTCAACAAATTTACAAGTAGCAGTTTCAGATTTAACAACTTGTCTGTTAAAATCTTCTTTATTTTCTATTCTTAAAGTATATTTAGCACCTTTTTCTTGAATTTCTGAAGCTGGTTGAATTTCTGAATTTTTGAAACCACAATGTTCACATTCAAAAGATACAATGATAACTTCTCTGAAATATGGAATTGATGTTAATAATAATCTTGTTATACCTTCTTGATGACAATTCATACAAAGAGATTTAATTTCCTGTACAGGATGACCTTCAGCATCAGCTGCAGTTGTAGTTCTAATACCTTCATCATTGAATTCGTTTTCAGCTGGTTCTTGTTCTTTGTCAACTTCTTCAGCAGCTTCACCTACTGGAGCAAAGAAGTTTTCTTTCTTTTCAGCTTCTTGTGGTTGTGTAGTTTGAGTTGGTTGAGTTGTTTGGTCAGACATTATTATATCTTGTTCTTGTTGTTCAATTTTTGGTTTTTTATTATTTGAGTCAAAAGAAAAACTGTTACGTTTCATGTAAATAATTCACAGGGCTGTATCTACTAGTCTTTATAGTAATAACCAAATCCTCTTTTGAATGATGTTAGAACAAAAAAGAATTAAATTTTTGATTATTAATTTTCTAGTTTTATCTAGAATAATTTTCATCTCATCGTGAAAAAAATAAAAATAAAAAATTTTTTTGAAGTCGGAGTTTAAATTTTTTGATTTCCGAGAATTTTCGTATTTACGGATTTTTCTTTGAAGTTTTTTTTTTAAATGAGTTCATCTTCAAATTAACTTCAACAAAACAACACAAACATTAGAAGAGATGAACAAGTACAGAGACACACTGCTGAAGATCAGTAATATTCTGACGCCCAGAGTAATAACGCCTACCATATTCAGACTCCCAACTTTAAGACAGATAGTGGCAGAGAAAGATGCCAACAGTGTTTTAGAAGATACAACATCACTTAATAAGATTAGATCTTTAGTTAAAGAATCAATAGAAATACCCAGAAATAGATTCAATGATTTGAACAAACTTGACATGAAACAGTCTTTGAAGGGGAAAGAAATTATTTCAAATGTTATTTACTTCAGACATCCAAATCCATTACTTGATACATCAGATTTAGTTAAACTTACAGATATAGATATTTCAAAATATAATTTCAAATTAGCGAATGATAAACGTTTTAAACATTTAGACATTAGATTAGTTAAAGAGATAGATTCCAAAAATTTCCAATTCTTAGGTGGTTATTATTTGATTTTCAAGAATAGTTTACAAGCATGTGTTTATTTTGATGATTGTAATAATAAAGAACTTAGTGGTATAAAATTAGATTTATCAATTGTTAAACCTTCTGAACATTTTAATAGAATTGTCAATCCAATAGTTGATACAGAGAATAATTTTGAGTTAGATTCAGAAAATGATTTATTATTTTATAAAGATCGTAATATAAACAAAAGAAATAATTCATTATTAGTTAGATTTCCATCAGTACTCGAAAGAGCAAATATTGAAGATTTATTATTAGAATTTCAATTAATTTCAAATTCAAATGAGAGTATAATAGCAGTTGCTAAAACTGATTCAAATATTTTTTGGTTAATTAAATTTTTAAATGATAGAGAACCAATTAGATTTTTAAAGAAATATAATGATAAACAAGTTTTAAAATCAGGTCATAGTCATCTTAGAGTTCATTGTTATACACTTTAAAATTAATGACCTTATATATAGAACACTTTAAAATTAATGACCCTTATATATAGAAGAAATAAAATGCATGAATATAATACGTTATGAAATATTTAATGTATAATAACTTACGAAATATTTAATGTAAAACAACATTATGACTATTTTTTTAAAAAAATGAAAGATTAAACTCTATATGACAACTAAAAAAAACAGAAAACAAAACAGAGACAGAAACAAAAGGAAGTATAGTACATTATTTTTTTTTTTCTAATTATTATTTATCTAATCAACATCATTAAAACTTCTCCAACCTTCTCTTATCAAATCATATTTAGTTGTAGTATCATTACCACTATTATTTGTATTACCACTATTATCATCAATAATTTCTTCTCTTTCAACAATAACATATTTTTCCCATTTTGCTCTCTTTTTCCATAAAATTATAATTGAAGTTTCATTAGCCCAACCAAGAACACCTTGATCATTATCAACATGATCCAAATTTGAGCTTTTAACACCAGTTTTACCATTATTATTACTATTTTGATGATCTTCAATTTCTTTAAGATGAGCTGAACAAAAACTCCAAGTTGAATTAAAATAATTTGGTTTTATTATTCCTGGTAAATTTTTTAATATATGATGTTTATTATTATTAAATGAATTAATATTAAAGACATGTAAAGTTTGTTTATCTGATAATACAGCTAATTTTGAACCATTTGGAGAAAATTCCATTGAATAAATATTTGCAGTATCTAAACCTCTTCTAAATTCATATAATAAAGTACAATTTTGAGTTGAATGAATTCTTATAATTGTACCAGTTTCAGAAGCTGAAGCTAATAAAGTACCAGCTCTATTTAAAGCTAAACAATTAATTTTAGCTTTATGAGCTTTTATTATTGAAACTAAATTTCTTTCTTGGCCATTTGATGATATATCAACAATTTGAATTTGACCCATTACTCTTGATGGGAAAGCTAAAATTTGCAAATTATTATTTGTATTTGAAGAATCAGTATTATTATTTGAAGTTGAATAAACACCAGTTGATAAAGTTGCTATACCATTTGGATTATCAAAAGTTTCATAAGTTGCAATATTTTTTGGTGGAGAACTAAAACCATGAACATAAATTTTATTATTTAAAACAACCACTATTCTTGTTCTTGATAAAAAGATATTTAAAACAGGACTATAAAAATTTAAATTTAGGGCATCTTTATTCTTTAAATCATCCCAAATAATTGCTTTATTTAAAGGAAATCTTGGATTTTTACCACCACCAATTAAAGCTAAATAATTAGTTCTATAAAGCATTCTAATTAAACCAATTCCACCATTTGAAGGACCTAGATCTCTCTTTACTTTAAGATCCATTGGATCAGTATTATAAACTCTAAATCCACTTTCATAACCTACAGCAAAACAACTTTGATCTTGATTAAAAGATGCACATAAGAATTTAGGGATTTGAGAAGTATCTGAATCATCTATAGGTTTTCTAGTATTCATTGTATTGAAGAGATGAGAGGGGAGGGTGTGTATATATGAATTAAATAGATATTAGACTGTATGAATTGAGTGTTAAACAAGTCTTTAATCCTTTGAATATCTATAACTTTTATCTGTAGTCAAAAGGGGTTTTAATTGTAAAAATCGATATTTCTCTTTGTTTTTTTTTCTGTCATTTTTTGATTTTTTTGTTCCGGACACATATTCTGTCATTTTATTTTATTTATATTTTAATTCCGGACAACATTACTTAAAATTGTACATCCTAACACCTCCATAGTTAATTAACAAATGTCGCCGTGTATTAACAGTTTGTAGAGTTTGTAGAAGTAGAAGAGGATGGGATTGAGACATTGAGTAGTTGAGTAGTTGGTAATGATGAGCTGAAGTGTCAAGGGAATTGGTGCTTCTTTCAACGGTAAACGGTCAACGGTCAGACCAAAGTACACTGACCTAATTGGTTCTTTTCATAATACAAATTCCTTTATGAAAAATTTGCCTTGAAGTCAACTAATGACTGTTCGCTTGAATTCAACCATTCTGACTCTTGTTTTGTGAAGAGTAGAAGGAGTCTGTATACAATTGATGGAGTACTCGAGGAATTACTATCATCTTCTCTTCTAAACATCAATTATCAACAACTAAATATACAATTAAAACAATTCTCTTTCATACATTTAATACTCATAAAATCTCGAAAAATAAAGAGAATAATTTCTTTTTCTGAAAAACTTTTTGACACAAATTAAAAAAAATTTACATGGCTTTATTTAAAATTGAAAATTGAAAGAGAGACGACTGACGAGTTAGAGAGATTCAAATAAATACTAGTTGATATCTCTCTTTTATTTGAAAAAAAAAATTTAATTACAATGATTTGTTCTTAGTCAAATTCATCTCTTCTTTATTTATTTATTCTGAATTCATATCTTTACATATTATACCATTAATACTCACCTAACCTCAACATCTCATTTATAATTAATACATTAATACCCACTCATCCTTTAAAGAAAAGAGAATTTAATAAAAAATGTCAGATTCTGAAAACTCTACAAACAACAACTATCCAATCAAATCTACTGGTGATGATTCAACCATACCTATTGATTCTCCTCCAACTAGAATCAATTCAAGATCTACTAATAATACAAATGTAACATCTAATACTAATGCCAACAATACAAGAGCTGAACCTCAACCTGATCAATTCCAACAATCTGGTTGGTCATGGTCCGCTATTAAAGATTCTTTTAAACCTGCTATAAAACAACAATCTGATGATGCTTATATAGATAAAGCTTTATTAAAAGATTATGATTTATTATCAGATGTTGAAAAAGCTGCTCTAAATTCTTCAAATTCAAAATTAAATAAAGAATTAACTGCAAGACATTTAGCAATGATTGTTATTGGTGGTGCTGTTGGTACTGGTCTTTTCGTTAATTCTGGTGCTTCTTTAAATACTGGTGGTCCAGCTGGTTTAATTATTGGTTGGGCAATTGTTGCAACAATGATGTTTACAACTTCTATTGCTCTTGGTGAATTATGTGTTACTTATTCTGTTACTGGTGGGTTTATTACTCATTCAACTAGATTTATTGAACCATCTGTTGGTTTTGCAATGGGTTGGAATTATGCTTTACAATGGTTAGTTTTATTACCTTTAGAATTAGTAGCTGCTGCAATTACAATTAATTATTGGAATGATAAAATTAATTCAGATGCTTGGGTTGTTATTTTTTATGTTTTTATTTTTATTTTAAATTTATTAGATGTTAAATATTATGCAGAATCTGAAGTTATTTTATCATTAATTAAAGTTATTGCAGTTGCAGGTTTTTTCATTTTAGCAATTATTTTAATTTGTGGTGGTGGTCCAACTCATGAATATATTGGTGGTCAATATTGGCATAATCCTGGTTCATTTGCAAATGGTTTTAAAGGTGTTTGTTCAGTTTTTGTTACTGCTGCATTTTCATTTGCTGGTACTGAATTAATTGGTATGACAGCTGCTGAAACTGAAAATCCAAGAGAAACAATTCCAACTGCAACAAAACGTACTTTTTGGTTAATTTCTTTAATTTATATTATTACTTTAGCTTTAATTGGTTGTTTAGTTCCATATAATGATGATAGATTATTAAATGGTTCATCATATGCATCAGTTTCACCATTTGTTATTGCTATTGAAAATGCAAAAATTCATGCATTACCATCAATTTTTAATGTTATTATTTTATTAGCAGTTTTATCAGTTGCAAATTCATCAGTTTATGCAGCTTCAAGAACTTTAGCTTCATTAGCAGATATTGGATTTGCACCAAAACAATTATCTTATGTTGATAGAAAGGGTAGACCAATTATTGCAACTTTAGTTACTTTAATCTTTGGTCTTTTATCATTTATTGCAGCATCTGATAAACAAGCTCAAGTTTTTACTTGGTTATCAGCTTTATCAGGTTTATCAACAATTTTTGCTTGGATGTGTATTTGTATGTCACATATTAGATTTAGAAGAGCTATGTATGTTCAAGGTAGATCATTAGATGAATTAACTTATGTTTCACCATTTGGTATTATTGGTTCAATTTATGGTTTAATTTTAAATTTTCTTGTTTTAATGGGACAATTTTGGGTTGCATTATTCCCAGATTCTGAAGCTAATGCTGAATCATTCTTTGAAGTTTGGTTAAGTTTTTGTATCTTTATTGTATTTTATATTGCTTATAAAATTTATAAAAGAAGTTTTAGATTATTTATTAGAGCTACTGATATTGATTTAGATACAGGTAGAACTCATGTTGATCTTGATTTATTAAAACAAGAAGTTATTTTTGAAAAAGAAAGATTAAGAGCTAGTCCTTTCTATTATAGGGTTTGGAAGTTTTGGTGTTAAAAACTTTTCATATTGGGTCATATTATCATAGGGTTTTAAAATTTAATATTTGTATATTATTTCATTATTCATTATATTTGTAAAATTTTTAATGCATGCATATTTATATTTAACAAACCAAAGTGTATCTCTATAAATCTAAAATAACGAGCCCTTTATACTATATCTATAAATATTTAATCTATTTTAATATCTAATGGTTCATAAATTTGTAAAAAATTAATAGCAGAATCTAAATTATCAGCATTTAAATAATCAACATTAATATTTTTTAATAAATTCCAAATTTTAAAATTATTTTTATAACCCCAAATTCTAACTTTTAAATTTAAATTATGAGCTAAATCAATTTGATTTTTTAATTCTAAAATTTTTATATCATCATCTTTCAAAGGATCAAAATATTTATTTATTGAACAACTTGTAAATATTGAAAATTTTTGATTTAATTTATTTTCTTTTGATAATTCATTTAAAATTAAATCTTGTGAAAAATAAGATTCAGAAATTGTATTAAATATTGATCTTGGTACTTCACCAGTTAATATAATTGTTATTGGTCTTAAATCAATTTTTAAATCATCTTCAATATAATAAAATTTTGTTATATAACCTTTTAAAATTAAATTTTTAAAATAATTTTGTATAATTTCAATAGTTCTTAAAGAATTATTTTTTATATCAATATAAATATAAGTTGTTTGACCTTTTTTACCAGTTAAACCATTCCAAGAATTTAAAGATTTATCAATATTAAAATTTGGATTTAATTTTTCTAAAATTTTTTCAAATGAATTAATATGATAATCAAAAGTAAAATCATTTGATAAATTATAAAGATTATGACCAATATATAATTTATTAAAATCATTAATATTATTAATATTATTATTTTTTAATAAAGAAACAAATTTATATTTAATTGATTCCCAAATATTTCTTTCATTAATTGGTTTTATTGACCAAACATCAGCTTCAATTGAATTAATACCTTTTGATAAAGCATCAAAAATTGGTAAATTTCTTTCATAATCATTATGAGAATGAATTTGATTACCTTTATAAATTGAATTTGAAGAATATTTTGATAAATTTGATAAATAAAGATTTTGTTGTTTTGTTAATAATGAAGATTTTGAGAATTTATCAGTATTATTAATTGGGAATATTGTTTTATTATCTAATTGATTATTAGTATAAGTATAAATGAATGAAATTGTTATGAATAATAATAACCAATGTCTTTTAAATTGATGGATTAATATATGAAGAAACGCCATAAATTTCCCACGTCTAACAATTCTATTCTTCCCATGATCTTTATTATTGTTATAAAGAATTAAGCCATCATTTGACCCTTTATAAGATTGTAGAAATCTATTGAATATTTGTACCATTAATGATTTGAATTCAAGCAGACATTGATACTAGAGAGTAGAGTGAAGGATAACTAGTGTTTTATATTTAATATGAACACACCCAAAAACTATAATTAATGGTTATTTACTATCTAAATTATAGATTATGCCGATACCCGTTGAAAATTCATCACGTGACTCTCATAGTTAAGAAGAAGAAGCCCTAAAAGCCCTAATTCTCTCTCTTTAAATTTAATGTTAATGGTCTTAAATTTAATAATGAGTTATTGTGTTAATGATCGTTTAGTTTATTGTTATGTTGTTGGTGTTTATTAGTTGTTAGTGTTATTAGAGATTAGTGATTACTAGTGTTAAGTGTATATTTAGAGTATTGTGCTCAAAGTTATTGTAGTGTGATATTACTCTATAGATTATTCCATAGCAATATTGAGGAGTTGAAGTAATTGATATAAACGATGAATGAAGTTGAAGAGTTGTGATATTGCAATAGTAAAATACATAACAGTTAATAAACAAAAACCTCTAAACACAAACTACACCTTAATGAAACCATATAAACAATTCAGCCTTATACCAATCTATCAGTTAATGGGAAGTGGAGGTAAAGCAGCAACTTTTCAGGGTTTAAGACTAATCGCTCCAACCATAAATACCAGTCTCAAAATTAATCTGTCTTATTAACCAATATACCTACAAACTCTACCAACTATACCAACTACTAAACCTTCACTTCACCAACATCACCAGCAGCAACAGAAGCAACTCTCAAATAAAAAAAAAATATGACGTCGATTTAAAAAAAAATTGAGTCAGCGGTCAAAAATTAAATTTTAAAAATTAATACAAAACAAAAAGGGATTCAAAACAATTTAATCTCTACTTATTTAATTCAGGTCTTTGTCACTACTCTATTGTCACATTCATATTAGAAGCTATATACATACTCCCACCCAGTCTTCTCTCCTCTTAGTTTTTCAGTATAGTTAGAAGAGTGTGATATGAGTGAAGATTTGGCTCGTCAAAGAAGCTTTGGTAGAGGTTTCTTTAAATCTCTGGCTGATTCATTCATGTCAACAAATAATGATAGAGAAGATATTGATGCTTCAACAATATCATCAAATTTAAATCATCAAGAATTATTTGATAAAATTAAATTAGGTTCAAATACAAATAGATCAAAGGCAATTGAACAAATAATTCCAATATTATATGAATTCAACATTGAATCAATTCCAAAAATTTGGTATTGTTCAAGAGATTTAATAAATCCAAATAATACTCGTTCAATAAGAAGAATAGCTTTAAATTTATTAAAAAATTGTGTTGAAATTGATTCTTTTAATCAAGATACAAGAGCTTGTTATTTTAATGATATAATGATTAATATTAATAAAAAGGATAAAGATACTGAATTAGATTGTATCTTACCAATAATACAAAATTTAACTGATAATTGTCAATTTATTCATCATTATCAAGAATCTTTTAAATTACCTCTATTAAAATTCTTTATTTTAATACTTTCAAATTATAATGATATTTATAAAGATTTAAATATAATAACGATATTAACAATGTTAATATCTTCAATAAAATGTGGAATACTGAATGATTCAGTTTTAACTCTTACTTTAGATTCAAATAATAATTCTCCACAAGATGATCAAATCATTTATATTACAAACCTTTTACAATCAATAATAAAATTATCTTTAAAAACTTCTGATACAATAATTTTAGAAAATTGTATTCAAGTTATGAATACAATAATACTTTATTCAAAAATTCCTGATAATCAAATTTATAATTGTTTGGAAATTTTATGTGGTGCTTCAATTCTTGATTTAAAATTTTATGAATTAGTTAATGAAATAATAATTAATTTTATTAATCAAACAGATTTTCAATCAATTTTTAATCAATTAACTGATTTAATTAAATGTAAATATTCTCAAAAAGATGTTAAAAATTTTAATAGTTCAATTGGTTCAATTAAAATAATGTCTTATTTATTCCCAAGATATGGTCATCAAATAAATTTTTTAGATATTTTAGATTGTCTTAATATTTCAATAAATTGGAAAAAGGATTCAATTATTTTATCAATTTTACAATTTATTGATGATACTTTACAAAATGATCTTTCATTAACTCAATTAACAAATTTTGAAATTTGGAATTCAAATAAAAGATCAATTTTAACTTTATTAAAAAATATTTATGAAAATTTTATTTCAAATAATGAACAAATTGAAATTTTTAAAATAATTATTTCAAGATTATATGATTTAGCAGAATCTTCAAGATATCCTGGTAATATTGAAATTTTAGTTAGATTTTTTATTAATGTTAATAAATTTACTTCATCAAAATCAAATATTTTTGTTATTAAATATTTTGCTATACAAGATTTATGTTCTCCATTAAATCCAAATTGGAAAATTAATTGTGAATTAATTTTATCAACTTTTCAAAAAAATGATGATAAAGATATTACTGTTAAATTAGCTGTTATTAAATTATTTAAAGATACTTTTGATTCATCAATTAATTTAATTTCAAAAGAAAATAATTTACAAATTCCTTCAAATTCTGAAAATAATCCATCATTAGAAATATTGGGATTTTTATTTAATAATATTTCTAAAAATGAAAGTAAAGAAGTTTTAAAAGAACTTGGTTTGATATTTATTGATATTTCAAAAAATGTTGATTTAAAATTATATGAAAAAATTATTTCAAATTTTATTTTACCAAAATTTAATGTTCAATTAAAAGAAAGAAAATCAAGTTATGTTCCATTTACAACTTCATTATCTGAATTAAATCAATTAGAAATTAATTTTAATCAAGATGTTGCTAAAATATTTGCTAAATCTTTAGTAACAATATTTGCAGAATCTTTATTAAATAATGGTGAAAAAGCTAGTTATAATTATAAATTAATGATTCAAATTTGTCAAATTGCTTTAGTTAAAAAAAATGTTGATTTATTATTAATTATTTCAAGATTATTAGTTAGATTAAGATTAAGTTATGATAATGAAATTTATTTAACAAATCCAACTGATATGGATGGTTTATCAGCTGCTTTTTCAAGAAATTTAAATGTTAGATCTAAAAATGAAAGAAAATTTAGTCAATTAACTTTAAATGATACAGAAAAATGGACATTTCCTGAAGATGTTGATTATATTCCAATTGAAACTTTAGATAAACCTTCAAAAGTTGTTGGTATATTAAATCCAAATTCTTTAAAAATTTCTTTAATTCCAACAATTGATATTGAACTTTGGTTTTCAATAGTTTTAGAAATTTTAGAAATTTGTCCACATTGGGAAATTTATTCATTTATTTGGGCTCATTTTTGTCCTCAATTATCAAATTTAAAATTATTTGAACATTGTGGACATAATATTTTAAAATTTAGACAATTAGTTTGTGATCAATTATCATTAAAATTACCGACAAATTTAAAATTTCCTGAATTAATTAGTAGACATGATTTACAAGTTGCAATTGTTAGAAATTTTACTCCATTAGTATCATATCATCATTTATTTTCAAAATCTGATGAAGATCAAATTATTAGTGTTTTATTAACTGGTTTAGCATCATCTTGGGAAAAAACAGCAGTTCCTTGTGTACATATTTTAACTGTTTGTTGTTATGAAATGCCAATGTCAATAAAAAAATATTTACCAGCTATTTTAACTAGATTACAAACAAGAGTTTCAAGTGCATTTTCATCAGCTCATGTATTGGAATTTTTAATTGCAGTTTCATATTTACCTTCATTAACTTCAAATTTTACAGTTGAAGAATATAAAAGAGCTTTTGGTATTACATTTAAATTAATTCAATATGCTCATGATGTTAATAAACTGAAAGAAAATCAACATCATGGTGTTTTACAACATGGTCAAGAATTAGAAGCTGAAAATTTACCTTCAACTGAAAGTTTAGAAATTACACCAGTTATTTCAAGTTATTTATTAACTCTTTCATATGATGTTATATCAAATTGGTATTTAAATATGAGAATGAGTGAAAGAAGAAAATTAGCTTCATTTATAATGAAAAATTTGATTTTATCAGAGAGTAATAGAGGTTCAGAAATTAATAATCAAAATATGGCTTTTATTGATTTAATTGAAAGATTTACTTATTCAGATTTAGAATTAAAATTTACACCAATTTTGCCACAAAAATTTAATGATGATGTTCCATTACTTTCTTCAAAATGGGTTTATGGTACAAGTATAATTAATATTGATACAAATTCAATTACTGGTGAATCAATTTTTACAATTAGAAGAGCTTCAGGTTCAACTGTTTTTAGAGTAACACCTGATGAATCAATGATTCCTTATTATACCAATCAATTACATTCTAAAGAAGATGGTAGTTTATATACTGCTAACTATATGTTTTTACAAACAATGGTTCATATGGATCCAACAAATTCAAGTAAACCAATTCCAATTATTGAAGATGATGCAATTAATAGATCATTAGCTAATTTTGATAGAATTCCAGTTGTTGAATTTCATAAAATTGGTATGTTATATATTGGACCAAATCAAACAACTGAAACAGAAATTCTTTCAAATACTTCAGGTTCAGTAAGTTATGAAAAATTTTTAAATGAAATTGGTAGAAAAGTTGATTTAAAAGGTTGTAAAAGTTTTTATGTTGGTGGTTTAGATATTGAAAATGATGTTGATGGTCCATATGCAGTTTGTTGGAATGATAAAATTTTACAAATGGTTCTTCATACAACTACTTTAATGCCAAATCCAAAAGATGATCCAAGTATTTCTTCAAAGAAAAGACATATTGGTAATGATTATATTAATATCTTTTTTGATGAATCAGGAATGCCCTTTAATTTTAATATTATCAAATCTCAATTTAATTTCATTAATATTGTTATTCAACCTCATAGTATATCATTTAAAAATAATGGATTTAAAGATGATTTGAAAAGATTTAGAGTTAAGATTTATAGAAGATCAGGTGTTCCAGGTTTATTCTCTACTTGTCATTTTAAAATAGTTACTGAAGAAAATTTACCTACTTATGTTAGAACATTAGCACTGGTTGCTGATCAATTTGCTCAAGTTTGGCATACAAATGGTAATTATACATCAAATTGGGCTCATAGAATGAAACAAATTGGTTTAGTCAAGACAAAAGCTCAAAAGTTATATGATGAAGCTTTACAACTAGCTGACGATAAAAAAGTTGAAACATCAACAGGACAATCATTCCTTGAACAACTTACTGTTCCAACTAGTTCAAGTGGTATTGGTAGAAGTAATAGTATTAGTAGAGGTCTTTCAACAGGTGTTAATGAAAATGCTAGATATGATAAAGTTGATCCTAATGATAATCAATTCTTCAAAAACTTGGAATTTACTTCATTTACAAAATAATGATTTGTTTTTCTTTAATTTAATTTATTTTTTCCCTTTTTTCGTTATTGTTTTGTGCTTGTTAAGTTTTTTAGTTTATTAATAAAAGTTCTACTATATTTATTGGTTTAATAATTAGTCGTAGATATTACAAGTATGAATTAACAAAAATAGATGGATATAAACTAATCATGATAAACCAAAAAAAATGTTTAAAAGAAGACACAATTTGAATAAACAATAATAATAGAAGTTAAAAAAAAAAGAATAGATAATAAAATAATATAAATGTATATGTTTGTTTGATTTTTTTAAAAAAGTTTAGAAAATGGAAATTGAAATAACTAAGTAAAAAAAAAGAATCATGGTATGAAATAATGTCAAATAATTTATTCTAGAGTAACACTCTCGAATTCATTAGCCAATGTCTTTGTATCAACTGGAGTAGCAGGTTCTGGATCTTCATGTACAACAGAGCTATCTTTATCATCATTAGTAATTGAAGTGTTTGAAGCAACTTTAGTGACTGGAGAAGCTGTTGCACTTGGAACTATATATGATATATTATTCTTGGTATTATCAAGTGACGATGTTGACTGTATTTTAGTTACTGGAGATGAAGTAGTTGAGTGTGCAGATTGTAATTCTTTTTGGCTATCTCTCCATTTAACTATAACTTTATGTGTTAAATATGAAAGATATGGAACTTCTCTTTGTAATTTTTTATCATAATATGCTAATTCACCATCACCTGCATAAATATCTTCATCTTCATCAGTATGTAAAATAAAGTTACCAGCTTCTAATTCTTTAACAAAAGATAATAAGAAATCACCCCAATTTGGAGCAATAACAAATTTAGTATCAAATTCTCTACCAAATATAATAACTTGACCCCAAGTACCATTCTTTGCAGGACTTAAATCAACACCAATATGATTACCACAATTATCAGTAACTAAAGGAATCCAACCAGCATTAGCATATACTGGTTCAATAAATCCAGGTGGCATTGAACTTTGTTTTGGAATATGTGATTTAAATTTTTTACTTTTACCATGATTTAATGAAATTTTTCTTTGTAATTCAGGATCTATAGTATGATCATCATTTTCAACTTTTTTATAACCAGATTTTGTTTCATTTAAGTTTTGAGTAGTATTAACATCATCACTTGAATTGTTATTAACTAAAGAAGTTGTTGAACCTAATGGTGATAATAATTTTGTAGTTTTAACTCTTTCATTTGAAACTCTTTCAGCAACAACGGCCCAAGTCTTAGTCATATGAGCAATTTCATCTAAACTCATCAATTGTAAACCATAGAATAAACCACCAGTACCGGCTAAACTTTCCAGGTCTTCTTGACCATCATGAATACGTAAAGAAACTCTAACAGATGGAGGGAAATTTATACCTAAATCTTGTTCAGCTTTAGTAATATCTGCCTTAGTACAAGGATCAGCTAAAGAAGCATTCAAATCATTATGATTTTCAGTAGTCCAAGAGTCAATATGTCTCCAAGCAAGAATGGTTTCACTAACACCTTCATTTGAATTTGCTGGGTTGTTGATATCTGAATCGTCAGCTAAAGGAGAATCATTCATTTGGAATGAATTACTTCTTGATTCATCTAAAGCAATGTTTGCAGTTCTTGAGTGATGATTGTGTGAATCATAATCGGCGTATCTGTCTTCAGTACTGAATGCGTACACTATCTTGTTCCATGAATCTTTGAATCCCATCTTCGACTAGTATTGAATTGATCTTATGAAGTAAATGTAGATGATGTTTACAAAAGTTTTAAATCATAATTCTTTTTCCAATAAAAGAAATCATGTCGAACTTTTTTTTGGCGTTCTTATTGACACGTGAAATTTTAAAAAGACAAATGGCAGAATCGCTATATTATGTGATATTTTTGAGGTTATTTAGAAGGTATTTCTGTGGTTTAAAAGAGTATATAGGTATTTAGATAGGTCCAGATGATGAAAATCTATTTGTTGAAGTCGATATATTAATATTAGTGCACCGGAAAGCTCAAGTAGATAACGGGACACAAAAGGTAAAGGTCAACCGAGAGATCAAAGAAATGTTTTATGGTGATATTTCATTGGCTAAACAGGTTTCTACAAATTTTTTGTGTGACAAATTCATCTGTCTTTACAAATAGTACAAGTTACTTCTGAATTTCAGTGGTTTTTTCTCTTTTTTCTGAATTCTGAAAAGCTTTGGAAAATTTTTGGTGAAAGCATCTAATTGATTTCCTCTTTCGGCAAAAAGTAAACAACAAATCTGATTTTTCACTTTCTTCAAAAATTTGATTAAACTTTCTTTATTCTGTAATTGTTACTTTCATTATCTATCAGTTCAATTGTGCTTCAGCCATTTGTGAAATATTTTATATTTTAGAAAAGGTTTATTCAATTTCTTCTACTAAATCCCTTTTTAAATAAATTACTTTACTTCTATTTAAAGATCAAAAGCAATCTATTAAATTACACTTATAATTGAACTTTCAAATAGAGTCAAATCACTTAATCAATATAATCTACAATTACAACTTCAAATAAAACCAATGTCTGCTGCAAACTTTGAAATCCAACCTTTACATAGAAAATTACCTCAACCAGCTGGTTTACAAAAACAATTATTCCAAAAGAGTATGCAAGGTACTACTTCAAATGGTTCATTTGCCTCTCCAACTGATAATATGTTATCACCATGTTCAAAGAAATTAAGTAATCACAAGAACCGTTTCTTTGCTAATTCAAAAGCTACTAAATTAAACTTCACTGATCTTTCAGAAGCTAAATAAAGTTACTTGAACTTATTGTTAATTCATTATCATCAATTTAAACTATTCATGAAATCAAAAGATATATCAACTTTAAACTATTAGAAAATGAGAATTGCAATAAACTTTATAAAAATTCTAATATGTTTGAAATGTTGAGTTCATATATCTTAAAATTACTTTTATACCAAAAATGATATTTGTGATATTTGTTATATTTCACCTTTAAAATACCCTTTATGAATGCATTTGATCTTGTTATAATGAATTGAACTATAATAAATAATAATTCTCTTTTGATTAATAAATCACATATATATAATTCATGTAGTAATAATACCTTGATGTACTTGGCTCTAGTCGAAAATAGATCCACTAGCTGAGATGTTAAATATAATCTACAATAATGCTTAAAATGTTTATATTTTAAAAAAGATATTAGATCATTAACATGAATAAATAATATTAACAATATTATATAATAGTTATTACTATAATATAGGTTTTTTTTTAGTTTTAATTATAAAATAAAATATGTGCAAGAAAAGTTATAAATGTATTTTGGGAGAGATTTTAATAAAAATCAAATCTATTTCTTAGAACGAGCATCACTAACAGTGTTTAATAATAAAGCTTCATTATCTAAAATAATTTTGTTTGGTGAACTAGATAAAATATGAGCAATTTCTCTAGCAGTATCTAATCTCTTTAATTCAACATAATCTTTTGATTTTTTAATGGCTTCACCAATCAATTCAGCAGATTTGGCTTCACCTTGAGCTTTAACAATTGTACCTTGTTTTTCTTGTCTAGCTTTATCAACAATGAAAGCAGCTTTTTGAGCATCTTGTTGTGCAATTTGTTTAGCTTCTACTGCATTTGTAAATTCTGGTGAAAAAGTCATATAAGTAATTGAAACATCATCTAATAAAATGTTGAATTTTGAAGCTCTTCTAACTAAATTTTCTCTTATTAATCTTGAAACTCTTTCTCTTTGTGTTAATAATTGTGAAGCATTGAATTGTGCAACAACTGATTTTAAAACTTCATTAACAATAGATGGTAAAACCCTTTCATCATAATCTGTACCTAAAGTTCTATAAATAACTGGTAAAGCATGAACATCTGGTTTTGATAAAACTCTACATGTAATATTAACCATTTGTAAATCTTTAGTACCTGTTAATGAAGATACATTTCTAGGTTTTGCTCTAACATCATAAATAAATGGGGTTTGAAACCATGGAATGGCAAAATGTGTACCTTCACCATAAATTTCAGGTTGAACACCTCCAATACGTGAATATATGATAGCACGATGACCACCATCAACGTTAAATAATGAATTGTTTAATAATAGAGCTGAACCACCTAAAAGGATTAAACCAAGACCACCTCCTAATAAACCTTGGGCACCCTTTGATGGACCACCACTACCACCAGTGGATTGTTGAACTTGACGTTGCATCTTTTGTGCAAATTGTTGCCAATTACGGTTATTCATCTTCGAATAGTATATGAAATTTATATTGTTATAGTTGAACCTTAACTTATTTAAAAGGAAATTCAGTTATTTCAACCTTGTTCTTTATAAATTTTGGTGGCGAAAAAAAAAAACTGCTGATTGAATTCCGGTTTCAAAGTCACGTGAAAATGGTCGGATTTAATATTATAAAAAATTTTATATCTCATCTGCTTTAATTTATTTGCTTTTACTTTTAACAAATATTAAACAGAGAAATCATATAGACATGTCTAAAGGTAGAGTAACAGTTTCTATGCCTTCTTTGAAGAAGGATTCATCAGCTAAAATAACGACTGATTCCAAACAAAATAAAAATAAAAAGAGACCTGCACAAAAATCATTATCATCAGAAAGTGAAGATGAAAGTGATAGTGATAAAGATGAAAGTGAATTAAGTTCAGGTGATGATGATGATTTAATTGAAGATGATGAATTAGATTTAGACGATGTCAGCAGTGAAGATGGAGATGAAGAACAAAGTGATGATGATGACGATGAAAATTTACCAAAATTAAAGAAAAGAAAGAAGAATAGAGATGATGGTTCAGAATCATTCTCAAAAGCTGTTAACGCTATTTTAGGTTCTAAATTAAAAGCATATGATAGAAAAGATCCAATATTGGCAAGATCCAAACAAACAATAAAGAAAGCTGAAAGTGATAAATTAGAAGCAAAAGCACGTAGAGCTTTATTAGCAGAAAAGAAAAAAGTATATGATAAAGATAGAGTTCGTAACTTATTACCAATTGATGATTCAAATGCTAGACAAATATTAGAACATGAAAGAAAATTGAAAAAGATTGCACAAAGGGGTGTTATTAGATTATTTAATGTTGTTATGGCTACACAAACTAGAACTAATGCAGAAGTTTCAAAGACTAAAGTATTAGGTAGTGAACAAAAAGAAAAAATGATTAATGAAATTTCTAAAGAAAAGTTCTTTGATTTAGTTAAACAAGCTGGTGATTCATAAACTTCATATATTCCTTTAATTATATACTAGCATTTTAAATACAGTTTTGATTTTTGTTTTGGCATATTTCAGTGGTTTTTATCACAAAGTAGTTTTATATCAACGTTTTCTATCCAAATCAATTTTATTGTAAACCAATTCTGAAATATAAAGAATTGACTCCATGATTAACTCTGGAGTAATATTTGCCAATATTGGTCCTGATTTTTGACTCATGGTAGAGTAAAATTGATTCATATTAGTTTCATCACCCAAAGAAATAATAGGATCATAGAATTCTCCCCGTATAATTCTAACTATAGAGCATAGAGAATCCATTAAACTTGATTTATACTTGAACATCATAAAAACATTATATCTATTGTACTTAAAAAGTTTATCAACAATTACTGGTTGTTTACTTTTAACAATTTCCTTTAAAATTGATATATCCACTGTTTTATAATTAATTTCTGGATTCCTCAAATTACCAATGAAGACAGCTTCATTCTTGTATTGACTAATATAATAATGGTTAAACTTCTCGTTATTTTGCATCTTCTTTCTATAAGACTTGTCTTTTGAATCTATAGTGTTCCCATAAATATTTTCCATTGATATTGGACTCTCAGTATCATAAAAGGTATCAACCAAAATAACTGAGGATCTCTTAAATGCAACATCACTATTACTATACTTTACTAATTGAAAGTTTATCTTAGGAAATTTTTCTTTAATTATCTGTAGATGTTCTTTAAGAATAGGAAGGATATTCAGTTCATCTACCAAAATATTGACATTAAGAAAATCACTAGGAAACACTGTAAGGACTACCAATAAATGTCAAAAACTATCAAAGATAGTAATTGTTAAATCTTTTCTAACTCTTTCCTTTATACCTGATCTATGACAATTTTGAATGAACTTTGTCAAAGGTATTAACATAGTAACCGCACAAGCAAATAAAGCAATTGACTCCATTTCTAAAGTTGCTTTAACACCACCTTGGATTATATCAACAAGTGATAAAGTTATGGTGTCAGAATATTCTATGTCATAAATAGAGCTTTTTGGTTGGAATTCGTTCTCTGTACATATAACCATTCCAGAAGTAGCTGGTACTTTAAATAACTCAGGAATATAACCATAAGCGTAACCCATTTTTGATTTAGTTGTTCTCTTTTCATCAACTACAATTGTTTCAGGTGCAATCATATGATAATCACTTTTAACTTTAATTGAATTATAATTTTCCCAATAATTGAGATCCTCTTCATGTTTATGAATCAAAGCTGCTTGTATTTGATTGATTATTTTGAGTAAATCAGTACGATTTAATTCAAATAAAATAGAGTCAATCTCTTCTTCATTGATATTTAATGGCATTTCCAATTTGATGATATAAATATTGATAGAGTTATAATACCAATATTACTTAAATTGAAGACTACCAGACATATAAATGGTTTTTCAGAAGTTTGCTCTAAATAAGAGTATTCTTGATATGAGCAGCAAAATTAATGAAATGTAATCTACATGTGTGGATAGACTAAATCATTATGAAATTGAAATATATTCTATATTCTATATCTAAATTAGTATGATTGACTTAATAATTGTAGATAAATTCATTCATTATGAAACCGTTGAAATATGCCCCAAGAAAATACAAAGGATTTACCTCAAAATTAATAGTAGAAATACGCCAAAATGATGAAGAAGTACAATAATTTGGCTGCAAAAGTTGGTAAATTGTAAATAATTATCATTAGAATAACATTAGCTCTCTATACAATAACACTACTTAACATAAAACCACAGTAAACACTAAACATACCCAAATGAAAAACTAGACAAGTACAAAATTTTCTGACCAATAAAAAAATAATTTTTCCACAATAAAAAGATACCATTATCTTTCAACGGTTACGCTCATCCTTTAAGAATTCAACATCTTTAATACAACTTTACTGTATCACTAACTCATCAACAGCAGTCTCTCCCTCAACAGTATTGAAATTAATAACCCTGTGAACTCACAATTGCTTCATTTGCTTATTGATTAACAACTATTTGAAGTCTTTTTACAAAACAAACAAATAACAGGAATAGTTCAATAACAGATATCAACAATGACAGCCAGTGCCATACCAATGCTAACTGTTACCTACCAAACAGCTGAAAATGCTGCAAAGGGAAAGAAAAGTTTCAGTGAACCTGTAATTAATAAAGAAAGAGAATTAAAAGAATATTATCTAAAGATTTATAGAAAACAACATGGTATTCTTGATGAAACAAATCAACCCTCTGTTGTTGAAACTTCAGACGCTCCTAATGACGATGATGATGATGTTGCTAATGATGAAGTATATCCAATGGATGCAGGTTTAAAATATTCATACCATAAAATTCTACCTACAAAAGATTACACCTCAAACTATTTAAAAGGTCATAAAACATGGGTTCCAAGTCCAAAGATTAAAGCTATTTTCAAAACAATTCAAGAGAAAGAAAAACAATCAAGAAAATTTGGTAAACAACAATCATCTTCTTCTACTGGTGTTATTCAATCATTAAGAAAGGCTGCTCATTCTAATCAAATGCCATCAATTGATGAATCACCAATATCAAGTCCTCCTTTAAACCCATCATCCACACAAACTCAAACTCCAACTCCAACCCCAGTTCCAGCTCCAGCTCCAAGTACAACACATACTTCTTGGAATGATGAATATATTGATCCTTTAAATAGACCAAGATCTCCATCAACTGTATCATCAGCTCCATCTATATCAAGATCCAGTTCATTTGCTGAATCAGATCGTGAACATAATTTAAAGTTCTCAATGTTGGATGAAACAGGGTTCTTGAACTATTTACATATTCCTAATTTAATTGGTGAAGATATATTACCTTCATTGATGCATCATACTTCATGTGCAATTGATAATAATGTATTCTTATTAGGTGGTATTGCTCCTTTCTTTACTGATAATGGTTCAATTAAAGATCTTTCAACATATATTGTTGAAGGAATAAATTTACCATTACCACTTAATTCAAAATTATTAAATAATCCATCAATGATTCCAAATCCTAATCTATATGTGATATCAAGTGAAACTAATATGTTTATAAAAGCTAAATGTTCTGGTGATATTCCACCTCCATTATTATGTATGTCAGCATCACAATTAACTACAAGACATATCTTTTATTATGGTGGTTTTGAAATAATTGATAAATTAGATTATGATATTTCAAGAGATAAAATTATTATTAAAAAATCAGTTGTTTTAAATAATAGTGGTTATGTTTTAGATACAATGACTTATAAATTTCAAAAATTTGAATTAATTGCACATCCAAATATGATTACAAAATTCCCAATTACAGTTCCAAGATTTGGTCATTCATCATCATCTGTTAATTTATCACAACAATTAAAATTATCAAAACTTTCATCAAATCAAAGTTCAAATAATTCAATGCATAATCAATCTAGTATTACTGCTGCTACTGTTTTCATTATGGGTGGTTATAAAGTTGATCCAGAGGATTCAACAAAATTCCAACCTATTAAAGATCTTTGGAAAGTTGAATTATCAATTGCTTATAGAGGTAAACATGGTTATGTTAAATTTGGTGATGATGTTTTAGCTACACCAATTCCTGGTCCATTAGATGAAAGTATGTTCCCATGTGGTAGAGCTTTCCATATTGCAGAAATTTATAATTCAAAAATAGTTCATGGAAAATCAGTTACTAAAGTTAATGGTAAAGTTATTAATCCACATAAAATTGGTTTAAATAATAGACCATCATCACCTTCAAATCATTCATTAAAATCAGGTGTATCATCACAATCTGAGCCTGATGGAGTTTTAGATTTGAAATTAATTATTCATGGTGGTACAGATGGTAAAAGAATTCTTGGTGATGCTTGGATATTTGATTTTGATACTGAACTTTGGGAACCTGTTGCTACAAGTTTTTATGAATATGATGAATATTTAATGCCAACTGATAATAAAATTCATGTTCAAATGAAGAGATGTTCACATAGTTCAGTTATGACTGATAAATATCTTTGTATCTTTGGTGGTGTTATGACTTCAGATTTTGATAATCTTCCAGAAAATAAACATCATGCAAGTAATGCATCAAATGAAGAAGAATTTTATGATGCAGAAATTCCAGATATTGCACCATTAAGTGCTGTTATAAAGGGTCATTTTAAAGAATCAAATAGTAAATCTTCACAATTTCAAAGATTATTTGTTTTTAACCTTCAAACACAAACATGGTTCTTAATGAAATATTTCCATGAATTAGTTCCTGCTACAGCTTCTAAACTTTCAAAAGATATGACATATTTTGGATCCATTGGTGCAACAGCTATTGAAGCTAATTCAAGAGTTTTCTTAGTTGGAGGTCAATTATTACCACATACACAAACAAAGAATGAAAATTCAGCTCAAATATCGAAATTCAATATGATTAATCCATCACTTGCATTGTTTGAAATCCCATTAGGTAGTTCAAGACTTTATACTAAAGCTGATAGATATTGATGTATAAATTAGTAATAGAAAACTATTTGTTGTAATTTTATAATTTTTGTAGTAAATAAAATCTTGGAAAAAAAACATAAATAAAAAAACATCAACAAATTAAATACAACTAAACACCTATTTAAACCACAATTATCTTGATTGAACAACTAGCCAATGATACAGATACCTTCCACTCCTTTCACTCCAGTGGGGCTTCAACTGCCTGAAGGTCTTGATGATCCATACTTCATATCCATTTACAAGGCGAGAATGGCATTACCTATCAATTTCAAAGTAACTAATGTTGCAAACTATATAACGACTTTAGAATCATATCTTGATAAAGTTTTTGATAGAAACCTTGATGAATTGGACTTGTTTTTTCTAAGTCGTTCATTCATTCCATGGTCATTGCCAATTACAGATAATAATTATAGTAATACTGGTAATAATAAGGAAAAAGATAAGGATACTGAAAAATTATCATTAGAAGGTTCAAAGTTATTAAAAAGATTCCAAAAGAAGAAAGAGGTAAAAGATATTAGATGGTCTTTAAAGATGGATATAATATTAGTCATAATCAATATAGCAATGCTTTATCATATTAAAGGTAATGAAATAATTGAAAAAGTGCTGAGAAGTGGTAAGAATGATGATAAAGCATGGATAAGTGCAATTAAATTATATCAAACGTCTATGCAATATATCAATTATTTGAAAACATTACCATTAGATGGAAATAATAACGTTTATGAAATATCTAATTCATTTGTTCATGTGTTGGACAATGTTGTCAATTCATCAATTCAATTAACATTTTTATCAAAGACTTTAACAAAATTAAAAGATGTTGAATTTGATATATTAGCATTAAAGGATATTAATTATTCAACACTTTCAAGAATTTCTATTTATATAAGAGAAAGAGTCTTAGATATTATTAATCAATTAAAAGTTAATGATATTGAACAATGGCTTTCATACTTTGAAGAAACTATATTTAAATATATCAATGGTTATTTTGGTACTTTATTATCAATTGAAAACTATAAACAAGATAAACTTGGTATTAGTTTAGGATTTTTGAACTTTGCTATTGATAATTTATCTGTTAATAAGAATGATATAAATGAAAGATTAGAAGATAGTTTAACTCTAAGTGAACATGAATTAAAGAAAAGAGATAAATTAAAAAAATTATTTAAATCTACTGGAAATAAAATCAATACAAAATTAAAGAGTGATGTTAAAGAAATAAGATTATCCAAGAAATTTGATTCAAAATCTAATAAAAATATATCACAAGTTTTAATGTTAGACATTAATAATCTATTTGAATTAATTAAAATTTTGAATTTAAAATATAATTTAGAGAATAATAATCTAAACTTTGAAAAAATTGTTGATATAGATGAATTATTATTGAATAATACACCAACATCAAGAAATGTACCAGTTGATTCAAAAGTATGGTATCCAAATTTTGTTTTAAAGAAAGCTGGTACCGAAGGTAACAGTGAATCAAAGAATTATTTTTAAATCTATATAGAATACTTACAAAGTTAAAACTATAATGCATAATAATCATTTAATAAATTAGCTTTAAAAACTAACGTCTACCTTTATAAACAGTAAGGAATTCTTTCTTCTTTTCAATGTTTAATTCATCAGAAACTAATTTAAATTTACCATTATTAGTAAAAGAATTTCTAATCTTTTTCAAATCAATATCTAATTTATTTAATTCATTAATGATATTAACTCTTGCTCTAACACTATATGAAAATGTAGTTAAAGTTTTGTAGATAAAAGAAGGTAATGAATAATTTAATGGAGTTGCTAAAGTTGATGGAGTTAATTTAATACTAATAGTCTTGACAGCTTTAACGCTACCTAAATCATTAAAAAATTGAGTGAATTTATTTTGATCAGATAATAAGAATGGAAGAATTGATTTACCATTAGAAGTAACACCTTCAGCAAAGATATAAATAATTTTATTCTTTAATTCTTTAATTTCAATAGTTTCAAGGTCTTCATCTGAAAATTGACCTGATAATGCTTTATGGATAAAGATTGAAGGTTTAACAGATTTCAATTCACTTGATTTATTTGGAAATAAAATGACAAAATCATCATTTGAGATTAAATAAAGAGTTATTAAATCTAATGGTGATGTAAAGTTAACAAAGTAAACTTCATTTTGTGATGGATAGAATGATTTATTAATATTTTTTGCTTTTAAATTTTGAACTGAGAAATCAATGTTATTAAGACCTGCTATTAACATGATTAATCTATTCAAACCAGCCAATTTAGAAGGACTAATTCTGTCTGAGAGTGGTAAAGAGATTAATAATAATGGGAGAATAGTAATTGCTCTTAAACAAAAGATTATTAATTTAACTAAATATAACGCATATTTAGCTATTGGTGATGAATCTGAAGAGACACCAACAACTTGTGTCTTCAAGTTGGGCAGGAAAGGTGAGATACCAGTCGCACTGTCTCTGTATTGGGTGTATTTCTCCATTATCTAGCCTCAGTTATTAATGTTGAATGTTGATGGTTGATTTGTTGTTCTTCTCACATGAAAAAAAAAAAAAAAGAATGAAAATAAAAAAATCGAACAACTTTATTCTTCTTTAAAATTCAACATTTGAAGCTTTTAAGAACAACAACAACAGATCGTTACTATGTCTTTACAGCAGGTCTTTCAAAGAGGTGACGACTTCTTGGACGAGTATCCACGTAGAGCTCCTTGGTGGAATATTGTCTCCAAGGCTGACTGTTGGTTAGCTGTTGGGTTTTCAAAATTGGTTTTATACACTTCTTATACTCCTATTGTTAATGGGATTGAAAAATTAGAAAATGCATTAATAAGAAGTCGTGAAGAAAATAGAGGTTTAATGACAGTAATGAATCATATGTCAGTTGTTGATGATCCATTCTTATGGGGTTGTTTACCTTGGAAATTTTATAAAAATTTAGATGATATCAGATGGTGTTTAGGTGCTCATAATGTTTGTTTCCAAAATAAATTCTTATCATATTTCTTTAGTTTAGGTAAGATCTTATCAACTGAAAGATTTGGTGGTGGTCCATTCCAAGGTTCTGTTGATGCTGCTATTAGAATCTTATCTCCAGATGATACTTTAAATTTATTATACGATGGTTCAGAAGAAGTTAATAAAGTTTGGTCAAATCCAAATCCAAATAAAGCTGAATTGATTAAAATTACTCCATTAGCTCAAAAGATTACTAAAGAATATTTACCACCATTTATAAGGTCAAAAACTTCTTGGGTTCATGTTTTCCCAGAAGGTTTTGTTTTACAATTAAAACCTCCTTTTAATAATTCAATGAGATATTTTAAATGGGGTATTACAAGAATGGTTTTAGAAGCTACAAGACAACCAATTATTGTTCCAATCTTTAGTACAGGTTTTGAAAAAATTGCACCTGAATCAGCTGCTGCTGGACAAGGTTTAAGAGTTATTGATAGATTTTTACCAGCTAATTTTGGTGCAGAAGTTAAAGTTACAATTGGTGATCCAATAGATGATAACATCATTAAGAAGTATAGAGATGAATGGTTATCATTAGTTAAAGAATTAGTTGATTCTAAAAACCCAATTGATTTAAGTTATGAATTAAAATTTGGTGAAAAAGCTCAAGAATTAAGAAGTAGATTAGCTTCAGAATTAAGAAAGGCAGTTGCAGATATTAGAAAATCTGTTGGTTTCCCAGAAGAAGATCCAAGATTTAAAGATCATAAATTCTGGAAAAGATATACCTTATCTGAAGGTGATTCTGATAAAGATGTTCAATTCATTGGTAAAAATTGGGCTATTAGAAGATTACAAAAATTCTTAAAAGATTATGATGAATACGAAGCCAAACATAAAGATGAAAAAGATAATGAAGATAAATGATTTTATAATTTTAATTCAAACTATACAAACCAATTAATATGGAAAAACAATCATACTAGAATACGTGTTTATGTGTTTTTCTAATATTTATGTACATAGATGATTATACCTATTTAATATTTCTGTTTTTTCCAGTTTTTAAAAAGTTCAATTGACTTTTTTCTTTTATATAATTTTTACACATAAATTGAACTTTTAAAACTTCCCCCATTTATATTTATATTGCAGACATTAATTGTGAAATCTTAAACTTTCTTTTTAATATCAATTACATTTCAGTGTATAGAAAAAAAAATGTTCATATAGATTAATTGATTTAATTTCTTATATATCCTCTTCTTCGTCTACTATTTCATAATTCTTTAACTTTTCTTCAAACTCTCTTCTTTGTTCTAAAGTTAACATACTCAAAAGTTCAGCAACTGATGCATTGTCTACAAGAGTCTCTATAAGTTTATCATCCATTTCATCAAGATCGTCATCGTCATTATCATCATTATCATTAGTATTAGTGTCATTATTAAATTCATTAAACGGTTGTTGGTCATCATCATCGTCACTATCAACTTCATCGCTACTTGCAATGTCTTTGTTTGCAGTGACTTTCTCATTAGAACTTTCATTAACTGGATCATTGATTAAATCTTTTTTGATCTGATCTATATCATAACCATCAGATATTTCATACTTCCAACCATCCTTTGATTTAGAATTATCCCCATATTTCTGTAACAAATCTATCATTTGTTTCTTTTCTTTCAAACTTGTTGATGAACTTGTATTCTTCTTTTGAAAACAATCATAACATGATTTATGTGAATTTGATTTAAAACAAACAATTGAACAATATCTTTTAGAACAATAAGAACAACTATATTTACTCTGTTGAATTTCACAAATTTGACATAATATTATATCCTTTGATTCAAAAATACCAGACATTCTACAACAGATCAAATGAAATCTCAAAGAAATATAAAGTTAAATAAAGTATAAATATTTAGAAAAAATACAAGTAATAAAAAAAACTCAGATCACGTGACAATTCTGTCAGAACCGGAAAAAAATTAAGGGAAGGTCGTACCCGGATTCGAACCGGGGTTATCCGGATCAAAACCGAAGGTGATAACCACTACACTATACAACCCTTAACATGTCTGGTTAAAATTCACTGTTTTTCACACGATTCTAGAGATCACGTGATTATCACGTGACCCAAAAAAACATTAGATAAGAATGTGACTTGTAAAATGTGTCAAACTGAAATTGAAGATGTTGAACATTGTTTTAATGAATGCAAAACAACTAAACTAATTTGGACACAAGTTATGATGAGAAGTCAAGAAGAAATGTTTACTATACAAGATTTAACTACACCAGATATTTCTCAGTATGAGAATGTTTACGTTTTAAGAATTATGAATGTGTGGATTCAGATTATGATATTTGCTAGAGAACTAAGGGGTAGAATAGATCCTTCCGTTCCAAATCAAGAATTCATATCAGAAACTAACATCATTAAAAGGTGCAACTCTTTGAAGAAATTGATTATGAAGAAATATGTTAATGACTATTTTTAAATATGATGTTGAAATAAGGAAAGAATCTTTATGAAACTCTTAGAATATCCAAAATGGTTTTTAATTAAGACTGATCTATATTTATATAGATCTATAGGTTTTAAGACTATAGGATAACATTTTGATGTTCAATTAAGAGAATCAGATGGAGACTGGATTTATTAAAACTGATTATGAAAAGAATGGAATATTTGATAAATTTTTTCTATTTATTGAATTAATGTAACTTTATATTATGTTAATATTTGATTATTAAAACTACAAATTTATTTGATTTTATTTTATTTTAAACTATTACTTAACTATTTTTATTATTTTATTTTAACTATTATTATTGATATTACTGTTTTTGAAACAGTTAATATTATTATTTTTTCTAACTATTATTATTATTATTATTATTATTATTAAACTACTATTGAATTACAGATATATATGATTACAAATTTTGAAAAGGAATAATATTCATTCTTTTTTAATAATTAATTAATCTTTTATTTTAAATTTATATAACAAATATATGTGAAACTTTGCCTATTAAAAAAAAAAAAAAACATTAATGCTTCTGTTAATCTTTAATACTTATTAGGTATTTACAATAGTCTAGGTTAGTAGAATAAATATGCATTTCATTATATATTAATGTATTTTGACCTTTAAAGCTCTAGTAAGTAATATTATTTTATAAGTTAATAACGTTATTTTCTTTCTAATTTTGTATTATTAACTTTAGTTGCAAATCTCAATGAATTAACAGTTTCATTAAAATGTTTTTCACAAGGTGATATATTAACAAACATTAAAGTTTTTGAATTCCCCATTAATGAATATTGTAAAAGGTATGTTAATTTTGAATTTCTAAATGGTATATGTTTTGAAGTTGAATCACCTAATGAATAAATAACATCACCAAGACAACTTAAACTCTTGTTAATAGCTTGTGTTTCCTTTAATCTATCACCCATTGCTTGTGAATGAGTTAATCTTTCAGAACCTGCTAAATCAATAAGGTTCAATGTACCTTCACTCTTTTCATTTGTTGAACTATTCTCACCAAATATCGTTATTCTGAAAACACTATGAGATCTTGATGATCTTTCATTTGCCTTTGTTGCTGCCATTGCACGATTCTTTTGTGTTTTATTCAATATTTCATTAACCATATCAACATTTAATAATTCAATAGATTTCAACCCTATAACTGAAGTCTTCTTATTTATTTGATCATGTCTAATTTCAAACTTAGAAGGATCTAATTTATTGTTATTATTAGAACTAACTAATAAATCATTAATACTTTCATTATAGATCTCTAAAAATTCACCAAATATCTTAAATGACCAACCTCTTTCCTTTAATTCATTTGAATGTTCAAATATTTGACCAACAGCTCTGGGTATTATACCATCTTTTGGATTAGACATTGTGAAAGTTTTACCAGAACCTGTTTGACCATAAGCAAAAACACAAACATTGAAACCATCTAAAGCACTTTGAACTAATTGTGATATTTCTTCAAATATTTGACGATTTGTTGAACTCATCTGGAATACTCTATCAAATTTAAAAGTATATGATCTTGGTTTAACTAATTGTTGATCAAATACATTTCTAGCCTTTGGAACATCTTTCAAAACAATCTGTTGATCCTCTTCATCATTATCAGGAACTTGGATATCAACTGTATTATCTTTTTCAACTTGATTTAATGGGGGCCTTATACGACAGAATACTCTTATATTACCTTTAAGTTCTTGCATCTTATTATGTAAAACTTTTCTCTTTGATTCTTCCAAAATTAAAGCTTGATCTAAGACTAATTTATGTGATTTCTTAAATTCAATATCTTTAATCATTTCTTCTGATTGTAAATCATATTTTTCATTGGCTTCTTTAAGAGCTGCAAGTTTGGACCTTAGTTGAGAAATACTATCATCAAGTTTTGAAGTTTCATCTTTACTCTCTTTATATCTAGATTTAACATCTTGTAATAAATTGGTTGTATCTTTCAATTCTTCAGATAACTCTTTCTTTTCATGTTCGTATAATTCAAGAGTATTATTTATTTCATTAACATCATCTTCAATTGTTTGTTTTTCATCTGCTAAAAACTTTACAAATTCTTTTTTCTTTGTAGAATATTTTTCTGATAATTCATTCAAATTCTTTTCTAAATTAATTTCATTGTTCTTTATAGCACGATTTAATTCATTAATTTCATTTGATAATTGTTCCTTCTTCGTTTTCAATATACTTTCTTTGTCTTCAAGAATATCAATCACAGCTTTATCAAATGCTTTTTCCATTTCATAAGCTTGATCCTTAAAATCAGCATCCATCTGTAATAATTTTATTTTGAGACGATCAGCAACATCTTTCCTTATTTCATCTTCTTGTTCAGATAAATGATTTGATTCATTTCTCTTGATCTTTAATTCCTTTGATAAAGAAGCAGCTTTCTTTTTTGTATCAACATCATCCCTCTGTAATTTTTCATTTTCCTCCTTCAATTTAGCTAATTCTTTTTTTAATCCATCTGCTTCAGCTTCTTTCTGTTGACATTTAGATTTAACAGCTAGAAACCTTTGTTCTAAATTAATTGTAGAATTAAATTGGTTTGTCTTTATTGGAGTTGCATGCTTTGATGAAACATTAGAAACTGACGTTCTTTGGGTAGACCTTATAGAAGAATGAGTTCCATTTATTAAGTCTCTGCTGATAGGATTTCCCTTAGGTGGTGTTGTTGTTGAAATTGGAATACCTGATGGTTTTGAGAATTTAGCTGAAGTATTCAATTCATTTGACGTTATATTAGCTAATTCAACCCTCTTTTTGGGTGTTGTGTTGACAGACCCTTCCATAATTATATGTTATAGGTACTCTATGATAGTGATAGAAAGAGAATAAGATCAAGATCAACTAGATTTTACTTTCTTAAACTTTTTTTATGAATGGAGTCTATCATCTTTTAAAACAACTTCAAAACGTAAACAAAACAAAATAGTAAACAATAAATGAATTCCGGTTTAATTCACGTGACTTTGCCCTCGGAAATTGGTTTTATTTTTGCCCCATCAAATAAATTTATAAGAGGTGGCAAACAACTACAGACAAGTATCAAGTTACTATAACACTAATTGTTTTCTTTAAAGAAGAAGTTCAGGGTCGAGCATTGACTTTAATATCTGTATTATTATTATATTTATATCGTTGAAAACAAACAATTAAAAATGGATGAAGTTAAATCATTTCCATTACATGAAGCATCAAGAGATGGCAAAATCTTAATGGTTAAAGGTTTAGTTGCACAAAATCCAAAATCTGTTAATGAAAAGGATTTAGATGGAAGAGTTCCATTACATTGGGCTGTTACATATCAAAATTTAGAGATTGCATCAATTTTATTAAATCCTACAAAATTTAGTGAAGATAAAACAATAAAGAAATTTGATATTGATATTGATGATTATGTTGATGAATCAGGTTGGACACCTTTCCATATTGCAGCATCAATTGGAAATTTAGAAGTTTTAGAACTTTTAGCTAATCATGAACCTAAATTAGATGTGAATTTACAAACAAATACAGGATTAACTGCAGTTCATCTTGCTACTTCAAAGAAACATAATGACATTGTTAAATCGTTAATTGTGGATTATAAAGCATCAGCTAGAATTAAAGATAAAAAATCACAATATCCAATACATAGAGCAGCATCAAATGGTTCAGTTGGTCTTATTGATATATTGGTTAAAGATGGTAAATCACCATTAAATGCAAAAGATATTAGTGGATGGACACCAATGCATCATGCACTTGCAGAAGGTTTTGGTGATGTTGCAATTCAACTAGTTAAATTAGGAGCTGATTATAAAGCTGAAGATTCAGAAGGTTTAACTCCAATTCAAGTTGCTGTTGATGAAAAAGTAGCGAAATATTTTAAATCAGAACTATTAAATAATGGATATGAGATATGATATTGTTTTCTTGTTTAATTAATTGTCTGTTCTAACATTATCATATGGAAATAAGATTGATTTCTTATAATTACTAAATCTTAAATGAGCCCAGTAGTAAAAAAGACTTAAATTTGAATTACAAACAGCACAATGATCTATTTTCTTTTGAGTTGATTTTCCATGAAATTTTTCATACTCCATTAAACATGATCTATGAGAGTGATGAAGACAAGGTGTTACAAGAAGTAAATCATTAGGTTCATAATCAGTAAAACAAATAAAACAGACATCAGGATTATGCTTCTTTATAGTACTATCATTTTTATAATCTTCATGAGTAATAAATAAATTAAAATTGTTATGTGTTGATATATCTGTTGGATTGTATTTTAAAGAATTAAGAATATCATGACGATTAAAAAAATTTTTATCAATATATGGAAGAACATTTTGAAATTTTTTAAAATCTTTTGCTAGTGTTTTATATTTATTTCTATATCTATTAGTGAATAGTTTATTTTGATTTGAAATGTCAAATATATCTATTGGCTTCTCTTTTGTATTTGATTCGACACTTAATTTTTTGAGAGTTAGTAAAACTGAAACATATTGGAATAGTAAATCAATGAGTACTTACTTGAATGCAAATAAATTTTCTATTAATACCATCATAAATAATATCATTGTAAATATAATTGCTGTTATCAAAATATCCGTCCCAGTAATTCTTGAAAATAATGAATTAATATTAATAGAACAAGACAAATTTGGAAATATATAGAATAAAATTAAAACACAAAATGCACTAGACACTAGTAATATGTGCTTTATATTTATAATCATGGTTCCTGTTCTCTGTTCTTTGGTTGTATTTAAAATATGTTAGTTATTAGTTAAGAATTAAAATATTGTTGATAAGAGTGAAAATTTAACAAAATATTTATGATTTAAGAGATTGAGAAGTAATTTTGACGCTTCAATTGCCTACTAATATAAAAGATATACTACTGTTTAAACAAAAAAGACTATTAAATAATATCAATGATAATTTCTAATAATTATATACAAAAGTTATAACTTATAAGACATATCACTAACTCTTATACTCTTCCCAATCATCTCTTTTCCATCTACGAAGCGCCAATGGGTTTTGTTAATTGTTGCTACTGCTAGTAAAAAAAAAAAAAAAAAAAAATCAAGTTCAAATTCAAATCCAATAACAAATCTTTAACAACAAGAAATAAAACCATCACAACACAACAATGCCTCGTTTCTATTGTGAATACTGTCGTTCTTACTTGACACATGATACCACTTCAGTCAGACAAAACCATTTAAAAGGTAAATCCCACATCAAGAGAGTTCAAGACTATTATTTGGAATTAGAAGCTGAACAAAGTAAATTAATGAATTTCAATAGTATGCAAACATTTAATCCATATGTTGGTATTCCAGGTGGTAATGATAGTAATTTGGAACAAGAGTTATTAGACAAGGTTGTTTTGAGTAGACCTATGACTTTGGATGGTTTCCCAGGTTTACCTGTTAATGTTTTCCCAGAAGAAAAGAAAGCCAAATAGAATTTAAAAATGTGTCGTGTTATCAACAGTTGGATTTTAAGAACAGTTTTAATTGAGTAATGACTGCATTAATATAAGTGCGTCTATACAAGTGTTAGATTGGAATCAGGTTCATTACTGTCTCTTTAACTGTTATTGTGAAAAGCTATAATTCAATATTGACACAAAACACAAGGTAAAAGGTAGAGAATCATAGAATTTCCATGAGGTAAAACAATTATTCATATAAATACTATCATTAGTTAGAAGTAATGAAAGATCTAGAGATAATTGCACTACTATAGTCAACTAGCTATGAAATATTGTGTCTTTTAGTTACAAAACCTGCTCAAATGCGGGCCATAAAACCCTGGGTGGATAAAGGCAAAACTACTGAATACGTACAATCCAAACCAATACATGAATAACTACCTAATCATACCCTGTAGCTATACCACCACTATACCATTGACCTTCAACATCAACTCTTTAATAAAACCAGGCTCAACACCCAAACACCAGCTCATGAAAATTTGCTGAAACCCCAAAGAAAGAATTCTAATGACAAGAACTATAGAATCCAGGGTGAGAAAGTCTAGTTATTCTTGCTGTTTGATCTATCAGATATCTCTATCTGTTAAATCTACTTCATCAGTGTTACATACATACTTGAGGAACCTGTTCTTCTCGTGTTGTGTCTCTATTTACTTCAGCTTTTATATTACCTCCACGATCCACAGACTTCCATCTTTCCTACTCAAAATATTTTATTAAACAGATTAAAAACTCAACAACACTTACAAAACTGATTAGAACAACTTCAAAAGAATAAGGAAACTCTCAGGATACACATATTGCATATAAACATTATACTTTTCATACAAACATTAAGCATCTCTATATACATATATTGCAAAAACAAAAATAAAAAACATCACCAAACTTAATTTAAACGGTCTTATAATTTAATTTACTATCTAAAAGAAAAAAAAGAAAAAAGAACATATATTGGATTAAACAACATATACATATTACAATATGTTAGGTCTTCTTTATGATACCTTCATAGATAGCTCCAACAAAATAGAGGTTCCAGGTGCCAAACCCCAGTCTTCTTTTATGGCTGTGGTGGTTGGTATCTTTGCTGCTATTGGTGGGTTTGTCTATGGTTATGATACTGGGTTAATTAATAGTGTATCTGAAATGTCATATGTAAGACATCAATTCACAACTAATGATAGTGATACTTTTACAACAACTCAAATAGCTATAATCGTTGCAATTTTATCATTAGGTACTTTTACAGGTTGTTTATTTGCTCCATTTTTATCAGATAATTATGGTAGAAGAACTGCAATTATAATATCAACAATGATTTTCATGGTTGGAAATACTTTACAAGTTGCATCATCAACAATACCTCTACTGTGTGTAGGTAGATTCATAACGGGTGTATCTATTGGTATAATATCTGCAGTGGTTCCATTATATCAAGCTGAAGCATCTCCAAAATATGTGAGAGGTGCCATTATTGCAACGTATCAATGGGCTATTACTTGGGGTTTATTAGTTTCAAGTGCAGTTAGTCAAGGTACTCATTCAATAAATTCATCTGTTTCATATAGAGTACCGATGGGTCTTCAATTTATGTGGTCATTAATTTTAGGTATATCAATGGTTTTTTTACCTGAATCACCAAGATATTTTGTTAAAAAAGATAATTTACATGCAGCTGCAAAATCTTTATCAATTCTTAGAAGAGTACCTGAAGATGATCCAGGTCTTATTGAAGAACTTGTTGAAATTAAAGCAAGTCATGATTATGAATGTTCTTTTGGTGCTTATAAATTAAAGAATTGTTTTACAAGTGGTGAAGGTAGACCTCATCAATTAAAAAAAATTATAACGGCTCTTACAATTCATGGTATTCAACAATGTTCAGGTATTAATTTCATTTTTTATTATGGTGTTAATTTTTTTAGTCAGACTGGTACTGATAAATCTTATATTATTTCTTTAGTTACATATGCTGTTAATTGTGGTGCAACAATACCTGGTATATTATTAGTTGAAGTAGTTGGTAGAAGAAAAATTCTTATTGGTGGTGGTATAGTGATGTGTATATCAAATATCATTATTGGAATTGTTGGTGTTACAACAAATTCAGAAATTGCTAATAAAGTTATGATTGCATTTGTTTGTTTATTTATTGCATCATTTGCTGCTTCATGGGGTAGTTCAGTTTGGGTTATTACAGCTGAAATTTTTTCATTAAGTGTTAGAGGTCAATCAGTTGCATTTTCAGCAGCTGCTAATTGGTTAGTTAATTTTGCATTTGCTTATGCAACTCCATATCTTATTGATCAAGGTAATCATACAGCTGCTTTAGGTACAAAAATCTTTTTCATTTGGGGTGGTTTAAATTTCTTTGGTGTTGTATTTGTTTATTTTATGGTTTATGAAACTCAAGGTTTAAGTTTAGAATCTGTTAATGAATTATATAAAAATTGTTCAAATGCTATAAAATCACCTTCTTATAATTTATCATTAAAAGTTGAACGTCAATCAAGAATTAATAGAGAACATAATACTATTACTTTGAATGATATTATGGAAAAGAAAACTGAAGAACAAGCCAGTAATGGTACAAGAGCTTCATCATCCAATGGTTCATCATCATTACCTGAACAAATTGTATCTAAAAATGGTAAAGAACCTACATCATTATTTGTTGAATCAATAAATGAAGATTCAAGTGAAGGTCAATCACAACCAAGTTCAGTTCCAAGAAATTTAGGTTTTGGTCTAACTTCAAATGGTCCACCTATTGTTACTGATAGTGAAGAAGAGGATAATGATGATACTGATGGTGAATGTGGTAATAATACTACTCTTGATGCTTACACTTCACCACAAAATATTGCTTCTGTTATAAACCATACAGCTGTTTCATCTTCTCCACCTCCTGAAACTCAAGATATCACTAATAACTTTACACTTCATTCAAGATTCAATAATAATTATATTCCTGATACTGATTCTGATTCAGATTCTGATAATAATTCTCAAGGAGGAACTGTTAGTGAAGTTGAATCAGATACACCATCAATATTTTAAGTCTATTGCCCCTTACTTTTTAATGATCAACTATGCCACCTTATAATTAATATACTTCATATGATATATCCCAAAGTTTATTCATACTCTGTTGTTGTTGCTTTTTATCTGCTTTTTTACTCGTTTAAATGTTTGTTATTTAGTTTTGTTTTTTCATTCTGCATGTTTAATTTGATTTTTTAGTTTTTTTTCTATTATTAATGTTGGTTATTGTTCATGTCTTCTTTTATTTTTTTATCACTAGTTGGTTCACTTTTTATTCTTTTATGTTTTATTCTTATGATGATAATGAGACTAACATTTGATATTTTGTTGGAAATAATCGTTTCAGTTAATTTATAATTAAATCAGCATTTTTTGTTAATTTATTTTTAGGTTCAAAGGTTTAAATTTTATATTGTCAACTGTCAAGTACAATCATAATACATATACATGAATTTAATAATTATACATTTCATTGTACAAACGAATAAAGCTTATTGATAATAACATGAACGTTTGTAATAGCCTCATGGAAAACAGCCCTATGTTAGCAGATATTCCTACTACGGAGTCCAAGCTGCCAATTGACATATAAATAAAGAGTTCAAATAATTAATTCGGCTAAATGAAATTGATGATAGGCTACTTGATCCAATTTAAGAGTATATTAACTAATTAGTATTTGGTCTACAGTTAATAGTTGGGGTTTTTTTCATGATCAGCTTATACTTTATACTGATTTCTCGGGGGTGAAATTTTTCACTTTTTGAAGAAAAGTCTTAAAATTATGGATAAACTTATGATATGAACTTGTAATTGAATTTTAATGTTATTAAGATGTATTCTGTGTAGCCTATACAGTCAATTCTTCCTTTGCTTCATCTTTATTGTGTAACTGTTACCGGTTAAATATCAGACAATAACAACAACTGACGTCTCCATATTTCAACAACTACTAAACAAATAAACACTAATTGCGAATATACCAAGTGATTGACAGTACTCCATAAGATCCAATTAGTACCTTTGAAAACAGGCAATCTATGAAACTGAACAAATAACACCTGAATCTCAAAAACTTTTCAACCAATAGGAAACAAAGAAGCATTGTTAAGGGGAAGAACTCCGAATTTTATTTTAATTACTCCACGAATTAACACATTTTAACACTTAAGAGATCAAGTATAAAAGGTGTTGTATATCCTCTTTGAAAATTGAATTCAAAATGGTATCTTTCTCGCTATAATTACAATCCACTTCAATATGAGTTCTGCTAAACTGTTTGCTCAATCCTCTAGATCAATTAGATCTAATACAATCGCTAAAGCTCTAAAATCCTCAACTAAAAATTATTCCGTTCTATCTCCTTTATTATTTAATAATAATAAATCAAATATTTTCAATCATGTTCAATTAAACAATTCAATTAGAAGATTATCAACTACTACTACTCTAATGAGTTCAACCACTATGAAAGGTCTTCAATATCATGGACCTGAAGATATTCGTTATAATGAATCAATTTCTGTTCCTCAATTATCAAATCCTGATGATGTTATCTTAAAAGTTGCTTATTGTGGTATTTGTGGTTCAGATTTACATGAATATGAAGAATTGATCTTCTTTAAAGGTGCCGCTAGTAAAGAAGGTGATAGAATCTCTGGTAGACATCTTCCATTAGTCTTAGGTCATGAAATGAGTGGTGTTGTTCATCAAGTTGGTTCAAATGTTAAAAATTTAAAACCTGGTGATCACGTTGTTGTTGAAGCAACAGGTCATTGTTCAGATAGACAAACTTATTTCGCTACTCCTGATAATCCATTTAAAGATGGTGAAACTTGTGTTAATTGTGATTTAGGTTATGTTAATACTTGTTCAGATTTAAATTTCTTAGGTTTAGGTGTTGATAATGGTGGATTAGCAGAATTTACAAAATATTCTCAAGAACATGTTTTAAAAATTGATAATTCAATTCCATTAGATGTCGCTGCTTTAATTGAACCATTATCAGTTGTTTGGCATGCAGTTCAATTATCAGGTTTTAAAGCTGGTGAAGATGCTGTTGTTTTAGGTGCTGGTCCAATTGGGTTAGCAACAATTTTAGTTTTACAAGCTCATGGTGCAGGTAAAATTGTTGTTTCTGAACCTGCAAAGGCAAGAAGAGAACAAGCTGCTGAATTTGGTGCAATTACTTTTAATCCAGCTGAATCAAAAGATCCAATTAATGATTTAAAAAAATTAGGTTTAAAAGGTAATGGTTTTGCTAAATCTTTTGATTGTTCAGGTATTCCAGTTACTTATACAACATCAATTCATTCATTAAGAGCTCATGGTGTTGCTTGTAATGTTGCTATTTGGCCACATAAATCAGTTGCTCATTATGTTATGGATATGACACTTGAAGAAAAATCATCAGTTGGTTCATTAGGTTATGTTACAGCTGATTTCAAAGGTGTTATTAAGGCAATTGAAGATAAAAAGATTGATATTGAGAAATTAAAACAAATGATTACCAAAAAAGTTGGTTATAAAGATGGTGTTGAAGGTGGTTTCTTAGAATTAATTAAGAATAAAGATAAACATATTAAGATTTTAATTTCCCCAGAAATTTAAGCTTAATTTCTTTCTCGTTTTTTTCTTGAATTGAGAAATTTGTGAAATCAATTCCATTCATTATTGGGATTAATTGTTTAACTAGTTATTTTGTATAGTTTGATATTGATTATCTTTCTTAAATAAACTAAGTAAAGTATTATCTGTTATTGTAGTAGTAAATAACCGTCGGTACGCCTTCGGTAAATTTCACCCGGTCGAAATTTATTACTTAAAAAAATCATTATTAAAAAAATCCAAAAAAGTTGTAGTAAATTCATTTTTTTATAAAAAAACTATTTTAAAGAAAAGAATTCAATTCTCTTTGATTTTGTTTCTTTTGGTTGGTTGTTTTTTGGGAAATTTTTGCCTTCAATTAGTGTATCTTCTAAGTTCACCATCACACATTAACTCTTCAAGATCAATTCTACTCATTCCCACATTATTTCCATTTTTATTTTCTTAATTTTTATTTCTGATCTGTGAGAATACGCCACGTCAAAAGGAATTCATAACCGCCCAACATCAAAACAAGTATTAAGAGTTTTTAGAAAATGACTAGATATACTTCTAAAGTTACTAAGGAGACTTTAAAGACTATTATTGATCCAAGAGTTCTTAAAACCAAGATTGATGATCCAAAAGTTTCATCTTGGAGTAAAATTGAATTTTTATTTTATCATACAATTTTATTAACAGTTTATTTCTTCTTTTCAATCTTTAGAAGTTTCCAATATTTAAACAATAGATTAAGAATTAAATTCATTAATTTAGCTTATAATCCACAAAATACTCCACAAATTATTAGAGAAGATGTTACAAAACTTGATAAATTACCAAAAAGATTAAGTTCAATTTTAAATTTAAAATCTGAACAAGAAGAAGGTGGTGGATTATATGGATTATTAAATGATGTTTCAGAATTAACTACATGGACTATTGCATCAGGTATTCCATTTTTATCAATTTATGAAAGTTCAGGAGTTTTAAAGAAAAATGTTGATGAATTAAGATTATCAATTCATAAAAAATTAGCAGATTATTTTGGTGAAGATTCAATACCAAAATTTTCTATAAAGATTCCACATTTAAATTTAATTTATTATGGTCTTAATAATGATGATGATTTAAATTATAAAGAAAAATTATTAAATGAACCAAATATTGAAATTTCTTTATTATCATTAGAAGATGGTAAAGCGACTATTGTTGAATTAACAAAGACAATGGCAGAATTAGCTAATAAAAAGGAACTTTCATCAAAAGATATTACAATTAATTTAATTAATGGAGAATTAACAGAATTAGTTGGAACAGAACCAGATTTAATAATTTTATTTACACCAACATTAAATTTACAAGGTTATCCACCATGGCATATTAGATTAAGTGAATTTTATTGGGAAAGTGATAATGAAGATGTTACTTATGCAATCTTTTTAAGAGCTTTACAAAAATATTCAAGTTGTAAAATCAACATTGGGAAATAATTTAATTTAAAAAGAATATATCTGGTGTTTTGTGTCATTGCTTAATTTTTTTTTACTTGCTTTCTTTCTAACTACTTATTTGCATTAATCATGGGGGCCATCTGAGGTTTATCTTTTCAATCACTTTTTTTTCCAACTAAATCAAAAACAAAAACAAAAAATAAAAAGAGCCCATACATGATCTATCTACTTATTGCATTCTACATATATATCTAATGAAATCTAATGAATATAACCAATTGCTAATTTAAATATTTTTAGTGTAATAATTTAAATGTACTAGAATTACGTAAGCACAGTTACCCTTTTCGGAAACTTCAAAAAAAAATAAAAAAAAAAAAAGTCGATCGAAAAAATCGAAAAAGTTGAATTTAAAAAACACTCCTTTTAAATACTAAAAATTTCAATAAAACAACAAGAACAAATCCGTAAGTTAAAATGATATGAAGTTTAGGGTATTTGATCTCTATATCTTCTACTGTGCTTGAACCGCCATGGATACAATTACACAATGACTGGGCTAGAAAAGTGAGCGTGGTTTTCTGAATTGGATTTTTTTCGTTTATCTTAAAGATAACAACAACACATCTAAATAAAGAAAGAGTTTAGATTTAATGGGATGAATGGAGAGAGTGTATGTGTTTTAATTCAGAAGAGATGATTGTTTACAAATTGGATGAAGCTACTGTCTACAATCCATTAGTTTTTGGTTGTTGTTTACACAAATTATCAGATCCAATACTATAATTTTACTTACTATTTTGGTAAGGGGGAAATCGTTGTTGTTTACGTGTTTTTCAAAAGGAAAAAAAAATTGAAACCGACGACGAAATTTTTGAAGTGGGTGTTTTTAAGTGGGATAGTGAGTTTAGTTAAGAGATTGGATATATAATTGAATTGAATTGGTTTGATATATTTAGTATCTTACTACATCAATTCATTCTTTTCTTTTCGCCTCTTTTTTTTGGTTTCAAAAAATTCCACTTTGATTTTTTTTTATGGGTTTTTTTTTCCATACTAAATTCTCCTTATTTTTTATTGGTCTTTTTTTGTTTATGAAAAAGGAAGGCAAAATTTAGGATTATGATTATATAAAGGAAAGGTTGGTGTTTATCATTGTGTTATCCTTATCTCTCTATTTTTTCCCCAGCTCTTTCAAGTTATTGTGTCCCATTTTACAGATCAGAAGATCATAGATCATAGATCAAAAGACCTCTCTTTAAATTCTAATATACTAACAATTAATATCTTATAGATCACATATTTTAAGAAACAATGGGTTTATCTATTTCAAAATTATTACAAGGCCTTTTCGGTCGCAAAGAAATGCGTATTTTAATGGTTGGTTTAGATGCTGCTGGTAAAACTACTATTTTATATAAATTAAAATTAGGTGAAATTGTTACAACCATTCCAACTATTGGTTTCAATGTTGAAACTGTTGAATACAAGAACATTTCATTCACCGTTTGGGATGTTGGTGGACAAGATAAGATTCGTCCATTATGGAGACATTATTTCCAAAATACTCAAGGTATTATCTTTGTTGTTGATTCTAACGATAGAGATCGTATCGCTGAAGCTCGTGAAGAATTACAAAGAATGTTAAACGAAGATGAATTACGTGATGCTTTATTATTAGTCTTTGCTAACAAACAAGATTTACCAAATGCTATGAATGCTGCTGAAATTACAGAAAAGTTAGGTTTACACTCAATTCGTCAAAGACCATGGTACATTCAAGCTACTTGTGCTACTTCAGGTGATGGTTTATATGAAGGTTTAGAATGGTTAAGTACCAACTTAAAGAACTCTGCTTAAATAATTTAATTTTAAATTTTAAAGGAAATCCCAAACATAAATAAAAAAAATTCTACCCCAGGAAAATTTAAAAAATACAAAAAACAAAAAAATACAGAAATCATAAATTTTTTTTTAAAGATTTTATTTTTTAATTAATATAATAATAGTTTTATCAAATAATAATAATAATAATATAATTAATAAAATATAAATAAAAATTATAATTTAAATTTTTTATCCATACTTTTTGCAAAAAAACAAAAAAAAAAACAATAGAAATTAAAATAATAAAACTTCTCCAAAAAGAAATAGATGAATTTAACAATTGTTACAAAATTCTCCTTTTCAATTATTCATTTTTTTAAAACTATACATAAAAATTTCCTAATGAGATAGATAAAAAGAAGGAATTGATAAGAGGAGAGTGTGGAGATGATACTTTAGAGAATAATTGCTAATTGATTTAGTATTTTAAAAACTTTGAAATTATATCCACTTTTAGAATTATTGTTTATTTTATTATTCTTTTATCTGTATTTTTATTTTTTTATCTTATTATCCATTGTTATTTCTATTATTACAAATTTTTTTCTTTTTCTTATTTCATTATTATTTTTTATTTATTGTCTTGTTCTTTTATTTTATTTCATCATATTTCTTTAGTTCAACAAAAAATATATTATAAACATATCATTATTATTTACTGTTTAACTACTACTATTACATCTTTGTCTTTTTCTTACAATTTCTTATCATTTCAATCTTTAAATTTTTTCTCTAAAAATTACAATTGTCATTACTCTTAACTATTACAAAAGAATAACATTTGATCAATCATATTCTTTACTCTCCATTCATGAAAGTAAAGAACTATATCCTTGATTTAATTTGTAAATTATATGATCTTAGTTAAGGTGATGGTGATTGTTCTTATAAAAATCTTGATGAAGAGAGTTATACAATTTATAGTAGAATTCAATAGAACATCATTCTGTTTATTCAAATGTAAGTACTATCATAACAGTATAGTAATCTAACTAAAGAGTAAAGATGTAATAGTATTACCACATCACCATCATAACTATAGTAAAGAAGCCCTAAGCACTAATCGACGTGACTTGTCCCAGCCCTAACCCAATCACCCGCACACCAAAGCAGTCACAAAAAAAATCCGAAAACAAAAAAAACGACTCTTTTTTAAACCAAAAAATCCGGACGAAATTGACAGATTTTTATGACAGATTTTTCTCCGGTTTCAACATTTTCTAGTTTTTTTTATAGAGACTCTTTAATTTTTCCTCTCACAACTTTTTTAATTTGTGTATCCAACGATCAAAGTAAATTAAAGATAAAATGGTATGTGGAGGATTACATGATGTTTTGTGAGAGAGAGAAAGAGAGAATGTATTATGATATGATATGATATTACTTCCATGAACTAGACAAATGAATAGTACTAGCTTTTTAATAGAAGTTGTGTTGTGTTGTTGGAAAATCGGTGAAATTTTTTCCAATAACAAGAATAATTTATGAAATAGATATAGTAAAGGAGATTAAAATCATTGAAATAGATAAGATCAGAGTAGTAATATGATGTATTGATTATCATGTGTTTTCATTCAAATTTATCAGTTTTTATCATCATTTTTGTTAAATAACGTTGAAGTTTGTGGTCTTTTTTGAAATTATATATGGTGATAATTTATTTTAACAAAACAATATTCAAAGATAAATTCAATAAGAAACAAGTTTAATATTCATTATTCATTACAGTCATCCATATTTGAAGTATTCATAGTTCAAATTCAGTCATCACCAAAATCATACATTTTTCAATTTTAAATAAAATATCTATCAACTCTCTTTCTCCTATAATCAAATCAAATGTTTAAAAAAACAAGTTATACTAACAATTATTTATTTAGGCTGGTATCAACGCTTACGAATTAAGAACCAAATCTAAGGAACAATTAGAAGAACAATTAGTTGAATTAAAGAAAGAATTAGCTAACTTAAAAGTTCAAAAATTAACTCGTCCATCTTTACCAAAGATCAACACTGTTAGAAAGAACATTGCTAGAGTCTTAACTGTTATCAACGCTAACCAAAGAGAAAATGTCAGAGCTTTCTACGCTGGTAAGAAATATATTCCAAAAGATTTAAGAGCTAAGAAAACTAGAGCTATTAGAAGAAGATTAACTAAATCTGAAGCTCAAGCTGTCACTTTAAAACAAAGAAAGAAGGAAATTGCTTTCCCACAAAGAAAATATGCTATCAAAGCTTAAATTGTTTTTTTAACTTAATAATTTTGTTTAATTTTGTGTGAAAAATTTGTTATGAAAAATCTTTATAACTTATAAAAAAATTATAATATTAAAAAAAAAATCATATCATATAATATATTATTCTTTTTCTTGGGTTTTAAATTATCTTGTAGTTCAAGTTTTTACAAATGTAGTTTGAATTCTAAATTATATTTTTTTTTATTTATTTTTATTTCTAAACATTAACATTACAGTGGATCTTAATTTAATCCTTTCTTTGTTTTAATCCATTCATCAATCTTTTCTTTTAATTCAGTATTATCAATTAAATCATCTAATTTTAATGGAACTCTATTAAATGGATCTGTTGAATCACTTAATAAATGTGATCTAATTGTACTTCTATCAATTGAAATTTTTGATGATGGTAAAATAACTGGATCCTTCATAATTGTAAACATTAAAGGATCTAAAAATTCATCAGGAATTTCATCATCATTAATTAATTCTTCTTCTTGTTTTAATTCTTTTAATTTAATTTCACAAATATTAATTAAATTATTTAATTTTGAAATTTTATCAATTGAAATTAAACCAAATTTTCTTAAAATTTCAATAATTTTTTTAAAATTATTAATATTAAATGATCTTTCATCTTTAATAATTGAAATTATAAATGATTCATTATTTGAAAGATTAATAAAAATATTTGAAATTGAAATTAACCATTTTTTTGGATCAAATTGATATTCAATTGGATTTTCAACTTTTAAATCAATTGAATTTGGTCCAACTAAAGAATTTAAATTATAATTTAACATTGAAGTTAATCTATCAATAATTTCAGGTTTTAAAAATGAATCAGGTAATTTAAAACTTAATAAATCAAATAATTCTAATGATTTATTTGATAATCCAATATTTGATTTTGCTTGATTTTTTAAACTTTCTAATTTTTTTAATAATTCATCAATATTATCTTCAGGATTTAATGATTCAATTGGTAATTTTAATTTAATTTGAATTTGATGAATTTCTGTTAAAGTTCTAATACTTTCATCTAATAAATAAGTTAAATCATTTAAACATCTTGCAATAAATTTAATAAAATAATCTAATTTACTTAAATTTTTTAATTGATTTTCAAAATTAATATTTAAATCTAATTTTAATAAATTAATTAAAATTTCTGAAATATTATATCTTGTATTAAATTTATCATAAAATTGATTTGATGAACCAGTTTTTTCAACTTTAATATAAAAATCTAATAAAGAAAATAATAAATGATTATTTGAAATTTTATTCATTTGAATAATATTCATCATAAAACCTGGAACTTCAATTTCTCTATTATTATTATTATTCATTAAAGGATTTGAAATTGTTGATTTTCTTGGATATGAACCAAAGAATAATAATTGAATTAATTGAGATTTTAAATGAGGATTACTAATTAATTCAGGACATCTTAAAAATATTATAATAAATTCAATAAAAATTTCTAAACTTGAAGAATTTTCATTTGAAATTGGATTTTTATTAAATTTTAAAATTTCAATTGAATAATTAATTAATGAATCTAATAAATATTCTGGTAAAAATTTATAAGGAATTGGTGCCATTGATCTATAATAATCATTATTATCAACATTTTCTAAATTTGTAATATCAGGAATTAAAGGTAATTTTAAATCAGTTATAAATTTTGAATCATTAAAATTTAAATTTGGATTAATTATTAAATCTGATGATAAAGAATCTTTAATTAAAAATTTTGATGGATTAATTAATAAAATTAAAAATTTTGATGCAAACATTAAAAATTCAAATATATCATTTTGAAATATTAAATTTTGGAAAAAACAAGTTAAAGAAATTTTTTTAACTCTAAATTTATTTAAATTTATTAATAATTTTTTAATTTGAAAATTAATTAAAGGATTTTGAAATCTTGAATTATTATTAACATCATTTAATTTATTCTTTAAATTATTAATTGAATTTTTTGTATTTTTAATATTTGTTGTTAAAACTTTTAAAGAATATAAAGAACCATTAATACCAAAATGAATATAACTCCAAGTTAAAAAGAAACATTCAGTTATAAAATTAATTTCTTGTTCTGGTTGTTCATTTGAATTTTCATTATAATATTGTAAAAATTCATTTTCATTTGAATTAATTTTTGTTTGATCTAAAATATTAATCTTTTTTGAAATTTTATAATAATTTGGATTAATTTTATTAATTTTTGATGAATAAATTGGTTGAGAAAATTTAATTAAAATTAAAGAAATATTAATTAAAATTGAATTTGGTGAACCAAATTGATTTGTTGCTAATTTTAAATTATTAACATTTAAAATATTAATTAATAAATTAATTGTATTTTGTCTAATTAATTTTGATTTAAATAATTTTTTAAATAAATTTTCTAATTTTCTTAAAATTATTGAATGATGATTATTAAAAGATTGAATTAAATCATTAATTAAAGGTTTATGAATTTTTTCATCATTTAAATCAATATTATTAATATTTTCAACATTATAATAATCTTTATTATTATAAGGTAAATCATTAATACCAGTTGATGGACAAAGGTTTAAAATTGGACCTAAAATCATAAATTTATTTAAATGTTTAATTAAATCTTTTGAATTTAATTTTGGATTATTATTTAATGGATTAAATTGATTTAATTCTGTAATTTTTAATAAAATATCATTATCATTAATTGAAAAAATTAATTCATATAAATTTAAAACATTTAAATAAAGATTTGTATGATTAATATCAAAATTAATACTATTTAAACTTGAAATTAAAATATTAAAGAAATTTGTTAAAAATTCTGTTAAATCATCATTTAATTTTGATGTAGTTAATAAAGAATAAAAGAAATTTGTGAAATTATTTGAAGTTTGATTAATTGAAATTATGAATTCAATAGTTTTATTTAAATCATTACCATTAAAGAAATCTTCTAAAGTAAAACAAATAATACCATAATTAATAGCTAATCTTTTAATTTCTTTATAAATTTCTAAATTCTTTTGAGTATGATTAGGTTGAGATTCTCTAATATTGGCGGTTGACCAAATTCTAAACAAATATTCAAAATGAGATATATTTGATCTAATTGAAGAAGAATGAGAGTTCATTAAATATTCTAATAAACATTGATCAATTAAATGTATTGGGAAATCATTAGAAATTGTATTTAAATCTATTGAATCGTCATCAAGAGATATCAAAGTTAGATTTGTGTTGGTGGAAGCATTGTGAGGACTGAGTGTTAAGTTGAGGATGGATTCTATAGTCTCCATTATCTGAATTCAATTCCCTTTTAAATTGGAAAACGATTGAATTAAATCTTCTTTTAATTTGAATCCTTTATTTAAATTTTTGATTTTTGCCACCAAAAAAAAAATTTAAAAATTGAATTCCGGTTTTTTAGAATTTTTTTGAATTCCGGTCCACTTTAAAATTTAAAATAGCAATTTTGTGTCAACTATCGATCCTCATTTCTCATTTTATCATTAATATCTGACAATATCATTACCTCATTGCTCTCATAATACAAGTTCCAATAATGGAGAGTTCAACAGACTTAACTACAGCTGATCATTCATTAAAAGAAATTGATTTGTGGAATTTAAAATATAAAGATGCTTGGGGTGGTTTAACATCAATGATTGATACACACTATTGGTTTTCTAATTTAGGTGAAAAGATTATCAGTGATTCAACAGTTCCTCCAGAATCACTATTTCCCATTTGCAAAGATATTATTGAAAAAATGTTTACTATTGATAACCCATTTCTTGTTACAAATTTTACCAGTGTCAATAATAAACCCAAAGCATCATTGAATATACTTTCTTCAACTATATGCAACAATTTTACATTAACAACTCAGCATATTACAAAACTAGAAAATGTTGAGATAGCAAAGTCAATCGAGTTATTGTCAGATATAATAAATTCTATTTCTAAAAGTCCTTGTAAAAAGGTATTAGAATTAACATCATCTGTTGTAGCAACAGCTCTTGACATGAAAAGAAGAGAAATAAATCCAGAAAATAATTTGGAAACCAATACAGAAAGTTCTGTGAATGTTATATTAAACTCTATGATATTTTTTATTCGCATGCTATTAAAATTAAATTTGGAAGTAAGTTTACAAGATGATTTCACCATTGATAATAACGGTCAAAGAAAGTTTGACATACCAAAAACTAATAAAGAACTGAGAATTTTTAGAAAATTAAAATCAAAATGTGATATATCTGTTTCTTTACCACTGGTTGGTGCTGATCTAATACCATTAATGATAATTGAAATGAAGAAGTTTACTATTGTTGAAGTACTCAATGTTGTTGAACAATTTTATTATTTAGAGAAGGTAGTTGTAAACTCAGAAGCCATAATAACATTTTTACAACAACTTGTAATATATTGTGTTGCTGCTCAAACAGATCGTGCTATATTATCTGATGGTGTTTACTTCCTCTTTTTTAAAATAGATCCTTCCAAGGTAGAACTATTTAATGTGAATTATGATGAAAGTAAGAAAGGTAGCTTTAGCCTACCATTCAGCTTTTATTCATACAAATCAAAAACCTCAACTACAAATCCAGTTGGTAATTTCAAACCTTATAAAGAAGAAGATGATAACTTTATTCATGGAGATGAAGATGATAGAATCAGTCTTTTTAAAATATTATTTCATTTTATAATGATGGATTCCAATTTTATGCAACATTTTAAAAATGTTAATAAAGAAAATGTTAAGAATCTCAGATTATCATTTCAGGACCAATTTTGGAAATGCTTAAAATTAAGAAAAATGAAACTTGAAAAAGATTGGATTGATTCCTTTCCAATAATTATTCATGGATATTCTAAATCCAAAAAAGAATTTGCCCAAATATTTCAAACTGAAGTTGAAAATATAAATAAAGAATCATATGTTAAATGTTTTGAGTCTGATTCAGAATGGGGTGAGCCAGGATTCTTCAATACATCATTAGCTGTAACAAAAGAATTGCTGTGCAGAAAATTAAAGGAAAATGATCCATTTATAAAGATTGATTTTGAAATTTGTAATCATTGCATGACCAACCTTCTCAATAATACCCATTTTAAACAAGATAAAAATTTATGTTGTTGTTCAGAGAAAATGGATGATTTTTCACTTCAGTTACAATATAACAAAAGTGGCAAAGTATTAAAGATCAACAGAGAATTGCTTGTAAAAAAACTAATGGAGAATAGAAATACTAATTTGAAAGAAAGTGATATACAAAAGTTGAATTCTTTAACAGATGAGTATGTTGTAATAAAATTATATGATATGTTTTCAGGAAACACATACCAAGTTGCCTCAGATGCTACAATGAGTCGTAGGACATGTGATTGTGCACTTTCATTTATAAAAGAGGTTACAGCTTATAACAAACTTGCTAATGTTGATGGTATGAATGTTCCGCATATTTATATTGATTGTTCATTCATTTCTATCAAATTGTTTTGCTCAGAAACTGATGATAGTTTTGATATTGTTGGACCTGGTTTCATGTTGCAATATTTTAACGAAGGGTTTAAAGATTTAGAAAAATATGGACATAATTTTGCAATTAATTGTGTCAATAAAGTTAAAGAACAAATAAAGTTGCTGCATGATCAAGGAATTGCTCACTTTGATTTGAAAGATAGTAACATAATGCTAAACAGTGATAGAAATCCTGTCATTATAGATTTTGGTGCAAGTATTTTCAAGAAAAATTCTTTTGAAAATAAATACGCAATTACTCTCAATTTAGAAAATGCTAAGGCAGATGATAACTGGCAAATACAAATACTTACCAAAGAGGTTGAGAGGTTTAAGAAAAGAGTATGTGATGAAGAAGCTGAAGAAAATGAATCTAAAAGGCAACACAAATCTTAAAATACTTTATAAATATCTGTTTTCCACCCAATTTTTTTGAAATATATGTAAACCTTCTACATCCATAACTGTAATTACACAATACACTACATAAAACTACAACTACAAGACACTCAATCAACTACAAACACCTAATATAATTAAATTAATACTGACAAAATCACCCTAACTAATTTTTTTTTTAACCCAGAGAAAAAAAATGAGAAGAAAAAGTGAAATTTCTTTTCAACGAAACTCAAAAGTTAGAATTAATTTAAATTCAGATCAATCAATACCTTTTAAAGAGTTTAGATTTAGATTCATTCAAGTCAATTCATAACTCTGCTACCTTAACTACTCCACTACCAATTTCAAATTCCTGAAACACCTGAATTAAAAGAAAGCAGAAAAAAATGGAAGTATCACAACCTTTACTTATTGCTGTTTCAAAAGATAGAGGGTTTATACTCTCTTTAGAAGCTCAACTTATTCAATTTATACAATCTCCATTCTTAGAGATTAGACTACCCATAATGAACTCTTATCAACGTTTGTTGGCTCATCATTTAGCTGATTATTATCAAATGGGTCACGCTCATAGAGATGGTTCTGTTGTCATTTTCAAAAGAGATTCAATTATTATTCCAGCACCTTTATCATCTTTAGATGTATCAATGATTGAAGCCAATCTAAATTTGGTACCTACTAATGGTAATACTAATGAAGTTGAAAATAATGAATCAAAAACTGGTGAAGAAGGTCCAGAAATTGTTAAATCTGAAGAAAAAGTTAAGCCAATTATTACAAAAGAAACATCAAAATCAAAAGAAACAGTTGTTCCAAAGGAATCAACTACTACTACAACAAGTACTACAAGTTCAACACCTTCTACAACAAATACAAATACACCAACTAGTTCAGCAACTAAGGTACCGAAATTAAAATTAATGAAGAGATCAACTTCTTCACCAATAGATAAGAATGCATCATCAACATCAATTAATTCAATTAACCAAATTGGTGAAATCAATTTAAACAGTGATGAAAATAATGATGATGATAATACAGATAAAGAAAAGGATTCAAGTTCAAATACTATTGAAGATTTAAAGACAAGAGAATTAACTTATAAACAACTTAGAGAAAAAATCTTTACAAATAATGATGATGAAGAAGAAGATGAAGATCTAATTGAAGGTGAAGAAGATTCTAAGACAATTCATTTAAATAAGAATCCACATCCTCATCAATTACCTCAACAATATCAACATCATAATCCTAAATATAACAATCATAACCATAACCATAACCATAATCATAATAACAATTATAACAATAACTATAACAACCATCAACAACAACAATTTCAACATCCTCAACAACAACAGCAACAACCAATTCCATATTTTAATCCAAATGGTAATCAATTTTATCAAAATTATCCACCATTTAATCAATTTATGTATCCACCACCACAAATGGCACAAGTTGGTCAACCTCAACCTCAACCTCAACAACCACAAGATATGTCACCACCAATGGGATTCCAACAACCTCAAATTCCAGTACAAGCTCAACAACCAATACCCAATGCTACTTATATGAATGGATATTTTGCATATCCTCCCCCACCAAATTCCTCTATACCTCCACAAATTCAACAACAACAACAGCAACAACAATCTTCTTCAGGTTATTATAATATGAATGGTCGTTATAACAATAATAATAATAGTCATAATAATAATAGATCATACCAAAGAAACCATAACCATCATTATAACAACAATGGTTATAACAATAATAGATATAATAACAACAATAATGGCTATAGATATAATAAAAACAACAATCATTATAATAATGGTCAATCATATTATCAAAACAATCAATCACAAAATCAACACAATCAAGAAGATATTAAGATCAATGATGATTCAGTAAACACCACTCTTGATTCAACAACAACTAGTGAAGAAAATATAACTAACGATACCAATGTTTCAAGTGAAGGTGAAGAAGAATCAAATGTTAAGGATGAATAAATCATCTTTGTGAAGTTGCATAATATGAAGTAATGAATGAAATGAACATAAATAAAAAAAAAATTGATATTAACTTTATTCGAATATATGAATATCTTTTTTAAGAAATAACGTGTAATATGTAATCTACAATTGAATTAATAGTAGAGAGTATTTCAATTAAGTATATAAGTCTATCTGAATAAGAATTAAAAGAACTGAAAAAAAGAATTGAAATTTAAATATTATGAAAATTAGGCATGAGGGAAAATGTGCTTATAATTTAACGTGTCAAATAGACCAATTCAATAATCTTATTTCTTGACAATTTCAACACTCCAACTTAAATTCAAGAATTCATTTTTATCATCATCAATAACTTTACTCTTTACAGAATATTTACCTCTAACTAACATACCACTTGGAGCTTCAGTTTCAGGTAATTCAACTTCATAGATAGGTTTTGAAGAAGTGTTTGGAGCATAAGAACCTAAAGAATCATCGACTTTATCAACTTTAATACCAGCTTTTTTAATGATTTGAACATATTTTAAACCTGTTATAATTTCATGTTGAATTTTAAATAAAACTTTTAATTTATAAATTGAACTTTCTTTAATTTTAAAACTTTCATTCATACTCAATTCACCAGTCTTCTTACTTAATGAATCGACATCGATTTCTTTAACCAATTTATTATCGACTAACAGTTGAATCTTTTTAATGATAACTTTTCTTGAATCTTCAGGTGGCAATTGATCACCTAATAAACCTAATGATTTTTTCCACTTGTTTAAAGATTCATCTTGAGAGTCCAAATTTGTGTATTCGTCAAGGGTTTTTTTGCTTGGAGGAACGTATGTGTCCTCGTTGTTAGTGATTGATTCTGTATCTGACATAGAGAGCTGTATGTATCCTTAATGTTGATGTACCTTAAAATTGAAGTTAATTGAAGTTAAATTATTGTTGATTTTTTTTTAATGACGAAAGGGAAAAAAAATTAGAAAAATTACACTAAAAAAAAATGATAGGTCAAAAAATTGTGAAAATTGTTATTAAATATTGAATTAGTTTATATTTTGTTGTTTGGTTTCTAATAGTAATTGTATTTTATAGTTGTGCCTTTTTCAATCTATCAAAAGCTATTTTTACCATTTCAATTAGTGCGATTTCTGCTTCTTTGTTGAAGGGATTATTTAATCTTTGCTCAAATTCTTTCAATATGGTTGAATGATCTCTACCATTAACAAATATAACAAATCGTAGACCTTTAAACTTATTCTCGTATCTTTCATTCATCTCTTTCAATTCCCCCTTATATGCTTTTAAATGTTGTTGTTCTGAAGTTGAAGATTCTGATAATACTTTAATTGATTCACCTAATCTTGGATGACATGCAATGATTTCCACTAGTTCTTTATTTTTGGTTGGATTATCTATTAATGATAAAAATATATCTCTACTATCATTAATTAACTCTTCATATGATTTATATCTGAATGTACCATTGTCTTTATTGAATAGAGGTAATAATTCCTTATGTAAAGATGGAGTCTCTTCAAAGAGATATGATAACACTTGTTTGTTCTCAGTTTCAGTATTTGGACCTAAAGAAGTGATTGGAGGTAGTTTCATTATGAAATTTAATTGATATTATTTGATTTTATTTGAATTTGAATTAAATTTGAAATAAAAATAAAAATATTGAAATAATTTATTCTTTTTAAATATTTTATTTCTTGTTTTCAGCTTAAAAATCGTAAATCGCCGAAATTCAGGAACCAAATATTAATTTGAAATGTCACCAGAAGCAACTACATCATCTCAAGAGAAAATTAATGTTTGCAATTTTTCTAGTATACATAATGAAATAAGAATGATGATTATATAAAAAAAAAAGTACAACTAAACTATAAGAGGTGAAAATACAATAATAATAAAAGTATTTGGAATATACTTTATAGATGAGCACAATAGAATAGAACAAAATAAAAGAAGTAAAAAAGGTAAACACAGAAATCACAGAGAAATGAGAAAAATAAAGATGTGGAGATGGATGGAATTCATTAAAAAATAATAAAAGTGTAAGATTAAATTAAAAAAATAAAGTGAGAAAATTCATAAGAAATAATCTGGTGTCTTCCTACTAACACTTGGTTCACCAGGTCTAACACTTGGATCATATTGTAAAAAGGTTCTATTACCCATTTCATCAACTTCCATAATACTTGCCAGGTTACCACATCTATAACAATAGTTTGGTGCACTAAAAATTGTAACAACATTTTCTTCATGACTCCAATTATAACCATCCATAACTAATTGATGTGCTCTTGCAATTAATGATAAATCATTAGTATGATTGAATTGTTCAGAAATATCTTGACCAAAAGTAAAACCAGCACCTCTTGGACTTATACCCCATCCTCCTCTATCATCAGGATCACTCCATAATAAATCACACATTGGACCTTCATGAGGAATTTCTTGTATTCTATTTAATTCTTTAATTTGATTAATTGATTCAATCATTGGTGATAACCCACCATGTAAACAGAAAATTTTACCATCAACTAATGCTGTTAAAGGTAAATAATCAAATAAATCTGTAAATAATCTCCAAACATTTGAACTACCATATTTTCTAACACATTCATCATAAAACCCATAAACTTGTGTAATTTGTCTTGATTCATGATTACCTCTTAAAATTGTAATTCTATTTGGATATCTTAACTTAAGACAAATCAAATAACTAACTGTTTCAACTGAATAATAACCTCTATCAACATAATCACCCATAAATAAATAATTAGTATCTGGAACATCACCACCAATTTTAAATAATTCTAATAAATCATGAAATTGACCATGAATATCACCACAAATCGTTATAGGACTATTAACTTCAACAACGTTGGATGAATGTTTTAATAAATCAGTAGCCATTGAACATAATTGTTTTATTTGATTTTCTTGTAATGGTTTACATTGTGCAATATGTTCTAACCATGAATCTAAAGTATTTATATTGGATTCATTCATTTCAGTAATTGGTTGATTTGGAATTATACCTGAAGAACGTTGTGGTAAAGCTGGAGAAATAGCATCTTCCATTTGAACATCGTTATCTAAATCCATGTTGTCGTGTTTTTTGAGGGAGGTTGTTTGTTTGTTGTTGTTTTTTCTCAATTTTTTTTGTAGTTAATTCTCTTTAATTTCTAGGGTATAGAAAGTAGAAAACTCTTTTGAATTGATTGATAAGGAATGAATGTAAACTAGTAACTCTTAGGATAAAGATTTCAATAAGGTTAATTCTTTTGTTGTTTATTGAGGACCTTCTTTTTTTTCTATATTTGGTTCCCAATTTAAATCAAATGATATTTTTTTTCTTTTTTTGTTGAGATCTTAAAGAATTGGAATATAATTTCTATCTATCTCTCTAATTGATCAAGTATTTGTGTGTAGACTATTTCAATTGATTGATAAAACGTAATAACTATTGTATTTCTAAGCTTTCAATAAAGGTTTATTTAAAAGAAGAAAAAAAGGGTTTTGTATGTTTCCATTTTAATTTTGCCCAAAAATTCCAAAAATTGTCGATTTTTTTTTTGTTAAGGAAAAATTTTGGTCACGTGAAAGTCACATGATTTTTACTACTACAAAATAGGTTATAATAGTAATATATATCTAATACTCTTGATATCTCTCAATGTAGTTGACTCTATTATAAGTTCTGATCCTATTTGTATTCTCTTCCATGTTTGCAATTGACATACTCATTGGTGATCTTAAAGTAACTGGAAACATATCCATATTATTCTTTTCAAAATCATTATTACCAATATTTCTCTTATTCTCTTCATCTCTTCTTCTTTTTTCTTCAACTTCTGGATGATCAATATTAAATATGATTCTAGCCCATGGATATTTATCAAAGTAACCATATTCTGTAGAATATTTACCCTTTCTCAATAATCTATCATAAATTGTACCAACAAAACCTCTTGAATCATCTTCATCTTCTTGCTTATTAATATCATTAAAATTCATATTAAAAGAACCAATATTTTCATCATTCTCATCATTTTCATCTTCTTCACCATATTCCCTATTCATCTTTTCAATTTCAAATTCTAATAACGATAACAATTTAATTTCATCTTTATCATGAGATAAACTTGTATCATATAATGGAGCGGCAGTAAAAACTTTTCTCTTTGGTACACTTGATAAATCTAATGGTGTATCATCTGGTACTAATGGTTGTCCTAACATTGGTGGCAGAACTTTAACATATGGTTGATGTTCATTTAAAAATGAAAATCTTGGATCTTGCATAATCTCTTGTTGAAATAATATTTCTTCATTATCTTTAATCTTTGATGTTAATGGAGAATCTAAATATAAATTTAATAATGGATCAATTCTTGAATCATCTAGTAAAGTATCAACTTCATCTGGTGTATAATGATTTTTAAAACTTTGTTCACCAACTTCTTTTTGTTCTTTAATAGGAGTATTAATAATTTCAACATTATCATTATGTAACTCAATATCAATTTTTAAAGGTTTTGGTGAATTACAAACACTTATAACATTTGCACTTGGAATTGAAGAAGGAGTTTGAATTTGTTTAATAATTAATGAATCAGTTCTATCACTCTTTAATAAATCCTTAACAGAATTTCTAACATCAATTGGTTTTGTACTTCTAATAGTAGGAATATTCTTTCTTTGATAAGAATTAAGATCAGTCTTTTGAATAATTCTTGGTTCATTTGATACTTGAATTCCATGTGATAATGATTTTGGTAATGAATTTGATTTTAAATTACTATTCTTTTGAACGTTATAATTTTGTGAATTATCAATGGATTTATTCTCATCAGAAATTTCTAATTTAGCTGAATTTCTTTGAAAACCAATAGGATATGGGTTATGATACTCCATTGTTTGATTTAAAGATAATGGTTAGGAATTGAGAATAACAACTTCAACTATAATTATTTTTGAAATGCAATTGGATCAATATTTAAACATTTTTAATTTGTTAAAACTCATTTTTTTTTATTGTTACACAAAAACAAAAAATCTCTAAACCTCAAGACAACAATAATAGCAAAGAAAGATATAAAAAGAGTTATAGATTACGATTAGATACAGTGAATAGATGAATTAAATTAGAGATCATAATCATGTTATATTAATGTGTAAACTATTTTATTCCTCAACTCTTAAAATTGTACTTAAACCTATAATTTTCTTGATAAGAAATCACTACTATTCATTAAATTACCAACATATTCTTGTAAATACTTATTATCTTTATCCAATTTATCACATCTCTGTTTAGTTTGAACAGTTCTTCTAATCAATGCATCAATTTTATCTCTTAATTCTATAGCTTGTTCAACTTTATTCTTTGGTAAATCTTCAACTTGATCATCTTCATTAACTTCATCATTTGTTTGATCTTCTGAACCAGCAGCAATATCTTTTTCAGTCTCTATACTCTTCTTTACCACGCTCTCTTTAGCTTCTTCTACTTCAATTTCTTCAGTATCAACATTTTCATTTGATTCATCCTGTATTGTTTCTGGATCATTAATCTGTGGTTCTGATTGAGTTTGTGTTTTATCTATTGATTCTGGTGTTCTTGAACTCATTGCTTCCTAATCTTGTAATATAATGGTTTATTGGTAATTAATAGTTTAAAAATAAGTATCTGTCTCTTTCAACAAGTCAATTAATTCGTCGTTTAATCCAATTTAAATCAAACAGTTGTTCTTAATTTAGTTTAAATAAAACAACAAATTATTAAAAATTCAATTTTTTGGAATAAAACTCAATTAAAATCGTCACGTGACTTCAAGTGACAATCACGTGATTTCTTGAGGAGTGTATCTTACAGCGGAAGAGCCAAAACATCCAAATTGGAGGGTTGGCCGAGTGGTCTAAGGCGGTAGACTTAAGATCTACTGGACGGTTGTCCGCGCGAGTTCGAACCTCGCATCCTTCAGTATTTTTTTTGCTAATTTTTTAGTATAATCTCTTTTTTTATTTGTTTTGTTTTGTGCTTAATAGATAGTCTAATCAATTCTCTTTAGAATGAACTTGGTTTTGTGTACATATCATTATTTTTAGTATGGTTTAATTTCATTTTTGTGTAACACTTCCTTTTGTGTCAATTTGAAAAAAGTTTTTATAAAAATTTAATTACTTGTCTTTGTAAATACGTTAAATGGTATGTAACAAATATCACATCATAGATTCGAATCTGAATTATTTTCTAGTACTTTAAAATACCTTATAATATTTGATTTAATTTGTTTTTTGAGTAATTTAAGTGATGAAAGAGTTGACGCTTATTTTTCGGGGCAGCCCTAAAGAGTTAAAAAATGAAATAACAAGATGGAAATTAAAATTAAAGAATAATAGATGTTATTTTAGTCAGGAAAGTGATGTTGTAGAATCGATTAATGATATTTCTGGTCGATTTTAGAAATTTTTGTCCTTTTTGTAGTCAATTTAACCAACATTGAAATTCCACAGTACCTATCACTAGTGTCTTCAAAATGGCTAAAATTTCAAAAAAGTTGGAATTTCCTCAAAATAAAGAGATTATTAGAATATTTGAACTTAGTATAGTCTAGTAAAGTGTTTATTTGATCATATTTACTCCAATAATATTTAATTTTGTTAAGATTTATGTTTCAAAAAGTGCGATTACATAAGCCATTCCCGGTTAAGCATGAAGATAACTGATTATTTTATAGCATTTAATAGATAAATATCTACAGTTTTATAGTTTTCATTAATATATATTATTCATTAGAATATTATTATTTAGGATATCAATTCTCAGTATTACCATTATTATTAGTAGTAGTATTATTTGATGATGATGAAGGACTATCATTTTGAAATTTATTAAAAATATCATCTAATTGAAAAAATCCATCAGAATTTTTATCAAAATTTAAATTATTAATCATATTATCAAATATTTGATCTAAATCTTTTGGGAAAGGTGAATCAAAATCTTTAACAACTGATGGATCTAATGAACCATAACTTGAATATAATGATGAATTATTATTGGTATAGAAATTATTTATGAAATCTGTATTCATATTTGGAACTGATGATTGTTGTTGAGGAGGTTGAGTTTGTTGTGATTTATTGATTGATGAAGGTTCATCATCTTCATGGTTCAGTAAAGAATACATTGATGGGAAAACACTTGGAACAAATATTGGTTCTGATGGAATTGTTGTATTTGATAATGGAGTTGGAATCATATTTAAATTAGTTGATTGATTTTCATTTGTTGTTGTTGTAGTAGCTGTTGCTGATTGAGGTGAGTCAACATTGAATTGACTTAAAAATGCTGTTGTTGGATGAATACTTGATTTTAAAGGACATGAATTTTGAGTATAAGGTTTATCTTTATTCTTTTCATAATCAACAGAAATTGATTCAGATTCTAATTTTCTCTTTTCTTCATCAGGTTGTTGTTCAACTAATTTTGTATAATAAGTGAATAAAGAAATAACAATAAATAATGGAACACTAATTGAAAAAACATTTTGGAATGAACTTTGTCTTAATTTAACTAAATGACCATAACCTAAATTATTTAAACCATGAAGAAAAGCTGATGATCTAAAAGCTTTATTTAAAACATGATTTTCATCTCTAATATCTATATGTTCAAAATCTTCAATATTAAAAACATAATTAATTTGTGGATTACCAATATTTCTATTATCATAACCATCTTTACTCTTTTTTGAATTTGAATTTTTAAAAAAATTCTCTCTTGAAATTTCTAATAATCTAATTTCTGAAATATAAAGAGTAATATAACATTTAAATAACATTGGTTGGGAAATACCAATCATTGACATTGAACATTCAACTATATGATAAGATAAATCTTTATTTAAATCATTATTATTTTCAATTTTTGAATTAATTTCAAAACAAAGAGAATTTAATCTCCATAATAATTCAATAATATGAGAAACTGATAAAGTACCATATTTAAAAGAACCATTATAATAAAAATCTCTATTTAATGAATCTTTATTAATACCATCATATAAAATTTGATGTAATAAATGAAGTGTAAAAATTGATTGTAAAATATAAGAAATATTATTTAATAAAGCAAAAAAATCTTTTTTATTTTTTTCAATTGTTATTTCTGTACCAATTTTTTTAATATATTGTGATAATTTTAAAATCATTCCATCATTATAATTTTCAATATTATCAATAATTCTTTGTAAATCATTTGAATTACATTTATCATTAGGTTTTGTAATTATTGAAACTGCTTCTCTAAGATAAGATGATAATACATCTGTTGAATCAGGTAATGAAGCATTTGGATGATCAATAATATATTCTGAAGAAATACTTAATGGTATACCTAATTGAAGTGATAAAATTGGATCCATTTTAATTAATTGTTTCCAAATTAATTTTAAAACTTTTCTATTTATTGCTGTATCATTTGAATAAATTTTATCAATATCTTTATAAAGACCCATTGAAATTGCCATATTAAAAGCAGATTTAAACATTATTGAACCTTTACTTGAATCACCACCATCAGCATCTAAAGGATTAATTCTTTTTAATTCTCTTAATAAAATTAAAGTTTGTAAAGAAGGAATTGTTGCAAATATATAAAATCTTGAAGCATCTAATAATTTTTGAACAAATAATAATAATTTATCATTTTGATCATAAACTTTATTTGAATTTTCTGGAACTGAAGATTTAATTGTAATTGTAACAAATTTAATAATTACACAAATTAAAGCAATTTTTGCAAAATCTGGACCTTTATGATTAATTTTTAATTTAATTGAACCATCATTATCATCTAATTTAAAGATTCTATTAAAATCTTTTAATAAAGTTTGTTGATCAATAATTGGAATTGTAAAATTATAATAACCTTCAAAATATTTATTAATATAATTTAAAATATCATTATAACAAGGTAAATATTTTGATAAATTAATTAATAATTCTTCATTTGATTTAACTTTTGTTGAATTAAATTCAACATTATTTAAATTAATTGAACTCATTAAATTTTTCTTTTTAACCCATTCATCTTTTGCATTAACAATATATCTTCTTGCAGCAATCATAACTTCTTGATATTTTGAATTATCTAAAGAAGTTCTCCAACAAGTTGAACCATAACAAATATATCTATCAGCTCTAAATATTACTGTTGAAAATAATTGAACATCATCATTATTTTTATCATTTGAATTTGAATTTGATATTGTATTGTTATTATTATTACTTTGTTGTTGTCTTTGTAACATTGCTATTTGTTTTTTTAAATTTTCATTTTCTGATTTAATATAAGCTAATAATTCTTTTGGATCTTTAACAGTTTTAGCTTCAGCAATAAATGGTGAATCTTCATAAATACATAATTCTTCAGGAATACCTCTCTTTCTACAAGAAGAACATCTTGGTTTTGTTTGATCACATTTAACTTTTCTTGAACGACATTGAGAACAAGTTAATGAAATTCTTTTTCTTTTCTTTTTAGGTTGGTCAGTATTAAAGAAATTTGGATCATCATCTGTGTTGTTATTATTGTTGTTATTATTATCATTATTATCTTTCTTTTGCTCAAAATCTTTAATAGTCCAAACCTCCATTTTTTCAAAAAAAGCCTTTAAAATTCAAAAAAATTCACAACAACACAAAATATAATAAATGAAACCAACAATAGAACTAAGAATATAAATTAATAAAGGATATCAACAACCTTTTTTAGCAAATTAAATATAAATTAAAGAAAGAAAGTAAACAAAAAAATTCCAAACTTTTTTTTTGACGAGTTACGGCCGAAACGTCCCGAAAGGATTTTAATGGGTTTAAAGAGAGAAAAGAGTAATAATTATATATCAGTTATAGGGGTATAGTTGAGGTACAGTTGAGGTATAGGGGAATAGATGAAGTAATAGACGATAGATAATACTACGCGAATGAAGTTAGAAGATTAAATTAATAACATATATTTCCGATTTCAAATTTATAAAGACATAATTGTGTAAATACCAGCAATTAACGTGTAATTTAGATTAATACCAGTAATTGTATAGTTATAGATTGAAACAATGAGTATGATTGTTATTAGTTAACACCCTAAAAGATTTAACAAAAAAAACTTAATTCCCTAAAGTAAAGCAGACACCTTTGTATGTAATTGTATAAGTAGTAAAATAAAAAGACCCAGATTTATAATTTAATGTAATGCATAATGATAATGATGTTAACTAAAATTATTTAGAACAACCACAAGCTGAAGTACCACATTTACAATCACCTTCACAAGAACAAGTCTTAACTGGAGCAGATTCTGAAGAACAATTGACACAAGATTCACATTGGGATGTAGTAGAAGGTTTTGTTGATGAACAAGTACATGAAGCAGTACCACATTGACAGTTAGATTCACAAGAACAAGGCATTTTTAATAGATTTAATTTAATTTAATTTTGATTTAATGAAGTAAAAATAAAAGAAAACAAAAAAATGGGAAAATTTAATTCTTTTTATATTAAAATTTTGAGTTTTTTTCGCTGTTTATTTTTTTTTCTTATTTTTTCTAAGAAATCAGCAAAATAATCTCAAAAATTTTCAGCAATAAGATCTCAATTTTAAGTAATTTTAGAGATAGAATTGATTTGTCAGATTAGCCAGTTACGTTATTTATGCTGTTTTAGAGAAAGAAGTGAGTTCTTATCGCTGAATCTTTTTTAAAATTTCCAAATTTGAATTTATGTGTCATGTAACGGTGAAGAGTCCGAAATCTCATCTCATCAATATTGGTAATACAGTATGAATAGTAATAGTTAATACAGATAATAGATAAGTAATGCAGAGTTTATATATATTTATGATATTATGAGTTTAAATTAGTTATGATATTAAATGCTTTTTTCTAATGATGAATTAATTGTAACCTTGAGCAATAGCTTTAGCAGTATGATCATCAATATCATCAGCATCCCAAGGATAACATAACCATTTATCAGGAACATTTCTTGAAGCAAAATAACGACCATTCTTCATAATTTCATCATCTAATTCAGCCTTTTTAGGTTTTAATTTATTTTGTAATACATAAATTGAAAAATTTGTTTTTGAATTATCTAAACCTAATTCTTTTGCACTTTTAGCAACATCTTTTTCTAATTCTGATATAGCATAATGTAAAGTAGTTCTTGTATCATCAACTTCATCAACTACTAAAACATTTTTACCAACTAATGAATTAAATTGTTCACCTAATACTTTAAAATCTAACCATTGAGTTCTAATAACTTCTTTACCAATTTTAGTATCATCATTATCACCATCACCTGTACCCATATTTTCATAAAGACTTAAACCAATAACTTGAATTGGAATATTTTTTTGACCCTTTTCTCTTAAAAATGTTCTTAAAATTCTAGCAGATATTAAACCACCACCACTAATACCAATAATGATATCTGGTTTAAAAGTCTTTTTGATTTCTGCACCAGATTCTTTACAAAGTTTATGGATATAGTTATAAGAAAAGTATAATTTTTCAGGTTCTTCAGACATCTTTGAATATATTAATATCTAAATTAAATTAAAATATAATTGTAGTTTGGTTAAATAAAATTAAAATAAAAGAAATTTCAGAAATAAAAAAAATTTTTCGTGTTGCGCAAACCAATTTTTTTAAAAATATACAAAAAATTCTTCTTTTGAATTATTTTATTTATTTTGTTTATTTTGATATTAGGTTTCTTTGTGAATTTACTTTTATTAAAGTGTCTTCGCACTACTGCTGATCTATTTTTTTGTTAATCACATATGACATGGATTCACGTGTTATATGTGAATGTTTTCTTTTCCACGGTTTTAAATTCTGACAAACATCAAAATTAACCAGAATTGGTGGTATCAGGTATGCTTTTGATTATTTTGCATCGTGAGCATCTGATTCTATTAATAACTAGATTGTTTTATCATTCTAGCAAAGTCTACAAGGAATAAATTTATGAAATGAATTTATAAATTACAGGTTTTTAACCAATCAGTATTAAAAGAATTCATTATATCAATATTAACTAGAGTTTAGATCATGAAATAATTGATTTAAATGAAAGAAAATATATATTTATTCTAACTCCCTTTTCATAAATTATCATATAAATTGTAGTTCTAATTGAAATATTCATAATTGTTGAAGTAATTTTTTCGTGTCAGTTGAAAAGAACAAAGAGAACAATAGAGTTAGACTCGAGAAATTATTATTACATCTAAAACAAAATTAAACCCTAAAACTATTTACAGCTAAGTAGTAACAACTCTTTATTAATTACAGTATTACTCTTAATGCTACTAAGTACTAACCAAGTACCAATCAACAGCAATTTTAACTCAAAAAGCCCTTATGAGATTTTTCTGCTGTTGCGTTTTTTCTGCTGTTAAAAAAATTTTTCTTTGCTGTCAGCATAAAAAACTCAAATCATTAATATAAATTAAACAAATAATCCACTTTTTCTCTTTTATTTCTTTATTTTAAAACCATTAATTTCAAATCTATAAACTTATAATCTATTAAAAATGTCTTGTTCTTGTCAATCAAAATGTCAATGTGGTACTTCATGTGCTTGTGATACTAAACCAACTACTGAAAAATGTCAATCTTGTGTTAATTGTTCTTCAGAATCTGCTCCAGTTAAGACTTGTTCTTGTGGTGATGAATGTAAATGTGGTACTTCATCTTGTGGTTGTTCTTCAAAATAAATCTATGATTTATAATTATTTGTTGCTGATTGGTTAGTGATGATTATGACTATGAATTTATATCGGAATATTGAGATCATACTATAAAATTTTTTCATAATTACAGTTGAGAAATATTTTTAAAACAATTGAATTACTTCTGATTTCTACTTTAAAGTTCAATAATTGTGATCTAACGATCTAACTACATACAACAACAATATTTTGGGTTCTTAATTCTTATTTATTTACATTAAAATTCTGGGGTTTCTAAAAGTATATTTCTTTTTATCATCATGGTTATACAAAAACAAAAAAAAATTATATCATTTATGCATTATAGTTATATCATTATAACTTATACCTTTAAGAGAACAATTTTCATTATACATTAATTGTTATTTTAACTCTTTTGTTTGTAGTAATTTGTAGTAATTTGCCCATATTTTCTTATTGACACTTAATAAATCAGTCATTTTCTCATAAAAGAAAAATTTAAATTAATTCGACGTTTCAATCTTGGAACTAATTGGAATATTACACTTTTTGCTATTCTTTGACAAGTGATGTTCTTCTAATGTAATTTATAAGATTACTATTTTATACAAATGAGAATTTTTGCTTTACTTAAATTCTAAGTAGTGAGAGCGGTGAATAATTGTTTTCAATATGTTATACTTTTCTGGCTTTAACCTTGAGCAACTATTCTGGCTTTATATAATAACTATTATCATCTATATGATTACTTCAATTGAAGTAAACCATATAACAATGTTCCTCCTTAAGTTATGCTTGTGATAAGTGTTTTACTAATAGATTACAAGGAATAAACTTTCATGAATAGTGTTTACTCACTAGATATGCTTACATTGATCATTGTTTTCATTAAAAAACCCTCTAAAAATGGGTTCTTTTATACTCATCACTAGATAAGTATATTAAAAACTCTAAAAAATGGTTACTTTTACAATTATCATTAGATAAGTATATGATTTAAATTAAAATCATTGAAATAGATCTATTTGGCAATTAAAGAAATCATGAGGTTTTACAACATCCTTTTAAATAAATACAAATTCTTCTTTGTATTAAACTGATTTAATGTAGTATCTCTAATTACTATCTAGTATTTACAAACTCATTTTCTTGTTGGAACCAGGTTTAGCCCTTGATTTCCCAAAATTTCTTTATATATTTATCAAATCAGTCACAATATTACAGCTACCAAACTAGATGTTAGATGTACAGAATTTTATCTGTTTTTCGAAAAAAACAACAAAAAACAAAAAATTTGTAGTTTAGGGATATAAACAATTGTTATTTGTTATGGTCAATAGTTGCTGTGATGTTGTGACTTTTCTATTTTTTTTCTTGCAGTTTTGAATTGCAATATGAAATGGTTTAACTCTGTTAACTCAACAAATTGAAATATAAATTTTACATGCTTTTTGTGATTTTGAATTGAATTTAATAATCCTCTTAATATTTTAAAAAACATAAAAATATATTTTGCAAATCATATATTCTCACCAGTTATATTTTCTAATTGCAAATTAAAGAAGCTCTAATATTATTAATATTATATATGAATCAATTGTTTTGGAAATGTTGTACCAATATATTAGGATTTAGGTCAATAGTATAACATTCTTGACAACATGATTAGTGTGTATTCACTAGACATGCTCACAATGATCATTGTTTCTATTAAAAACCTCTAAAAATGGGTTCTTTTATACTAATCGTTAGATAAGTATATTAAAAACTCTCAAAATGGGATTCTTTTTATAATTATCATTAGATAAGTAAGTGGTTTATATATTAAAATCATTGAAATAGATCTATTTGGCAATTAAAGAATCTTGAGGTTTTATACACACATTTTAACTGCTATTTTAATTCTTTTATTTGTAGTAATTTGACTTTCAATACTCAATACTAAATGGAATATATATTAACTGATAGATACAATTAACCCTATAAAAACAATATTTGAATATGAAATAGAGTATTTAGAATCATCTGAATGATATTTAATAAAGATTTGCACATATTACTGTTATCGACCATGCAAAATTCTGTCATTGTACTTCTACTACTATCTCTGTTAAATTCCATTACTTTTACTTTATATTACAAAAGATATACAGAAGAGTCAGAGTTTAATGGCTCTATTATGGAATAAATCATTGGTATCAATATAGCTTTCATCTAACTTATCAATTGAGTCAACACCTAACAATCTCAAAGTATTATCAATTTCATCTTGGAGTATATCAATTGCTTTTAAAACACCTTTTTCACCAAATGCTTTCATAGCGTATAGGAATGGTCTACCAAGTCCAACACCTTTAGCACCAAGACAAATTGCTTTAACTATATCACTACCTCTTCTGATACCACCATCAATTAAAATTACCATTTTATTATAAAGATCTAATTCTTTTAATCTTGGTACAACTTCTGCTAAAATTTCAATAGAAGATTTTGAATTATCTAATTGTCTACCACCATGATTTGAAATTATAACACCATCAAAACCAAACTTAATAGCTAATAAAATATCTTCAATTGTTTGAACACCTTTTAAAGTAAACTTTAAATTTGGATATTTATCTTTAATTTCAATTAATTTATCCCAATTTAAATTTTTATCAATTTTTGAAGTTCTAATTCTTTGATTAATTTCATTTTGATTTTTAAAATCATTAGTATGTGATAAAATATCTTTAATTTGATTCTCTCTTTTACCTAATTGAGCAACATCAACAGTGAAAAATATAGCTTTAACTTTACCATCATTATTTGCTTCTTCAATTAATTTAAAACTTGGATCTTCTTGAGTTTCACCCTTTTTTATTGCAATCTGTAACCATTGATCTAAATTATTATTATTGTTATATAGTTTTTTTAATGGTAAAGGAGATGTTGAAGGTATCATTTGAATAATATTTCTCTTTGATGCACCATTGACTAAAGGTAATTCACTTAAATTATATTTATCTTCAATCCAAGAACCAGCAAATGCAGTTATATAAAATGGATAACTTGATTTTGAACCTAAAATAATTGAATCAGTTTTTAAATTTTCAACAGATCTTAGAACTCTGGGTCTAAAATAAATTCTTTGAAAAGCTTTTCTATTCTCTAATAAAGAAATTTCATCATTTGAACCAGTTCTAAAATATGAATAAGTATCATTTGAGATGAATTTAGCAGCTATTGTTTCAAAATCACTAAGATTTAAAACATTTGAAATGCTTATATTATCATTTTTTTTATTGATCAAATTCAATAATTGTAACTTTATCTCACTTGGCAATTCAATGCTTAAATCATAAACTTTATTATTAAGGAATAGAATGTCTTTGTTTATTGTTGACATAATAATAATTATTGTTTTAAAATTGTATTTTGAATATTTATGGATTTTGAGGGTTTATTCTGTAGTAAAATTATATATGGCTGTAATTGACTTTATATGAATATTTAATAGTTTTGTAAAAAGGATAATACTAATCTGCACTAGTTTGTAAATGGTAGTTATAAGATTACGATTAAAATGACTAAAGAGTGGATGGTAGTTACTTAGTACTTTATCTAATATACAGCTCTAGTAATATCATTCATCATTCACGCCAAATTTCATATTGTACTTCTGTTAATTTTAAAAGAGATATTTTATTGGTTGAAATGTTGAAATGGTGGACATTGCAGCATAAGAGTGTAAGAATTAAGGGTCTAGATCTAATTAAGCGTAGAATTATTGAATTGTGGTTAGTCGCATTCTTTTAAGTATCCTTTACCATCCACATTAAAACCATTTTGACATAATCTTTTATCGCATTCAAATATCTGAAAGCGTTTACCCCAAAAGGTTAAATTGACATAAGAAAGAGAGAGATAAGATGATAAGATAGTGAACCCCCTAAACCCCTAATATTTGTGTCAGTTACTACATTACTACCTTTATCCTCATCCCTCATCTCAATAATATGTCAATTGTAAGTTGTAGGATACTCTTTTACTACCGATATAATGATTAATAATGATTAACGTGCATTGATAAAGCCACCACTCTTATGAAATAGTGGTTTTGTAGCGTTTAATCAAAAATGTTAGCTTTTAGAGATAATAAGATTGAGTTTGTTCAAGTAGTTCTCAGGATTATATAACTAGTCAATTTTATCCAATAAAATAACTTAATTCTACTTCGATTTCTATTAGTAAATACTCAATTTTAAATACTCAAAGATGAAAACACCTAAATTTATCACCAAGATATTAGTTGGAATTAAATGGTATAATCCAGAAAATTCACCAGAGGAAAGAAAACTTTTGTTTAAATTAGATCTATTAATTTTAACTTATGCATCAATATCTTTCTTTACAAAATTCTTAGACGTTTCAGCTCTTAACAATGCTTATGTTTCAGGTATGAAAGAAGATATTGGAATGATTGGAAATCAATTAAATTATGTTAATGCTGTTTATGAAGCTTGTTATTGTGTTTTCCAAATCCCAATTAATCTTTTATTAACAAAATATCCATCATCAATTATTTTACCAGTTTCTGAATTTTGTTGGGGGATTGCAACATTAGGTTCTGCATTTGTTAAAAATGTTAATCAATTAATGGCTTGTAGAGCTTTATTAGGTTTATTTGCTGCTTCAAATTATGTTGGTTCAGTTTATATAATTTCATCTTGGTATAAAAAGAATGAAAGAGGTAAAAGAATGGCATTAATGTGGATTGCTAATCCAATTGGTACCGCTGTTGGTGGTTGGTTAGAAGCAAGAATTTATCAAAGTAAGAACTTAACAATGGAATCATGGAGAATTTTATTCATTGTTTGTGCTTGTATTACAGTATTAGTATCAAGTTATGGATTTATTGCTTTACCAAATTTACCACATAATATTAAATCAAGATTTTTAACAGAAGATGAAAAGAAATTAGTACTAAAAAGAACAAATGAAGAAAAAATTCAAACTGAAAGAACTTTGAGAGACTTTAGTTGGAAATCATTTAAAGTACTTGGTCTAAGTTGGCAAGCTCCATTATTTTCATTTTTATATTTTGTTCAATATTGTGTTTATTATCCAACAGGTACTCCATTATCACTTTGGTTAAAATCTCGTGATGATTTAACTGTTCCTCAAATTAATTATATTCCAACTGGTGCTAATGCACTTTCTTTAATTTCTGCTTTATCTCTTTGTTGGTATAGTGATATTTATAATGATAGATTAAGTCCTTATTTCATTTGTTCAATTTTTGGTATAATTTCAAATTCAATTTTGGTTAATTATGGTAGTTCAGATGCTGGTAAATATTATGCATTTATAACAATGGCTGTTTCTCATGGTGTTATTCCAATTTGGCAAACTTGGGCTGCAGATTGTACTTATTATAATTCTGAATTAAGAGCTTATACAATTGCAACTGGTAATGTTACTTGTGAAATCGCTTCTTTAGCAATTCCTTTAATTATTTATAAAACTACACAAGCACCAAAGTTTAAAGCTGGTTTTATATTTAGTCTTTGTTGTGCATGTGTTGAAAGTTTAACAGCTATTGCAATTTGGTTCCTCGCAAAGAAGACTTTTAGAGAACAAAAAGAAATTGAATTACAAAGAGAAGATGATATTAAGATTAGTCAATCATTTGATTCAAATGGTAATGAATTAACAGGTAAAGAAAGTCTAACAAAGGGAGGTGATATTAAGATTGAAGTAATTGAAAGTTCTGGATTAGAGAGTGTAAAGAAAGTTTGACCTAATATATAATTTGATTTTTATAAACGTATACTTTTTCTAATATTATGATTTAATTTAAGGGGTCTAAACACTAGATAAAATGTAGCTACAATCATATGGATAATTTAGTGTAATTAAAAAGGAGTTATTGTATTAAAGTATATCCAGAAGCAGGTGATTGCTCCTTATATAGAATATATCTTATAAGAACTAAACTTAAATTTCATTTTAGTTCTCATTAAAGATATTATCTAATACAATTATTATTGAAACTCTATTTCTAAATTAAACTAATAATGTATAAAATTATCTCAATGCAATATTAATTGACTTATATGATATCTTAATATAATTATTATATTTAGAATATGTAGTTTCTGATACTTCACCATGTATAGAAACACAGGGAAAATATTTGGAATAATTGTCGATCCTCATGCTTTATATTCATTACTGATGACTGGGAAAACATTACTGATTGTTGTAACATAACTCATAAGATTAGCATCAAACATTCTAGACTCTGGTGCAAACATATCACTAATGTAAGGCAATAACCAATATACTGGTAGATAATATTGAAAACACAAATGATTTCTGTAGTTGATTTTTTTTAGGGATTTTGTTTCTACTAGTAAATATTGAAATAATTGTTAAGGTTATCAAATATCAAAATAATCTTTAGAAAAATTAACAAAATAAGTCGATTAAAAAGAATAGATATAAATTATAGTTTATACTCTTGTAATTATCATTAAAATTATCATTTATACCTTGATTCCACTCAATGTTAATTTACTGTTCTTACGTAGACCTCATTTCACAATTGCTTATATAATCCACACTGTTTCATTTTTTTTTTTGGGAAAGGAAAAGAAAGAACAACAAAACCATTTACATCAAACCAACTAACCACCATCTAACCATGAGTTTCTCTTCTCTATATGCACAGATAAAGAAGGGACAACCTACCTCGTCCTCAGTCACAAACAACTACAGATCAAACACCTCCTCCACCACAAATACATCATCAAACTCATCTTCATCTTCAAATAGAAAGATCATTAATAATTCACAATCTTCTTCATCAACTTATCAAAGAAAGATAGATCCAGCTGTTGAAAGATTAAAAGAAGCAAGAAGAATAAAGAATGAAGAAAAATTAGCTTTAGAAAAGGAAAAGGAAAAACAAAAGGCTAAAACTCAAGTAAAGAAACCAAGAACTCCATATGTTAGAAAACCAAGTACAAATCCATCCCTATCATCAAATATACGGCAACAACAGAATAATGGATCAAATTATAGATCTTCTAATACAACTACAGCTGCTCCTGTCAAAAGATTAACTTTTTCTGAACTTATGAATAAAGCTAATGAAAAGAATAAAGTTATTGCAGATATTTCAATTAAGGAAAAACAAAAATCTTTATCACCAGAGAAGAAAGAATATCAATCAAAAGTTCAACCTTGGAAATCTAAAAATCCAGATTCAAATAATTCAAGAATTAATAAACCTCCTATAAAGAGAATAACTCAAAGACAATCATCATTTGCAATTAAAAAGAAAATTGAAAGTAAACCAAAAGAAGTTGCAAAACCATCAAAGAAATTACAAGAAAAATTAGATCTTAGAAGAAAAAAGAAACAAGAATTAGAAAAGAGAATTGAAAATAGATATAATATATATGAAGAAGAAGATATGGGTGATTTTATTGCAGATGATGATGATGAAGAATTAATGGATGATTTAGAAGATGAAGGTTATAATAAAGAAGAAATTTGGAAATTGATGAGTAGAGGTAAAGGTAGATCTCATTATTATGGTGATAATTCTGAAGATGATTTATCAGATATGGAAGCAACAGGTAGTGAAGTTTTAAATGAAGAAATGTATTCAACAATGAATGCTGAAGAAGAAGATAAAAGGGAAAAGAGAATTGAACAAAAGAAAAAATTAGAAAAACAAAGAAGATTAGCACAATTTAAAAAATAAATTATTAACTACATATAAATAATTTTCATTAGCATATTATCATTACTATTTAAAATAAATATTCATTTTATAAACTTTATAAACTAACTAAAAAAAAAATGTAAAATTTAATCTGATTCGTATTCGAAATCATCATCATTAATATCATCAATATTTTCTTCATTATATTCGTCATCATTATTATCGTCTTTATTTATTTGACTTTCAGTCTTTTCCCTCTCTAATTGTTCTTCAAATTCTCTTTCTAATTCTGAATCATAAACATTTTCTTCTTCAATTGGTGATGAATCTTTAGGTGATTCTATAACTATAGTTGATGGAATATCAGTAATTTGTTCAGATTCTAATTCAGGTTCTGGCTCTTGAGTTTTTTTTTCAACTTTTTCATTATTTTTTGAAGGTTCTTGAATTTCTTTAACAGGTTTTATTGGTTCTGAATCAACTTGGTTCGTAATAACTGGAGCTTCTTCTTCTTCTTCATCTTCAGATTTATTATCTGATAATTCTTGTTCTTCTAAACCATCCAAAAATGCTTCATATTCATCAAATGCATCTGAAATATTCTTATCTGATTCCATACCATCTTCTGAATCTGATTCATTATTATCAGGATTTAAATCACCAGTAATTAAATCTTCATTCTTTTCATTTTCAACTTCAGATTCTGGTAAAAATCCACCTTCATCATCATTATTTTCTTCTTCTATTTGTTGTGAATCATTATCTGGAATAAAACCTCCTTCATTTTCATCATCAACAATGAATCCACCTTCATTATCGTCTTCAGGTAAGAACCCACCTTCTGTATCATTATCAGGTATAAATCCACCTTGATTATCATCATCATCAGCCAAAAACCCACCATCTGTATCAATTTCATTAGAACCTCTTTCTTCAATAAACCCACCATCCATATTTTCTTCTTCACTTTCTTCATTATAATCATCTTCACTATCATCACCATTCTTTAAATATTCTTCATATTCATCTTGTAATTGATTATACTCTTCATCACTAACATTTTCAGATTCCATATTTTTATCCTCTATTTCACCATTATCATCAATTCTACCATGTTGTTCATCCAATCTTTTCTTAATTTTTAATTTCATTAACATTAAACCCCATCCTCTTAATGCTCTAATCTCTAATTCTTGTCTCTCCTTTTCAACTTGTTCATTCATTAATTCTTCTTGAACTGCTTCAACAGCTTCTTTAAATTCTAATGCACATACAATACCTTCAATTTTTGGAGTTGCAGCTCTTCTTGAATCAAATTTAAATCCTGTAACTGCTGGTGCATAATCAATACCTAATAATTTAACAGCTTCTTCAGCTAATGGTGTAGTTATATGAACAGCATTTTTTGGAATCATTGAAGGTGTATAAATATCAATATTACCAAATGAATTCTTTGTAATCATACCATCATCACCAACAGGTGGTGGAACGTATAATTCAGTTTGAAAAATTGCATATAATCTTTCCTCTGGATCATCATCAGCATCCTTTAATTGATGAGGTTGTTTTTCTTTTGTTTTAAAAGCTCTTTCACCAGTCTTTAAAACTCTACCACGTTGAAACCAAGCTCTTGCAGATCTTAATGTATAAACATTTTCTCTTCTATAAACTTTAATTGATGAATTTTTACCTTTTGTTCTAATCATACCACAAGAAGAAGAATCGTCTAATGGATAAATAATTTCATTTGATTTAAGATGAGATTCTAAAATATAGAAAGGATGATTTTTAAAATCTTGAATACTATCTGGCATACCTTCAGCTTCAGCTCTTTTTTCAAAAAATTCATCTTCATAATCATCCATCTTTGTTCTAATTTTTCTTTCACTTAAAGTATTTAAAACTTCTTCATACCAAATTTCTTCATCTTTAAATTTATCAGGTAATCTTTTCTTTCTTGTTTTAGAATAATATTTTTCAGCATATCTCTTAGTTATATCTTTAACTGTACAAGCTTTATCATAACCAATAACATAAGTTAATGAATTATATGGATAACTTAAAGGTGGTTCTAATTTACTCTTTTGAATTTTAATATGTTCAATAGTTTTAAAAAACATTGGATCAATTGTAATCCAAGATTTTGAAGCAGAATCCCAAGCTTCAACCCAAAATACTGGATATTCTAACTCAATTTCTGCTTGTGTTGGTTTATTAAAATTTTGAGTTGATGGTGATGATGATCTTTCAGTTGAAGTTATTGGTCTACCTTTTCTTAAATCAGATATTTTTTCTTCAATTGTTTTATAAGTACTTGGTTTTGATTTTTTAGGTTCAGGTGTTGGAGTTGATGAAGATTGTTTTGTAGAAATTGATGTAAAATCTGGTGGTTGTAATGAAAATACTAATCTTGATGGAACGCATGCAGCTCTTAATAAAGTTACAAAACCTTGAGCACCAATATCTCTATTACCTCTTCCCTTAACAATACATTTATAGAATCTATCAAATGGTACAGGTGATCTTGAATCATTCATAGTACCCCAAGAATGCCAATCATGTTTATATAAACCTCTATTTGAAGTAACTTTATAATGTTTTATCCAATTTGCTAATAATTGTTTTAAACCATCTAAAAATTGTCTTGTTTTCATTTGTGGTATCATATCTTTTGAATTTGGATGTAATTGATCAAATATTTTATTTGTAATTAATTTTTTATTCTTTAAAAGTTCTTGTTGTAAATTTTTATTATTACACCATTTATTTCTAATCATTCCATGACATAACATAATAATGATATAATTTCTATGAAAACTTCTTCTAAAATGTCTTTCTTCTTTAGATATTATATTAAGTCTCTTTTTACTCTTTCTTTTACCCTTTGTAGTTTCTTCTTCTTCACTTTCCTTCTCTAATGTTGTGAGATTAACATCTGATGTAACTGTGGCTGATGATTTTGGTTTATAATTATCTAAATCAACATCTTCAAATTCATCAAAATCGTCTTCATCATCATCATCTTCTTCTTCGTCATCTTCTTCTTCGTCATCATTATCATGATTGTCATTATCTTGGATAGTTTGAAAGTGGACTTTAGGAGTTTCTGATCTGGGGTTTAAAGCAGTTGGTATTTTATCATTATCATCATCAAACGTCAGATCTATGAATTCCTGTGGTGATTCAGATTCAAAAGATGGTAAATTCTTTATTGTAGAGTTGATTGGACTTGTAGTTGAAGGTTCATCTTCAATATCTATAGTGAATTGAGGTTCTGCATTAACATTTCTATTTTGACTATTCTCAATCTTTGGTAGCTTTACAGTATTCCTCTTTCTCCGTTTCAAGGGCCTGTTTGGCTGTGACGAGTTCTCTGACTCCTTAATTGCATCGTGTAGTATACTGTACGACTCTCTGGGTACTCTCCCCATAGTCCAATTGTCACTGAATCTTAATATTAAAGTTGTTTTGCCACCAAAATTTAATTTTTTTTTAATTAAATAAATGATGGGCGGCTGGTGAGTGCGGATTTATCTCGGTAATAACTCACCAGCCACTCGCTGCTTTAATTTTTTTTTATGTTCGCCAAAAAAACTAAAAAAGATATCAGACTTCAAAAATTAACATATTTGTTTACAATTTTTATCATTGATTTATCAAGTGTTGAGACTCTGGGTTCGAAGATTACTGTCATTCCATATCCACTGCTCAGTTCTTCCACTCACAAACTACACTAACACCCTCCCTCTTTGGCTGATAATGGGGGCGAACAATAGCGGTGCAAATCCTAATAATATTGATAATAGTAGGCAATTGAATAAAGAAAATCAGGATAATAATAACAAAAATACAAATCAAAATTCTAAAAAGACAACTCCAACTGCTAATGATGAAACTGTAAAGCCTCAAAGAAAGAAAATAAAGAGAATTAGTCTTACTTGTAATCAATGTAAAGCTAGAAAAGTTAAATGTGATCAAGGTAGACCCTGCTCGTCGTGTAAAAAGAGAGGCCTCAAATTAGATGATTGTATCTATAGTGATTCTCCATTCATTCTTGAAGCTAATACTATAAAGAAATATGAAGCAATAATAGAAGAATTAAAAAATGAAAATCAAGATCTTAAAAATAAATTATCTGGTACTAATAGTCAGAGGAATGTTGCTTCAACAATAACTACAACAACAACTGATTCAAAAACTTCAACATCGGACTCAGTTATTGATCCAATATCATCAACTGATCAAAAAACAACTGAACCAATTAAAGATAAAGGTATTAAAATCAAATTAAAAGAATATGCTTCTTTAAATCAAGATGATCCTGATCAATTAATTTATTATGGTGCTTGTCTTTGGAGAAGTGTGGTTGATGAAGAAGATGATATATTTTTTAAACAAGCAAGAAAATCTATTTTAGATCAATTAAATGATACAACTTCTTCATTTGCTTCTTCAAATAAACAATCTTCATTACCTAGTTCTTCAATAGGAACTTCAAGTCATGGTTCTGAATCTTCTCCATCTGTATCTCATGATAGTTTTTCAAGTCATAAAAAATATTCAAAATTATATGATCAAACTCAAACAAGATCAAATGAAGAATTATTAACTAATTTAATTCAAAATTTACCTTCTTATTCACAAATTCAAAATTATTTATCAAGTTATTTTGTTTCTTTTCATAATTATTCTTCAAGATTTATTGATAAAGATACAGTTTTTAAAGATTTTAATAATTTTTTTAAATTAGATTCTGATCCATATAATATGAATCAAAGAGATAATAATAAATTTATAATTGTTACTAATGATTTTAATGATTTCCCAAAAATTGCTTTAATCGTTTTAATTATAAAATATATGGTTATTAATGAAGTTCCTTTAAATAAACCATATCAAGATAATCATGATATTTTAATAAGATTTGCAGAAAAATTATTAGAAAGATCAAAATATTTATTAAGACCTTCAATTTCAAAAGTTCAATCATTTCTTTTATTACGTGATTTAAAAAGAATTAATCCTCATAATTTTGAAAATATTGATTTTACAAGAAGTAGTTCTTCATTAGAACATAAAATTGTTATTAATTTAGCAACTTCAATGGGTTTAAATAGAGATATTGATGTTATTTATAAAAATGAATCACCAAAATTAAAAAAATTATTAAAAAATATTTGGCATCAAATTGAAACTTCAGATTCTTTTTTAGCAATGGAAACTGGTGAACCAACTTCTGTTCCAATTTCTTTTAGAAAAGATGATTATTCAGAAAATGAAAATAAAAATGATGGAGATGATAGAGATTTATTTAAACTTTTGGATAAAATTCATAGATTGAATAGAAAATGTACTAGAATGATTACTGATACTACAATTGATGTTTATGAAAGTGATATTTTATCAATAATTGATGAAATTGAAGTAATTGAAGGTGTTGTAAATTTATCAACATTAATGAGAACAATTGATGATATTACTTTAGATTTAAATAAAACTTATGAATTCTTTGGTATTATTTTTTTAAAAATATTTGCAAATTTTGTTTTATATGTATCTCATGAAATTTTATTTGCTGGTATTGGTGAAGGACCAAATGGTAAAAATGGTGAATTTGATCCTTTATTTAATTTCAAAAAATGTAGTTATTTAAATGGATCATGTAAATATGCTGTTATTACAATTGCTCATATTATTGAATTAATGAGAAGATTAAATATTATTTGTCAAAAAAATCTTAATAAACCTGAATTATTAAGTATTGTTATTGAATTATCATTAAAAATTTTATCAATGGGAAATATTTTATTAATTAGAATTTATTCATCAATTACTGCATTTGAATTATATACAATGAAAACAAAATCAATTGCTATTAGAGCTCCAAGAGATTATTATTTATTAAATATTTCAGATTTAGAAACTTTAGATCCAAGAGATATGACTAATTTAATTAATATTGGATTTAGATCACCAGCTTTTATGCAAGCAACTTCAACTTTTGGTTGTACTTTCTTATTAAGAATTAAAAATGAATCATTTCCAAAATTATTTGATATTAGTGTTTCAACATTTATATTTACTGCATTATTTAAATGTATTGATCAACATATTGATAAATATTTAACAAGGGAAAAATATGAATTAGATATTGATAAAGTTAGAGTTGTATTAGGTTATACAATGGTTTTTGATAATAAACAATTTTTAGTTCCAAATTCAATGGAAAGAAAATTAGGTATAGCATTTTCACCAGGTTTAGAAAAATCAAATGATATCTATGGAGATTCAGAATTTCAATCAAATAATGATGATAATGCAACTATTGATCTTTATCCTTCAACTAATGGTTCAACAATTACTTTACCAAATAGTGTTATGTCTACAAGTACTAATGGTAATATTCAAACACCATTTGGATTTAATCCTATTAATAGTCCACTTGATAAAAATATAACACCTTCAGGTTTTAGTTATCCATTACAAGAAAATACAATTTCACCAGAGTATCGTGCAATGATGGATTCTGTTACACCAAGTAGATCAACTCTTTTAGATGATATGTTTAAAGATTTTAGTACTGATATTGAAGAAAAGATGAATAATGAAGCGTTCCAATGGGGTATGGATATGAATTGGATGAATTATATGGATGATCATTCCAATTCAAAGGATAATAATAACAATCAACAACAACATAAAGATGGGGGCAAACAATAAAGGGTTTGTATTAGTTATTTTTTTTTAATGAATAACGGGAATATATTTTTTTTGCTATAGTTATGTATAGATATTTTTTTGCTAGTTTATATTTTATAAAGGGAAACATTGTATTATTTATTCTTTGGATTACAGTCAAAAATTGTAGAAATACATTAAATTCTATATTTTTTTTTTAATTAAACTAATCTTTTATAATTTTAATTGATAGTGATAATGCAAATATTTTTTTTAAAAATTCCTTCATGTTTATTCAATAACTTCTTCAATATCATTATCAGATAACATTACTGAATCATTATCTTCATCTTCTTCAGCTTCAGAAGATTCTTCACCTGAATCAGAGTTACCAACTGCACCAATAATATCATCACCATCTAATTCACCATTAACGTAAACAATATCATCTTCAGCTTCTTGTAATAATTTTTCAGAAGATTTTTTTTCAAAACCATTTGATAATGATTCAAAATCATTTAATTTATTTCTAAATTTTAATTGTAATTGTAATAATTCTAATCTACCTTGTAAACTTAATAAATTTGGTAATTCTTTAATACCTTTATTTAAAGAAGTTTTTAAAGATTTATAACTTGAAGTTGAATGAGAACTAATTAAAGAATTATGACTAATTAATAACCATTTTAACCATTCATTTAAGATATAAGATTCACTTGGATTAAATTCAATTCTTGAACTTAATAATTTATATAATTTTTCTATTAATTCTTCAGATAATTGTAATAAAACAAATTGAATTTTTTCAACTTCAGAATTTGATATTAAATATTTTAAAATTTCTAAAGAATTTGATGATGATAATGATAAAGAAAGTTTTTTTTCAAGAATTGTAAATAATTCAACTTCTCGTATTGTTAATTTTGAATCTGGGTTAATAATTTCAGTTATTGGAGAGAATGATGTTAATGCAGATTTATTATTTGTTGATAAAGTTCTTTCTTTCTTTTTATGTTGAATATCAATTTCAATATTTTCATTTTTATTATTTAATATAATTTCATTTAATTTAATTGATTTAAATTTTGGTTCAAAATCAAACCATGAAAAGTAAAAATTTTTTTCATTAAATGTAATATTTTCAAAACCAATTTTTGAATAATTTGTAATTATTGTAAATGATGCATCATTAATATTATTATTTGTAAATGGATCTTTAAAAATTTCAATAGAACCATTTATTAATAATGAACCAATAGTTATTTTATTAATTATGAATAAATTTTTAATTTCTTTTGATGTTGTAATTGTATTTTCTAATTTTTTATTTGAGATTGAATAAATATAAATTTGATTTAATTTTGAACATAGTATATGATCACCTAAAATTTCAATTGAATTTATAAAATTTTTGGAACTTGAAGATTTAATTATTGGATATTGAATAAAGATTTCATTAGTTGATGTATTTAAAATTGTTAATCTATTATTTGTTGCAAGTATTAAATAATTAATATTATCAATATTTAAAGGTTTTATTGATCTTATTAAACTATTTGAAATATTTTTTGGTAATTTAATTTCAGTTTTTGGAGATGATTGATTAATTTCATATTCTAAAAGTATACCATCTTTAGTTGAGATCCAAAATGAATTACTTTCTGATGATGGAATTAATGCAGTTAATGAATTATGATTAGTATTGATTTCACTCATTACTTTTTTTTGGAAAGGTGAATAAATTAAGATATTACCATCACTTAATACTACAACTAAATAGTTTAAGATATTTGAGTCACCATTAGTTGTAGCATTAGTTGAAGATTTTCTCTTTGATCTCTTTGTAGCTTTAGAACCATTTGAACCATTTATCCAATCAAAAGAGACTATATCAGCTTTTGAATCTATTGGAAATGTTAAAGTTAATGAAGTTTGAGGTACTATTGTTGATTGATCATGTTGTAGATGGTAGATGTTAATCTCCTTTTTGTTCAATTTAGATATTGAAGTGGCGTATAGAGATCCTGAAGAATCAAATCTTCCAAATGAATAACTCATTACTTTCTTATTTTATGATCTTTGTAAAATAAATTTAATTTCTAATAATTTTGTTATTTATTTCTATGTGAAAATTTTGTGAAATAAAAAAAAAAAAAAAAATGAAAATTTTTACCCTCAATAAAATCACGTGAATTTGTGAGTTTAAATGGAATAATTAAGGTGTTCAAGTGGGTTAACAGTGGAATAAACACTAACACAAACAATATACCTAATTACACTCACAATTAGAGACTAATACCTACCCTAAACCACAAATATTGGTGGAAATATCGTGAAATTATATAGAAAACCGTGCAGCCACCTCATCGAAACACCGTGTCGCCGCTTATTGACACGTGATTGTTTTTCGAAATTCTGCCATTTTTTGATTTTTTGCAGCAAAATTTAAAATTAAAATTAAAATTAAAAAAGGTTTTTATAAAAGATTTAGAAAAGAACGTTTAAGAAAAGGTTGTGTAGTTTGCATCTGTTTTTGGGAATGTTCTTGCTCAGGTGCAGTACAAAAAGCTCCTTGAAGCTGCTACAGGTTTCAAAATTAGGTGTGGTGTCTACAAGATTCCATCATAGTTATTCATTATTGCCTTCAACAAGAAGTGTAATATTAAACAATTATAATCAATTGTATCATAATAAACCATTTAGAAAACATCAATTGAATTCAAGAAATAGAATATTTTGTTATAACAGTCTACGGAACTTTTCAAATAACACAAGTAATAATACTAATAACAATAATAATAATAAGAAGGATGATGGGAATGTTAATACTAAGGAACAAATAGATGAATCTCAATCAACACAGAATGATCATAACAACAATAATAACAAACATAATCTATTTCCTCCAAATACAAAAGAATATTTCTTATCAAAGGCAAATTCATTTACTCAAAGATTATCAATTAGAATGAAATGGTTATTAAAGAGATCAACAAAACCTTTTAATATGGATGATTTTAGTGCATTCTTTTCTTGGATAGTTGTAGGGAATGCTCTATTATTTATTTTAGGTACAACAACTTTTGTTTCATTAGTTGTATTCACAATGAATACTGTATTTGCTCAAGAATTAGTTGCTAAAACTTTTGGTAATTTTATAACAAAAAATTCAAATATGACAGTTTTCTTTGAAAGTGCAATTGTTCCTGATTGGTCTGATGGTAGAATTTCTTTTAATAAATGTTTTGTTTCAAGAAGACCTAAAAATAAAAATAAAAATTCTGTTGAAAAAGGTAATCAAGCTGATGCTATTGCTTCTGCAGTTGTTAGAAATTCAAATGAAAATGAAGATGAAAATATAATTGATGAAGATTATGATGATGGTAATTATACACAATTTGATTTAACTATTGAACAAGTTAATATAACTTTATCATTTAGTAAATTTTTAAATGGTAAAGGTATAATTGATACTTGTGAATTAAAAGGTATGAGAGGTATTGTTGATAGAACTCATGTTCATTGGGAAGAAGGTGATTTAGCAACAAATTATAAAAATATTCATAAACCTGGTGATTTTGAAATTAATAATTTTAAAATGGAAGATGTTTTATTTACTTTATGTCAACCTGATAATTTTAGACCTTTTAATATAAGTGTTTTCACTTGTGATTTACCAGTTTTAAGAAAAAATTGGTTATTTTATGATTTTTTAAATGCAAATAATATTTCAGGTTCTTATGATAATTCATTATTTACAATTCATAAAAGACAAAAAATTAATGATTTTAATCCATTAAAATCAATAACAACAGAAAATTTAAATTATAATAAAAATAATAAATTATTAAAATCACAACAACAACCAATAAATGATTTTATGGATGATTCTTATATAGATGATGATATTGATGATTTAACTTTACCTTCTTCAAATAGTGATTCATTTAAAATTGATCATTGGAAAAGAGTTACTCGTTGTAGAGTTGATTCTTTAAATGTGGATCATATGAATAATGGTATGGAAGGTCCATTTGGTTGGATTACTAGTGGTGAAGTTGATATGATTGGTGATATTATGGTCCCTGAAGATAATGAAGAATTAAATATGACTGAAATTTTACAAGCTATTGCTCATAATGTTAGAAATGGTACAAGAAATAATTCAACAACAACAACAACCGAAGATGAAAATAATAAAGATAAACAATATTTTATAATGGATCTTTATATTAAATTAAATAATGTTAAAGCTGCAATCCCAGTATTTACAAAAGAATTATCATATGTTAATTATGCATTAATTCAACCAATTGTTGGTTATATAAACTCAAGAAAGACTTATATTCCAATTAAATGTAAAATTGTTAAAGATGTTCAAGATTTTAATGGTAGTTGGACAATTTATGATTCTTTATTAATGGATGATATGTCTGTTGGTGTTTATGATGCATTTGCTAATTATGTTGTTAATCAAGAAGTTTTGAATTTAAGATTAAAGAGAATTGGGTTTTGGTCTTTACAAGTATTTATACAATTGTTGTTAATGAGTCTTGGTGCAATTGCATAAAATGAGTTAGAAAGAGAGAGAGTGAGGATGAAATATAGATGATAGGATATGAAGATATAAAGACTTGTACATATAAATTGTAATTATAGTTCTATCAAAAATTAAATAGTACTCTTGAATAATGAATAAATGATTAATGGAATTTTTTAGACGTTTTACTACGTATTTTTTAAAAAGTGATCTTTGTATTTTGTGTATAAAAATATTTAGCATAAACCTATATAAAAGAAATTAAGAAAGAATTTTGAGGGTATAAAATTAAAAGAGATAATAAATGAAAGGAATATAAATAAACACACCACATAGAAAGAGTAAAAATAAAATCATAAAAAGGTTTTTAATAATAAAGAAAGATTAATGACTTAATAAAGACAATTGATCAGTATCAGTAAGATGAGGAACAACAAAATTTTTAGAATAAATATTTTCTTGATTTATTTCACCAATTGAAACATCACCACTATTACCACTACTTGAACTACCACTTCTAGCTTTATTAATAATTGGATTAATTGAACTTGATGATTTCCCAGTTTTTAAATTTTGTAATTGTGGGAAATTATAAGTTGAAGCTAAAATAGATACAGAATCTTTATATGATAATTGTTTTGTTGGAGATGGTGATGATATTATTGATGATGTTGATCTTTTTGAATGTAATTGTTGTCTTTGATTTGGATTTAATGTATTATTATTATCATTATTATTATTATTTTTATTTAATGATTTTAATTCATCATCTATTATTTTTTCATGTTTTTCAAATGAACTTTCTTGTGATTGTAATGAATCATTTCTTGAATTCTCTATTTCTTCTTCTTCTTCTTTAAAATCTTCTTCTTCATCTTTTTTAATTTTTATTTCAATTTCTTCAACTTCAATTTCAATATCAATTTCATCATCATCATTATCATCAGTAGAAATTTCAATAGATGATGAAACAGTTTGAATAATTATAGGTTCATCTAAATTTACACTATTTAGATCTTTTTGGAGTTCTTCCCCTTCTTCTTTCCCTTCTTTGTTGGAGTTGATTGGCCTAAGGTTGGAGTTGATTGGCCTAAGTTTTGAGGAGTTAGTTGGCCTAAGTTTTGAAGATTCTAAGATTTGAGCTTCTTCTTTACCAGCTTTAAAATCAATTGAACAAGCATCAATAATTGGTTGACTCTTTAATTGCCTAAGTTTTTTTTCAGTAATTTTATCTTTGGAATTTTTTGATTTTGATGATGGGAATAAAAAGATCCAAATGAATAATAAAGCAAATAAAACAGAAGCACCAATTTTAATTTCAGATTCATATTGTTGGTATAAGATAATGTTTTGTTCAGTGACCAAGGCTTCATAAGCTTTACCAGAGTATTCATTAGCTTTAGCTTCAACTAAATCTGAATATTCATTAATTTTTTCTTTATAAACTTCTGGAACATGTTCATCATATTTTTCTTTAATGAATAAAGAAGATGGAACATAAACTTTTTCGTATAAACCATTAACTAAAAGATAGAAATCTTGAGCGACATCATTGTTACGAGAGAAAGAACTTGAAGCAATTGGAGTAGCAATAATTTCTTCTTCTATAGTTTCAGTAATGAAAACAGGAATTGAGATGGAAGTGGTTGAAGTTAAAACAACAGTTGAAGATTCTTCAACAACGACGGTTTCGACAACGGTGCTTTCAGTGACGATGTGACTAACAGGGGATTGACCTAATAGTAAACCTATAATAGAATGATGATGTTGTTAGTACACAGTTTTTTCTAGACACAAGATCTTAAAGATCTGACAATACATACGAACTTGAGCATTAAGACCTGGAAATTGTTCCTGTAAAAACAGAGAAGCTTGAGGTATGAAAGGGATAAAGATGGTTGTTGCGATGAAACCGATCAGGACAGGAACTAAAAGCATTGTTGAATGAATTTCTTTGAGATCTTTTAGATTTGTTTTGATTTTATTGTTTTTTTTTTTTGAAAGATTTTTTTGTTGTTTTCGATTTTTTTAAAATTTTAGTTAGAAAATTGGGTTTAAATTGAATTTTTGGAATGAATTGATGTTTTCTGAATCTTATTTTGAGTATTTGTATTATTAGTTATATTAAGTATTGAAATATCAATTCAAATTATATGAAAACCTCTTAAAAACAGCTTAAATTACAGAAAACAGCACTTTTGGGAGCGTTTTTTAGATCAAATTTCCTTTTTCGGACAGTAAAATTTTTTTTTTTGTGGAAACAATTTTTTTTTTCTTTGCTCATCTTCTTAATAAAAATAACAACAAACTAATTAGTTCTTTATTTACTTTTGCTATTTAGTTTGGCTTATCTAGAGTGTATTCTATCTTTATACCCTTTTTTGTTTTTTGCTATAGTGCTGAATAATGGATGTCAACGCTCTCTTAGCCTGCTTTGAAGCAACTCTGCAACCGGATCATACTATAAGATCTAATGCTGAAAAACAATTAGCTAGAGCTCAATTAACTCAAGGTTTCTTAGGTGCTTGTCTAGATATCTTATCAAATAGCTCTGTCAATGTTGGTGTCAAAACTGCAACTGCTCTTTTCTTCAAAAATAGAATTGTTAATCATTGGAGAGGTAAAGACGGTGATAGAGAACCTGTTGATGGTGATGAAAAACCAATTATTAGAGATCGTTTAATCCCTTGTCTTGTATCTTTAGAAAATAATAAATTAAGAAAACAATTAATCCCTGTTATAAATACAATTATTAGTGCTGATTATCCTCAAAATTGGAAAGATTTACCTAAAAATGCAGTTTCTCTATTATATCAAAATGATTTAAATGCTGCTTTTACAAGTTTAATTTGTCTTTCAGAAATTGCTAGATCTTTTAGATGGTATTCAAATGATAGTAGAACAAATGAATTAGATCCAATAATTATTGAATATTTCCCAACTCTTTTAGATTTAGGTAATTCTTTATTAAATCAAGATCAAACTTCAGAAACTGGTGAATTATTAACTTTAATTTTAAAAATTTATAAATTTGTTACTTTCCATGATTTACCTCAACCTTTACAAACTCCTCAATCTTTAGAATCTTGGGGTCAATTTCATGTTCAAGTTATAACTAAAGAATTACCTTCTTATTTAAATAATATGTCTGATGATGTTGAAAGATCAATGGATCCAAATAATAAAGCTAAAAAATGGGCTTATGCAAATATTTATAGATTATTTAGTAGATATGGTTCTGAAACTTTATCAGGTAGATATAATTATCCAGAATTTAAATCAATATTTTCAGAACATTTTATTCCAAATGTTTTAACTATTTATTTCCAACAAATTGAAAATTGGTCATCAAAACAATTATGGTTAAGTAATCAAGCTTTATATTTTATTTTAGTTACTTTACAAAGTTCAATTACTCAAAAAAAGATATGGTTAAATTTTATTAAACCTCATTATGAAACTTTAATTAATCATTTTATTTATCCAATTTTATGTCCAAATGATGAAACTTTAGAATTATTTGAATATGAAACTCAAGAATATATTCATGAACATTTAGATTTATACGATTTTGGTATGACTAATGATCCAGAATTAGCTTGTTTATCTTTATTACAAACTTTAACAACAAAAAAGAAAAAGACAACTTTAGAACCAATTTTACAATTTATTTTTAATTTATTATCACAATTTTCAAATAAAGATTCAATGGATATTGAACAAGCTAAAAAATTAGAAGGTGCTTTACGTTTAATTGGTGCTTTAGCTGATCAATTAACTTTAAAAAAATCAACTTATTATTCTCAAATGGAAAATTTTTTAGTTAATTTAATTTTCCCTCATTTTGAAAATAAATTTGGTTTTATTAGAGCAAGAATTTGTGAAATTGTTTCAAAATTTTCTGATGTTGAAATTCAAGATTCAAATAATTTATCAATTTTATATAGAGGTATTTTACAAAGTTTTAATGATCCTCAAAAAAATTTAGCTATTCAATTAGAAGCTGCTTTAGCTTTACAAAATTTTTTAAAATATGATGAATTTAAAGAAGCTTTAGGTGTAGTAATTTTACCAACAATGCAAACTTTATTACAATTATCAAATGAATTAGATTCTGATTCAATTTCTGGCGTTATGCAAGAAATGGTTGAAGTATTTAGTGAACAATTACAACCATTTGGTGTTGATTTAATGAATAATTTATCAGCTCAATTTTTAAGATTAGCTAAAGAAGTTAATGATGCAGCAAATGTTGATATTGATGATATTAGTAATGGTGTTGAAGTTGAAGATACAACTGAAAAACAAATGGCTGCTTTAGGTGTTTTAAATACAATGATTACAGTTTTATTATCATTTGAAAGTTCTGTTGAAATTGTTTATAAATTAGAAGAATCATTTGTACCAGTTGTTCAATTTGTTTTAATTAATAATTTAGAAGATTTTTTTAGAGAAGTTGGTGAATTAATTGAAAATTCAACATTTTTAATTAGAGATGTTTCACCAAATTGTTGGGGTTTATTTGATTTATTAATGCAATCATTATTAAATCAAAGTGATGAAATGGATTCATTAGCTTTATTATATTTAGAAGATTGGATGCCATCATTAAATAATTATTTAACTTATGGTTCAAAAGAATTAAATAATGGTTCAACAATTTCAAATAATCGTATAAATCAATTATTTAATTTAATTGAAAGAATTTTATCTAATAATTCAGAATCAAATGGTACAAATCATCATACAAGTGTTGATTCTGATGATGATGATGATGATTTTTCATCTAGTCATGATTTATCAGCAGCTGGTGAATTAGCAACAAAATTAATTTTATCATTAGGTTCAAATTCACAACAAATAATTGCACCAATTAATAATCTTGTTTTAAATACATTAGTTGGAGCATCACCAAAATTATTAACACAATCAATTAGTTCACAAAAAAATTTCTTTAGTGCATATTCAGTTAATATGATTAATGTTATTGTTTGTTCATTAGTTTATCATCCAACAGTTTCATTAGAAGTTTTAATTCAAAGATCATTATTATTACCAATTTTTAATCTTTGGTTTCAAATAATTCCAAAATTAACAAGAGTATTTGATTTAAAATTATCAATGTTAGGTTTATTAAGTTTATTAAATTTAGATAATAATTCATTAATTAAATATGAAATTACAACAAATAATAATGGTACAACAATTTTACATCAAATTGGTATTAATTTAGCACAAATATTATTTGTTTTACCAAATGCAATTAAAGATTTAGAAAAACGTAAAAAAGAATTTGATTTAACAAATGAAGAAGCTAATGAACTTTATGAAGGTGAAAATTGGGATAATGTTAATGATGAAGATGATGAAGAAGATGATGGAGTTGTTACTAATGAAGATTATTTAAATTTCTTAAATAAAGAAGCTGAAAAATTATCATATCAAGATGATTATTTTGGAGGATTTGAAGATGATGATGAATTAGAAGAAGATGCATTAGCTCATTCATTATTAGATGAAATTAATGTATTTGTTGCATTTAAAGAAACAATTTTAAATTTACAAAAACAAAATACAATTCAAAATGAATTATTTAAATTATTGAATGAAGAACAAAAATCAACAATTCAAGATGTTTTAGATTTGTAAATTAATGATGTTTTAAATTGAATCAATAGTTTATTATAGAGAATACTAAAAAATATATATAGCAAAAAGTTATGGTATATACCAGTATGTAGACATATTAGTAATTGTAGGTTGAAAATTTCATTCAAGACGTTGATTTATATTAGTCTACAAACAAAGCAAATAAAGAATTGTAAAAAGGGTTGTTTATTTAACTGGGTTTAATAGAACTAATATTTCTTTAAAGAAATAAAAGAACTAAATTCTATCATTGTCAATTTTCAAATAAATTATTGAAATTAGTCATGATAATTATTCAAGTTAAAAAGTTTAATTCTATCAATTCATTTACCATTGAAAAACAATCATTAATATCCATATAAAAAGATAAAAAACTGTATTGATGAATGTGATTGTTAATTGAATTGGAAGATCAATGAAACAACTTATTAGTTATTACACATCACTGCCAAAAATTCTTTATTAAAGATGAAAGGAACATGGCACGGAAAAGTAGCCAGGAAATTATATTATCTACATCAAGTGTAGTGATATTAATGCAAATTTATATCTAGAATTGCATTTGAATTTTACAGATTCAGGAATATGGTATAAATGTAATGTTGAGTTAAAGTTGTTTTCCAAAATTCCAAATAAATTTTTTCTATGAACCGGAATTCAATTTTTTTAAAGAAGTCGGAATTCAATGTTAAATAGTAGTAAATAGTATTATTACAATAAGTTTAGTTTAAAAGGGATTGTAATTATGCTGTATATTTTTATTCATCAATAAGATTTTTTGAATAGCCATATCTACTAATTTATTTGTTTTCTATATCTTAAAATTAATTTTTTCAATACAAATAACCAAAATTAGTAAGCTAGTACAATAAATAAAATTGATATTTATATGGCATAAAACTATATGATCTTTTCATATAATGTTTAATGACTTCAAATTAAATCTGAGATCATTTTATTCATTAATCAATTAAAAACTAATTCAATGAATACAGAATCATAATATGATCAAAACAGTTCCATATGAATTTAATAATCCCATTTTAGGAAACAATCATAATGGAATCTATGCAAAAACATGAGACAACCTGACATAATTATAGACAGCTGTGCAAGAAGTACATTACTCAATGTAAACAATCTAAGACCAATTACAATATTATCCTGAGTATCAAGAACATATCTGCATTCAATTGTAATAAACTAATAACCTTCAAAGAAAACAAAACTGTTCAATATTTTTTTTGAATTTTTGGAAGAAAACGAATGACAGAATTTTCACGTTTTTTAGGGGGTTTTCTCTGGTTTGTAGCATTTACAAGATTAATATCATATCTTTATTGTTCTGTAGTATTGAGTTTTAGTTAATAGTGTTTCAATATTTATCAATACCCTATTTGTTTAGTTGTCTTAGTTCCCATTTTTAGTCATATCAGTTAAAATATGGGAAAACCTGAACATCAACCATTAAAATTACCTAAACAAGAGACTAAACTTCTATTAGTTAATTAATATCAACTACTCTTCTCTAATAGTATTTAAAAAGGTTGTGGGCAGTGCTTTATCTTCAATCTCTAGAGTTTAAGGGAGGTTGTGTGCTTTTTAATGAAGTATGATGTTCTTTCCTTCTTATTACTCTTATACCTCAATACTACAATTGAGAGGTACATAAGATGATTTCAAATATTAATCTCAAATTATCAAAATTATTGATATCATTGATTTTCATTACATTAGTATCCAGTTCTGAAACTGAATATGAAGGTATAACCGTCATGTATTATGGTCAAAGTACGAAAGAATATCCTTTAGGTAGTCTTTCAGATATTTGTACTTATCATTTATCAGAAGGTGATATTATTGTTTTATCATCAGTTCTATATTTCCCAAATTATTTAGATGAATTAAATCGTCATTTTTTAATTGATTTTGGTAATGAATGTTCTTATCCATATAATAAAACTTCATGTTCAATTATTGCTGATGGTATTCAAATTTGTCAAAATAATAAAATTAAAGTTTTATTATCATTTGGTGGTGAGTTTAATGAAACAAATCCAAATTATGGATTATCATATAATGATTATTATGGTTCATTTTTACCTGATTATGTTTATCAAAATTTTGGTGATCTTGGTTCTGTAAAAGGTACATTTTTCCAAACTTCAGATAATGTACAAATCTTTGTTGATGGTTATGATTTTGATATCAGAGGTGGTGATTTATATGGTTATATTCCATTTATAAAATCTTTAATGACTTTATATATAAATTGGGGTGGTACTGATGATGTTTATTTCTCAATTTCACCAAGTTGTACATCTTTACAAAATAATTTTTTAAAAGATTTAATTATTTCAGATTTTGAATTTAATTCATTATTTATTCATTTTTATGATTCTGATGATTGTTCAATTGATAAACCTGGATTTAATTTTATTGAATGGTCAAATGAATTAATTAAATTAAATAAAACTAATACAAAAATTTTCCTTGGTTTACCAGCTTCAAAAGATGCAATTTCTTCAAATAATACTGGTGGTTATTCAAATATTGAAGATCAATATTTATTAGTTACTCAAAGATTAAATGAAATTTATTCAAATCAAATAGCTAAAGATGCATTTGGTGGTTTGATGTTTTGGGATTCTTCATTTGCTTATCCAAATGATACAAAATCAATTGTCGAAATTGAATTTATTGAATATTATGCTTCTTTATCAGTCACTGCTAAAGTTACAACAACTAATTTAATAACATACAGTGGAACAAGTACAATAAGTACTTCTTATAATGAAACAACTAATAATATTCTTACTACCACTATTACTACAACTTATACAACTGTTTCATCAGGATTAGGTAATTCATTAATCTTATTCAATGATACATTATCTGATTGGTTTATCTCTTTATTTTCAATGATTATTCTTTATATATTTTAATTATGTTCTAGAGAAATTTAACTAACTTTTATCTTATTCCTTTCTAATATATGATCTCCATACACTTAATTTTAAAATTTGGTGATGGTTTCCCAAAACGGAAGTCTATTAAAAATTTGCCACCCAGAATCTGATTGTAAAAATCAACTACAAATAAATGAAGTAAAGAGAAAAGGGGTGTATATTTAACTGAATTGAAATGATTTTGTAGAATACACAAATTGTAGAGATCTCTATTATAAACACAGAATCCTCCTTCAAATAATAAACAAATAAATAAATATCATTAAATGAAGTTTATTCAAGTTAAAAAAAATTTTCTATTATATTACCTTTAAAGAAATTAGAATCATGAATTTCCAATGAATCTAACTGATTAATAAAATAAAATCTATTAATTCAAATTTTAGGTAAATTCTCTGACGGAAGGAAAGAACCCATTAATAAATAGGAATGAAATTAATCAATCAAATAAATCATTGGTTCATGTATAAACTATCCTAAGCAAATTATCATTAGTAATAAGGTTACAATTTCATACATATCATAATGCAGCATTGAAAAGGCACCAAATCTCACCAAGGAATTGATAATTATGTGAAATAATATAAAATTAAAAGGAAGAAGAAAGAAAAAAAATTCATCCCTTATTTTTATAATTTATTTTTTAATTTTATAAGAAACAAACTAAATTGGGAAATTACTTATGTAAAGAGAGATTAATTAAATTAGTATCAAGACTCTAGAAATATTAAAACGTATCAAGTACATAGACTGTTTTAAGTGTATAACTTTAACGATCTTACTATAAACTACTTATAACTTACCATTAAAGATTAAGGAGAAAAGCTCAGCGGTTATTAAATCTAAGTTGTAAAATTTAAAAGAAAAAAGGGATATTTATTTAACTGATTATAAAATATAACTAAATAAGAAGCTAGAATACTTCAAATAGTTATAAAGGATCAATGATAATATCATTAACCTCTTGTAGTTAAACTTTCAATAAAACATCAATCATCACAAAAAAGTTCATCAAATGATAAAATTTTGAATTAAACAAAACCAATTAAAATCTGAATTAGGTGATTTGAATTGTTATTATGAATTGTTATCATGAATGATATTTTGATTTATCACGACCATAATAAATATATCTTAATTTATAACAAACCAAACTTTTTACTGGAAATATTAAATACAGTTCTCTATGTCTATTTGATATTAGCTGGAATACACCTAAAATTGATGATTATGACTATATATAAAAGTTACATTCAGTTATATAATTAGTAGAAAAGAAAGAAAAAAAATTCATCCCTTAATTTTTTGCCTTTTTATACTAGTTTTTAAAATTTGTTACGTACTAATTAAATAGAAAAGGGATGTTTATTTAACTTAAATACAATATTAAAAGATATTCACAGTAAACAGTAGTACTAGAAATCATTCAAACAAGTTATGAGATCTCACAACTATATTGTAAACCTCATATCTTAAAGTTAAACGTCTAAAGAACAAAAAGTAATCAAAAGTAATTGTGATTATTCATTATTGACCTATTCTTAAAAGAATAATTATCAATGGAAAATGGACATATGAGAGAAAATATATATTCTGCCCATTGACCAAATGTCAAACATTAATTAAAGTCATCATAAGTACTAGTGTTCCATATATAATACACCTTTTGTGAAGTACTCTTTCCCAACAGTAACATGAGTAATGATAATTTGTTGAAAAAATATTTGATTCAAGCTGACTGTTGAAAGAATTGATAAAAAGAATTTATGAAATATGTGAACTGTAAAATATCCAAACTATAAAGAAAATAACATTCAAATCAGCTGCTTTAAAATATGAATTAATAAAAGAAGGAAAAAGAAAATTATCCCTTTTTATAATTTTTGCCACCAAAAATTTCCTTATTGACACACAAATGACAGATCAAAGAAATATTTAATTTCCGTGTTAACTCCGGATTATCAAATTCGTAGTTTGTAAAAATCTTAAGTTTTCAACATTTAAATATATAAATATATTATTGATCAAAGGAGGTTGAGGCCTGAATTTGAATCAATAGTTTATTTAGAGTGTATTGAAATTTTTGCACTAGAGAATTAGGAAATTCAGGTATGTTAATTTCGTGTTCATATCAAATAGAGCAAACACTCAATTGATATTTCATTCTCATATATAGATATTTCATTATCATATATAGTTAGTCATTATCTTTCATTAATTTATAAAGTAATAGCTCTTATAAGTTATACCTCTTATAAGTTATACCTCTGTAATTCTTAGTATTTATTTCAAAATAGAAATGTCATTAAATATTGATGAGAAAGAAATTGAATCTATACTATTTGAAATAACTCGAGCTGATTTACTCAAACTAATCAAACAAATAGAAATAGCGTTGGTTTATAAACATAAAGAGGATTCGAGTGAAAATTATTCAAATAAAGTTAAAAGGGATGATCTTATGTTTGCACCAAGAACAATAGTTGCTGATGAAAAGAGAACAACTACTATAGATATATTTACAAGGAGTACATTCCAATCAAACAGCTCTATTTATAATGATGACATTGGAAGAACTTTTACTAGGAATTTATCACTTATTGACCTAGTTAATGGTGGTGTTAAAGCAACATTAGACATAAAATTAATGACTCAATTTTCTACTATAGTTACTATGCTAATACCATTGACAAAATTCATTCAAGATTGTCATAGACCAGATATGAATGATAGATTTAGAAAAGATTTAACAGTTACTTTTAGTACAGATAGAGAAGTCGAAAGATTCTGGCATTTAAT